>ML058326.1:600000-827500 GCA_003013855.2 Liriodendron chinense | reverse complement strand
AATACAAACCATAAAGGTTTGAAAATTAGCAATTTGTCATATTTACACTCATTATCTCAATTTCTATCTTTTATAGAATATAAAATAAAACATGTTATTGCCACGCCACTAAATTTCGCACACTTATGCCCAATTCAGATACATCTCTCAAACATAATTATTTGATTTATGAACCATATATTATATTCTTCTTGATAGAATAATCATTGCTCTTTTGTTGGTATATGTGAATTGGACAACCAATAGAGAAACACAACAACATTTCATATTTAACTCATAAAGGTTGATTCGAAGGTTAGGATTGTTTAAGATTTATTTATTTATAATTGGCATGGTCCATCCACAATAAACCTCATGTTGAGAGTATTATTGATTATGAAACCAATGGGCCCACCTATATAAATAAAACTCGAGATATGACCCATACTTAGGGCTGTCAATGGCACGGATCTTGATCCGTATCCGATCCGTATTCGATCCGATTTAATCGGATTCGGATCAATAATCGGATAATCGGATCGGATACGGATATCCAAAGATGATCCGTTTAATATTCGGGTCGGATTCGGATCAACCTTGATCCGGCCCGTTAACGATCCGACCCGATAAAAAATAAAATAAAAAATAAAATAAATAAAATAAAATAAAAACATATGATAATCTCTCTCTCTCTCTCTCTCTCTCTCTCTCTCTCTCTCTCTCGGATATCCGGTCGGATATCGGGTCGGATCATAATCGGATCGGAAACGGATTTCAAAAAATTTAATCGGGTCGGGTTCGGATCATATACTTGTGATCCGAATCGGATTCGGGTCGGATTCGGGTCGGATATATTCTTAATCGGGTCGGATTCGGATCATCACTGATCCGGCCCGTATCCGACCCGTTGACAGCCCTACCCATACTAAAGTGGAATATTATATTACTAACCTTATCAAGAAATGACTCACAATGCATGATGACTTGGCACACTAGTAGATATTGGCTCTACAAAGCAATCACCACTCCTCTTAGCATTACACTTGAGATTTGGATCGGCCTATTTTGGTCTCATGCCCTAAAATAAGCCGACAAAATGGATAGATAGCATGGATAAAACACATATCATGGTGGAGCCCACAAGGCACTGTTGTATGCAATCCATGCAACCAAGTTTGTATGTTGTCCCCATCGGGGGATGTGTATTGCCTACTGAGCTAAAGTAGCAGTTGCTACCGGTTGGTGCTTTGTGGGCCCCACTATGATGAATGTGTTTCATCCACGCCTTTCATCAATTTTTTTCATATCATTTTAGGGCATGGGCCTAAAATTTAATAACATCCAAATCTCAAGTAGACCACACCGTATAAGACTTGGTGATTAAATGACCACCATTAAAAACTTCTAAAGAGCCACAAAAGTATTGAATCAAGGTGATATTTGTGTTTACACTTCATCCAGGTCTATGTGACCTAATCAACAAGTTGGATGACAGATAAACATTACGGTGGTTCTTAGGAAGTTTTTAATGGTGTCATTTCAATCGCTATTGTTTTCTTGTGGTGTGGTCCACCAAATATTTATATATGCCTCAATTTTTTGGGCCTATTTCCTAAAATGATATGGAAAAAAAATGGACAACATGGATAAAACACATAAATCATGATGGCCCATAGAGCAGCGCCTAGGTCTGGTCATGAGCTGAGTCAGCTCGAGAAACTCGATCAACTCGACTCGAAAAAGCTCGCCTCGGCTCGACTCAAATCAGTAGAACAAGTCAAGCCAAGCTTCATTTAGGAGCTCGAGTCAGAAATCGAGTCAAGTTCGACCATGGGGTCACTCGACTCGAAACTTGACTCGATTCAAGCTCGACTCGGCTCGAGCTCGACTTGTCCTCCCCCCCCCCCCCCCCCCCCCCCCCCCCCCCCCCAAACACACACACACACACACATTGGGGTCCAAGCTTAGGACATATAAAACCCTCACACGTTGGGGGGGTTTCTTGATCCTACTATTTTGTTCAGGTAAGAACATTCCTTGCTGAGCATATCTGATGGATTGAGTAATTTCAAGTACAAAACATGGTGAGCACACAGTGGTTGTGTTTTACATGCTACACAAACACAGGTGCTACGGTGAGACCACACACCATACATATCTACAAAACAGGGGCTATGGTAAGACCAAATACCATATGCAGCTATTGATTGCAATTTTATGAGGGAGGTGGTGCATTTGATCCATGAATCAGCTAAGCCTCATCATTGATGGTCCACACAATTATTAGGGTAGTCCATTCATGTGGTGAGCTATGCATGTACTATGTTAATTATGGTTCAGAAAATATTACTAATTGTCTGCATTCAATGCATGTGTGACCTGGCCAAAGAAAAAACCGATCAGAGCTAGCTCATTTTAATGGTGGGGTCCTACCTGTAGAAATACTATTCTCCCCTAATATATGCATGACTTCTGGAACTTAATGTTGTTGACTTTTAATTTGTATTTTGTAGTAAAAAGTATAATAAATTGAGGTGGGAGCAAGCTCGACTCGACTCGAGGTAAGCTCGCCTCGACTCGATTCACTAGCTCGCCTCGAGCTCGCCTCGAAAGTTTTAGCAAACAAGGCAAGCTCCAATGGTAAGCCCGAGGGTGAGCTCAAGCTCGAACTCGAACTCGAGGAGAGCACAGATGAGTCAAGCCAAGCTTGGTCCACCTCGACTCGACTCGGCTCGGCTCGATGTACAGCCCTAGCAGCGCCTCACTACTAGTAGTAGTCAGTGGACTAGAAGTGAATTAGGTGCTGCCTGGCCTCACCCAAGACGGTGGGACCACCTTGATGTATTTATCTATATCCATATAGGCCATCTATTTTTCTAGATTATTTTAGTGCAGGAACCTAAAAATGAAGCAGATCCAAACTTCGTGGACCATATTATGGGAAATAGTGGTGATTGACCATGAAAAACTTGGACCACATCATGGGAAACATGGTGATTGACCATTAAAAACTTGGACCATATCATGGAAACAGTGGCGATTGACCATTAAAAACTTGGACCATATCATGGGAAACAGTAGTGATTGAGCATTAAAAACTTCTTCTGTGACATGAAAGTTTTGGATTAAGCTGATATTTCTTTTTCCTCTAGGTTTTTGTGACCTTATTAAAAGCTTGGATGGAAAATAAAAATTACAGGAACATTACAGTGGGCTCTAAGAAGTTTTAGTGGTGGAGTGCTCAATCACCATTGTTTCTTATAGCATGGTCCACCTTAGAATTTTATTTACTCCATTTTTGGGCTCATGCCCTAAAATGATCTAGCAAAATGGATGGATGGCATGGGCATAAAATACGTATATCAAGGTGAGCCCTGCAATAAGGGCCACACCATCTCAGGTGAGGCTTGAGCCGCACCTAATCAACTCCCCATAGGCAATCCATGTCCTTGTCACCAGCAATCCGCTTAGGATTACATGTCTTTGGCCATAAAAGAATGAGACGGCACACCTTAATGTTTATGTGGAATCCAGGCTGGTATGCCCAAAAATAGACTAAAATGCAAAAAAAAAAAAAAAAAAAAAAGCCTCCAAAATGTAGGCAGATCCAAATCTCAGATGGACAACTGGTAATTGAATGCCACCATTAAAAACTTCTTAGGGCCTATGAAAGTTTTGGATGAAGTTGTTATTTGTGTTTTCCCCACGTCTAGGTTTGTGTGACCTAATCAACTGGTTCAATGGCAAAAATACATTACAGTGGGCCCTAAGAAGGTTTTAATGGTAGGCATTCAATCACCAAGGTTTTCCTATGAAGTGATCCTCTGAGATTTGGATCTACTTCAGTTTTGGGACCATGCCTAAAATGATATGGAAAAATTGATGGATGGCTTGGATATATAGCACATACATCGTGGTCAGCTCCACAGTCAGCGTAACACGCACTGACATGTTGCCTGTTAACACCGTAACACCTAAACCGCTCCACGATATTAGCCTGGTGCAGCACACGGCACCTAGGTTGGACAGTATTTACTAGGGAAAGTTCGGTGGGCCGTACAATGATGTATTTGTTATATCCACGCTGTCCATCTATTTTGTCATATCATTTTAGGGCATGATCCAAAAAATAAGCAGATCCAAAGCTTTAACGTACCACCCGAGCGAAAATAGTGGGGATCCAACACCTACCATCGAAACTTCCTAAGAGCAAAAAAAGTTTCGATGGTAGGTGTTGGATCCATTACTTTCTATTATGGGCAAATAAACATCAAGGTGGGCCCTGAAAATGTTTCAACATTGGGTGTCATTGTCCCCATTACTTTCTATTATGGGCCACTGGAGCTTTGAATCTGGCCTTTTTTTTTACTCATAGCCTAAAATGATCAGGCAAAATATATGGTTGGTGTGGATATAAGATAGACTTTATAGTTGGGCCTATAGAACTTTCACCAATAAGCACATAATAAGTTCACAAAACTTAAAAAGGATAATCGTGTCTTTTTATAGGGATTTTTTAACCACACTTATTTAAAATTTTAAAAGAAAATTACTTGCAGGCATCGACGGATAAGTGATAAGAAAAGGTCTATCACTAAAATAAAATAAAAAATAATAGTTTTAAGTGATTTTTAAAATTAAGTGCTTAATATTTCATCCTTACCAAACGATTTAGATTTCTTAAATAGTTAGAAATCATCATTTTGAATGATAAGTTTTGAAATTAGGTTGTCTCAAACCAACGTGGATTCCCTGCTAAAGCCTTGCGCAGGAACTTAGGTAGGGCCCACTGTGATGTTTTTAAGAAATCCACTTCGTCCATTTGCTTTGTGAGATCTTTGTATGACCTTGAATAAAAATTGAGCGGAATCCAAGACTCAAGTGGGCTGAAAATGTAAGGATTGAATGTCCACACTTGAAATATTCATAGCGCCACAAAAGTATCCCAGTAGGAATGACGTTATGGGCGGTATTGATGGCATATAAACATTACTGTGGATCCCCAGAGAGGTTTCAACGGTAAGAATTTTCCTACCAACCTTTTCATTTGGTGCGGCCCAATTGAGTCTTTGATCTGGTTCATTGTTAGGGTTAGGTACTAAAATGATCTCACAAAGCGAGTGGACAGAGTGGATTTCTGAAAAACATACCTAGGTTACCAACGAAGGAATTTCCTCCTAGAGCCTTGCGCACGGAATCCACGTCTCGTACCAAAAAGTTGCGGCCCAACAGCATTGTACTAAGTAATTGATTACAGTTGAAAAACTTGGAATTGAATACTTACAGTTGAAGACTTCTACTGGCCACCGAAAGTTTTGTATTAAGTTGATGTTTGTATTCTCCCTTCATCCATGTGTTTATGTGACCTTTTTTTAATTTATACTACTACAGTTGAAAAACAAACAACATCAGTTAAGTTAATTACTGCAGTTGAAAAACTGGTGTTTGTGTTCTGCTTTCTTTCATTGGTGCTGTCAGCAGCGTGGATTTTCACCATTGATGGGTTTTGAAATCAAGACCCCTGTTGAAACTACAAATACCAACAAGGTAAGGATCCGAACCCATGTATTTGTGTGACCTTATGAACATGTTGGATGACATAAACACCGATAGGATTCCAAGGTTTCAATGGAGGAGGACGTCATTGTCCCCACGCTATGGGTCCAATTGAGCTTTAGATAGGCTTTAATTTTGGAATAGTGCATATAAAAAAATGGATAGCCAGTGCCGATAAGACACATACATTTACTTAGTACGCAGTACGCTTCCATTGGGGCGCGACTTAGCTGCAACCACGGAACAGTGACGTGGGTGGCTCCTGATCATGGGCCCATCTAAATGCACAATATGTTTTATATCTACACCGTCCATCTATTATTCCAACTCATTTTCTGGCATGAGCCTAAACAACAAAGCATGTACAAATCTCAGCTGACCACATCAAAGGATGTGGTGGTGAATGATTATTAAAAAAAAAAATTGAGCCATAAAAGTTTCGGATCAAGCAGATATTTGTGTTTTCACTTCATCCAGGTCTGTGTAAAAGCTTATCAATATGTTGAATGGCACATCAACATTAAGTAGTCCCTTGGAAGGTTTTAAAGGTGAGCGTTCAATGATTACTGTTCCCTGTGGTGGGGTCCACCTGAGATTTGTATTTGCTTCAGTCCCTAAAATGGGTTGGAATAACAGACGGACGGCATAGATATGCAACGCATATATCGAGGTGAGCCCCACGGTGTGGACCCCGGATCCGATACCTGTGTAAAAAAAAGAAAAAAGAAAAAAAAAAAGTACTTGGACCAAGTACCGAAAGTCTGCAACTCACACGGGTGGTGATAATACATGCCATGCTCAACACGTCTCAGATGACGTACGAAATTGAAGAGAAGGCCATCAGAACATGCGGCCCTCAATAAATGGGCGCGGATTTCCTGCGAAAGCCTTGCGCAGGAAGTTCCTGCGCTGGGAACCAAGGTGGGGCCCACAGTAATGTTTTTTGATAAATCCACCCCGTCCATCCGTTTTGGGAGCTCATTTTAGGACATGAGAACAAAAATGAACCGGATCCAAGATTAAAGTGGGCCGAAAACGTGAGGATTAAACGTCCACAGTTGAAATATTTGTGGAGCCACAGGAGTTTCGAATCAGGATAATATTTGTGTTTCCAGTTCATCCCAGTAGTAGTGACGTTATGAACCGGTATGGATATCGTATAAACATCACTGTGAGCCCCAGGGAGGTTTCAACGGTAGTAATTTACCTACCCACCTTTTCCTTTAGTTCGGCCCACTTAAGTCTTGGATCCGGTTTATTTTTGTTGCCATGTCCTAAAATGAGCTCCCAAAACGGATGGACGGGGTGGATTTATCAAAAAACATCACTGTGGGCCCCACCTTGGTTCCCAGCGCACGAAGCGCCCTCAATATATCGCGTTCACGTGAGTGGGCCAGCAAATCAAGCCGGCCAGCGAAGCAAATATGAAGTCCCTACGGACCTAAGCCCAGCTATTCTTTGGGCTTATGATGGTGAGTCTGGACCGTACACTAGCTCGTAAAATGCAAATGGACAAAAGTACCGTGAGTGTACTACTCTGATTTGGCACACGAAATTTCGATCCTACGCCCTACCTGATGAATGGCCGGATTTATTCCAACAAAGTGTCATACGCCTGTATCTTTGACACGTGTTCTGGTGCTCACGGGAGCGGCCCCGGCCTCACCCAAGAATCAAGATGGTGTGGCCCTTACCGTGGGGCCCACCTTGATGCATGTATTTTATATCCACGCCGTCCATCCGTTTTGGCAGATCATTTTCGGGCATGAGAACAAAAATGAAGCAGATCTAAATCTCAGGTTGACCATACTGAAGGAAACAGTCGTGATTGAACGTCACACCATTAAAAACTTCCTAGGGACAACCGTAATGTTCCTATAATATTTATTTTCCATCCAACCTCTTAATAAGGTCACATGAATAAATAAAAAAACAAATATCAGCTTGATCCAAAACTTTCTTTTTGGCCAAGAAGAAGTTTTTAATGGCCGTTCACCAGTACTGTTTCCTATAGTATAGTCCACCTGAAGTTTGGATCTGTTTCATTTTTGAGCTCATGCTTTAAATTGATATGGAAAAACCGATGGACGGCATGGATATATAATAAAGACATCAAGATGTGGGCCCCAAGGTAAGGACCACACCTACTTGGGTGAGGCCAGGCCACTTAATCCGCTCCCGGTGCTCACATGACGGCCCGCATGTGAGGGGACAGACCACGTGTCAGAGATACAGGCCTGATGGCACCCATGTCGGAGATCAAGCCCATTGTGGACATGTGCCATGAATTGAAACGGGCATTCTGTGGTCCACGCAATTCCTCTGCCATTTGTCTACTCTGATCAAAACCGTTGATATTTGAGTGGTCGTAGTCTTCTACCACGGGAGAAAGTCACAGCCATTAACGATCGATAGTACAGACGTCCATAGGCAATCAATCACATCTATATTGACTTTCATGGCTCAAAAATACTGTGGACCACCGATGTGTATCTTTAAATCACGAACACTAGTATCAAGTTAGCAAGTATGCACATCAGTAGGTTTCTAGTCAGCTGCCATTAGCAGAAGACATCGCACCAACTTTTAAAAGTGATGGACCGAGCTTTAACAACGAGTGGAGAGGGATGGTCCACGTGAACTATAATTATAGGACCTAGGAAGAAGTCCACATGATGAAAAGCAGCGTGAGCGTAAGAGAATTAACGCGGATCTGACGGTGTGTGTCTCTAGTCTACTCAACAGTCCACGCACGCCTTAAGAGAATGGGAGGATGACTACAAACAGTTCCTTGTTGAATAAGCTTATTCTACGAAGTGGGGCCACCATGGTGTTTGAATTGTAGCTAACTTGCACAGCAATGAACCGGTTAGTCTAGTTTAGGATAATTTCATTAGACTAACATTTTTTTTTTTTTTTTTTTCAAAGATGTGTGTCTATGTTGAGATCTCTCCAAATCTCTATTATCTCGCCTTTTTTCTTTATGTTCGTATTGTTCCTAATGACATAAGCAAGTTTAGCACCACCTTTATTTTTGGGCGATCACTGCCCAACACCTTTGTTCGCATTCATCACCTACCAGTCACTGCCCTCCTTTGAGCGCAATTTCCATGAATCTGTCTAAAACAGGCACCCCTGTTTGCACCCCAAACTTTACCATGTCGTTGGCAGTCGCACCACCTCCGTCCCCAACTCTGTATCTTATTGCCGGAAACTCATCATTAACATTCGATAATACTGTTGTCCCTAAGAGATATACCTCCTAGCCTAGGTATATTGCTCTCTAATATGTACGTGGGTGGTGTCTTCCAATGGGCCTTCTCGACAATAAGATTGAAGAGGATGTTGAGAAAATCGGCAGCGGAGGCGGAAGCCGAACATGCAGAGTAATGCGAGATCAAACGAGAAACAATATGAAATCAAAACACATACAAGTATTCACCACAAGAGAAATCGATTTTACGTGAAAAAACCCCTCAACGGGTAAAAAACCATGGCACAAGCCATCCACTATGAATAACAGAAGATTACAGAGATTAACAGCCCACAAGTAAGGAATAAACAGAGAAAACATCAAGTTCTCTCACACACAACTCTCTCCCCTCGTCCTAACACGATTAGAAAACCTTAGACACCTTAGAATCATGCTAACCACGATTACAACTTGCTTATATAAGTAAAAATTTGAAATTAGCAACATCTTACCCAATCCCGCGTGTTGCGCAAGAAACCAGCGTGGGCGCTCAACCGGTCGGCCGACCAGTCACCCAAAACAACAAATAGTCCAGAGAGTTACATCAACATGCTGCCCCACATCCGACTGGTCGCCCAACCGATCAGAGCCCCCTGCAAATCGGTCTAGGGCACGCAGAAATCTTCCAGCATCTTCACTGTGCATCAGGGCCAAGGCGTTAGACCGGTCGCCCGACCGGTCTGAGCACCCAATCAGGCACAACTTTGAAGACTCTCCAACAATATCCACCGAGGCTTCAAACGTCGAATTAACACATCCTTAGAACGTCATCTCATTTTCAATCATAACTCCACCGCTTCTCATGCCACCATCGACTCTAACCTTGCACATTCACGCCCTTTTTCCGCTCTTCTCATGTGGCCCTTGGACACTTGCCACATACGAGCAACCGTGGATCTCGCTGCCGATCCCGCAGCTCTATCGTGAATTGTGCTCCCGATCAATATATAAAGATGGCCACAGTGCCTTCATACACACTAGTGTCCCTTTCAACACTTCACAACAACGATCGCCGCTGATAAACACGCACCCTTTCACCTAGAATGCACCAAGAGAGATCACATTCATCTTCATCTTGAGGACGTGCTTCACATCTTCCAAGACTCGTTCGATCTCATCGAACATCCTAATGCGCATTGTTCTAATACCCATCACCTTATGAGCGTAGCCATCACCCACAAACACTGATTCATCACCATACTCCTTGTATATCTTGAATGAACTCCGGTCAGGACAAACGTGACATGAAGCCCCTAAATCTAAGATCCACTCACTACCGTGAGATCCCTTGCTAGATACAATCAGAACTTCATAAAGATCACTAACGTCCTCTATGGTATTGGCTCCCTCTCCAGAAGAATTTCATACCTCTCTTACTTCAACCTGGGATTTTGACAATCCCCTCTCATGTGGCCCTCATGACCACAATCCAGCACTTCACCTTAACCTTTCCTTTGCCCTTGGCCTTAGATCCTGATTTGAATATCCTCCATACTCAGAACTTCTTCCCCTCATAACCAGTGCCTTTGAGGAATAACGGGAAACCACGTCACCGCTTGTCTTTCTCATTGCCTTCGACTGGAGGGTTGAGATAACGGTCTCAACGTTTATGGTTTCCCTCCCTGCACACACAAAGTCCCTAAACGACTCATATGAATCTAGAAAATAATTCAACAGGATGCATGCTTCATATTCATCCTTCACCTAGTTCATCGATCTCCACCAACTTGCAAACCAACCTATTAAACATGCTCAAGTGGTCCTCTACTTCCATTCCCTTAGTCATCCTCAAGGTGAACAACTGCATCAATACGTACATGCGATTCTCTAAAGACTTCTTAGCATAAACTTTCTCTAGCTTTGCAATCGTTTCAGCCGCAGTCTTCTCCTTCATGACATGATAGAGAACATCATCCGTAAGGTTTAACAGGATTAAGGTTCTAACATTCTTGTCGAGCCTGATCCACTCATCATATTTCATAGCCTCGGGTCGCTTTTCAAGAGCTTCATCAAACCTTTGCTAAACTAGGAAGGATTCAACATTCACCTTTCATAGCTCAAAGTTATTTTTTCTGGAGAACTTCTCTACCTCGAACCTTGTGCTTGATCCCATTTTCTCGTCTCATATCTGAATTCTACTCCACCCCAATGATATCTCTGATACTATTTGTTGGGAAAACCAACAGCGAAAGCGGAAGCCAAATGCACAGAGTAATGTGAGATCAAATGAGAAACAATATGAAATCAAACCAGACACAAGTATTCACCACAAGAGAATTTGATTTTATGTGGAAAAACCCCTCAACAGGTAAAAAAATCACAGCACAAAGCGATCCACTATGAATAATAAAATATTACAAAGATTGACAGCCCATAAGCAAGGAATAAACAGAGAAAACTCCAAGTTCTCTCACACACAACTCTCTCCCATCTTTCTAACACGATGAGGAAACCTTAGACACCTTAGAATCATGCTAACCATAATTACAACTTGCTTATATAAGCAAAAATCTGAAATTAACAACATCTTACGCAATCCCACGTGTTACGCAAGAAACCAGCATGGGCGCTCGACCGGTCAACCGACTGGTCGCCCAACACAACAAACAGTCCAGAGAGTTACATCAACACGCTGCCTCACATCCGACCGATCGCCCGACCGGTCGGAGCCCCCTGTAGACCGGTCGGACGACTGGTCTGGGGCACACAGAAATCTTCCAGCGTTTTCACTATGCATCAGGGCCAAGCCGTCAGACCGGTCGCCCGACCGGTCTGAGCACCCCATCAGGCACAACTTTGAAGACTCTCTAACAGAGGAATCTGCTACAAGCCTGAGTAAGTTCTTATGCGGCAAGTGGTGCTCGCGATATGAATATCAATAGTGCAAGGGCTCTCAGCAAAAGGAAATAAATAAAAGTACTAAAAGGAAAAGTGTTAGAAAGAAATAAATAAAAGGTGTTGAATATAAAAGTGATGAAACTAAATGACTAAAATGTAAATTGTTAGAATGCAATGTATTGCCATGTAAATAGACTAATAGTAAGATCCCTATTTTTTTTTTTAAAAAAAAAAAAATCGTGTTTCGAGTCGAGCTAGGTTAGTAGCTAGCTGAGAATCTATCATGGAGTCATTAAATCTATGAATGCTTGTGCCTCGCACTAACTTTGTTTGGGTAGAGCTGTAGTATTGACTAATGCAATGGTACGATTAACCTAGAGTCACCACTAGCTAATAAAGCTCAAAATCTACATTCAATTAAACTTTATGATACCTAGTAAAATCACTACTTAACTTGAGTGACATTTGTGGTTGATTTGCAGTCGGATATTCTCAGTGAGGACCTCAGTGTCAAAGAAGGAAGGGGTTAAACAACCCTCTTTATGATACCTAGTACATTCACTACTTTACACGAGATATAATAATTTTCCCCCAACAAGGCAACCTAGTTTTAGAAATACAAAATAAGGAAATTAATGTTAACTTACTAAGTCTATAACTATATGGGGGTAGGGCACCTAACCTTGGTTATAGTCTAGTAAACACTCTTATCCTATAGAAGAGAGAGAGAGAGAGAGAGAGAGAGAGAGAGAAGCAAAGTGATATATGAGAAAAAGCATATGGTATGTAATTGCAAATGCGTGACTTGCCCAAGATATAACAGGGGACACCAGAAATCCAATACTCTTTGAAGAGAGAGAAGATCAAATGTCTCTTACCATGACCCTGGTTCGCTTGATTGGATAGTAACTCTTTAAGCATTGGTTTTTAACCTTTTTAGCCACGGTTTTGAATTGAGGTAAAATGCTTTTTTTTTTTTTTTTTTTTTTTTTAATTTCTTGTAGTGACTAGTACATGTAGGGCCACAGGTAGCTGTTTCAGACATCACTTTAAACCTTCTTTCCAATTCTAATAGGGTAACCTAGAGCATTGGTGCAGTGTCCCAGCAGAATAAATGGACCGTGCCTAACCCATGTGCACCGTGCAAAGATGTGGGTGAGATATACAAGTCTTCTGTTAGGTACAAGCATGTGCAATGAACCCAACAGCGCATGTGAAATGTTCCCTAATGAAGGTATAGGATGGAGTGGGCCATTTTGCTTACTTTTTAAGTATACAAAAGTACAATAATCATACGGTTAAAGAAACAAGAAATACGCTATCAAGAAGTATGCTTATTCTGCACGCAAGTGGGCTGAGCCAGGCAAAAAAGCCAAAGGAAACATGTGTGCTAGATCAGATGTTTCCATCAGCCTACTAAGCTATTTCAAACCTAAGATGGACCACAACATGCAAGATGAATGGTTAGCTTGAAAAAACTATATTTACATCAGTTTACTTTGTACATTATATCCCGCCTGAGTTAAACAGTCTGATTTTTTAGGCAGTAGATCCAAGCAAGCCAAGTGGAGATCTCACAGCTCTCACACAGGTCCCACTTGGGGACGTGTCATCATGTGTGGATGGACATATGTGCAATTAGCAGACTTCTACACCATCAAAGCAAGGGCATTTGTTAGGACATAGTTTGGTCATATGCCAGAATTTAGATGGATAGAGATAGGTGACCATTTGAAGATTTTGGTGGAAATACGTAACTAAATTTCCTCCAAAAATCCAAGGTTCGAGTTTAATTTAAAAATGTGAGAACAAACCAGATGGATCTAACATGGGCCGGTGTGGAAAAAATGATGTTGGTTGAGATACCGTCACAAGCTGAAAAATCTCATGTCCTTACAGGATTAGTACCCATAGAGCCACGCAACCCACGAGTCAAGTTCAACTTGAAATGTGTGACTCCATGTACTGGCCTGGTTATATGGAGTTTCAAGGGCTTGGGTTAAAAGAGGGAAAGGCTATAGGCACTGTTGACGCTAAATTATGTCAACAGATGTTGATCAGGGACCAACATGAATTTTTGCCGTCTGATTGATGATCGAGGATGAAAACCGTAGATCTAGAAGGCCTGTAAACACCACCAAGGGTTTGGATGGCCGCCGGGGTTCCAGTGAGGGAATAATTTCAGAGTAGATGAATGTATTTTGTATCTCGTACCTTTATCGTAGCACGGAGGGCCTTTTATAATGTATAGTGTTATCGTATTTGACTATGATTCTGATTCTGTCAAGATTTAATATCTTTCGCATGATAAGTCATGATCATGGCTAGATACATGATTACTTCGAAGAGATAGGCGAGAATATCTACACGGCGCAAACATCTTTCATGGTAATCCTGGGGAGTAAATCTCATGACTTGCGATACACGTCAATCAAGTCTTGAGCGTTTGGAGAATAGTGTTCGGAAAGTACTGCTTGATCGGATGTGATGTTATGGCGAGCATTTGGTCATCGTCAATTGGTTGTAAATAAGAGAGAACAGACCGTTCGGGTTTTAAGACAATTGGTCGAGAGCTTAAGAAAGCTAACCTCTCAAGCTTAATATGATCGATTGAGAGCTGATGATTACCGACTGCTCAATCCCAATAAACCGAATGCTTTAATTATCGGGTGCGAAAATAGAAAATGTCAGTACACACATGTGCGCTACTTTTGACCGTACAACTTTTGGGATGATCCCAGATTCACCCATAACAGGCACCTATTTACCTTTGCATACATACAATCTCTACTTTACCGGATTAATAATTTTAGTATTAAAGTTTTACACAAAAATCTATGGTATATGAGAAGGGAAAATAAATATGAGTGGACTGAGAAACATGTATGGTAGCATGAATGAGTATACAATCAAGGAAGTATGAGAAAGGGAAAATGTAACGGCTAAGATGAAATACTGTGCTATGATGTGATGATAGTGCCAATGGAGGGGTCTTTGATTTAGATATCCAAGGAGAAAACAAGAAGAACACTACTTGTATGTTTAGGGAGTGCACATGCCTTGTGATGTGTCCTTACCAGTATTAGTGATTGCTGCCTAACCAAATGCCGGCTTCCCTCTCCCCACATTTCTAGAAAGATTTATGTAGATCTTAATCCTTTACACTTTCGTCCAATACCTTAAAAATGGTAGTTGAGGTACTATGGATAGTGCCACTACCCAAAGAAAACTATCCATCTAGAACTTATTGTCTAATGAAATGGCTGCTTAATTAGTAGATTGAAATGTAAGGTAACTCAGCTATTGTGTTTCTTCGTTAATCCTACTAGTCAGAATGATGCCAATCTTACAATCCATTCTATAGTTATCAAGCCTTTATGTAAATGGTGGTAAACACGACTTATTGCATGTTAATACATAGTTCTTATCTTAAATAATCCAAATTAATCCTTACAATTATAAAAAAAATGCATAATAAGCCAGCAACAAAAGTTTAGACTTAAACAGATAATTTAGCTCAAATTCATCTCAGTGCAGTGTGCCCTACTTATGTTGGCCTAAGCTGGGTTAACCTAACATGGTTTATCACCACCTAAAATAGAGATTATTTAGCACACATGATGCACATGTGTTCTTGAAGTCGAAATGTACTATTCGCATATATGGGGCATTTGGGGGTGTTTGAAGATATACAATTGTACATGTATTATATGTGAAGCTCAGGATGGACGGTTGGCACTTGTGGCATATGCACTGCGTGTACAACTAATTGCACATGTAGCAAATGAAGTATATCAAGGGCACAAAAAGTTGAAAGGGGCTTTTGGAGATGGACGATAATGCTTGTAGTATATAATCACATGTAGAACATTTGTGCCATAAAAACTTGCATAGTCCAACATGTAGCAGAATCAGACAAGCTCCAACTTGGCAAAATCAAAATTTTTAGTAGGACTGAGCCATGAAGATTATCGCAAACAATTAAAAAATCTGAGAAGGCAACCCCAGGTCTAACCCCTTGACAGCCCTACACAAAATGGTCAAAAATGCTCATCATAGTTGATGATTTGATTGTTAAAATGATCATGAAATACTCTAGGGTTAGCTTTATCGCAGTTGAGCATTAATGGGGTTATTGACCGTTGAATTTAACCAATGCCCACATGCAACGGCGCTTTTACGCCTAACTTTGTAGAGTTGAGGAAAATTGCTATTTTTTCTCCAATGCAACCATGAAAAGTTCATATGGTTTTTTATACACGAAACCATACTTGAAATCTAGACCCCGGCAAGGACAATGGTGTGCTATACAAGTCATGCAATCTAATTCATTGATCTTGATCGTGTGTTTATATAGGTACAAAATGGGGAAAAAAAAATTTCCTTTCAAGTTAGAGGTAAAAGTGTTATTTCATTTGGTCCTTGGTCAAATTTAGTGGCCAATAGTCTTCTTAACAACTAAATTTAATAAAAGTTGATTTCAAGATATTTTATGAGAGTGCGGATCGTCTGTGTTGAAGGCACAGCAAAATTTAGGAAAATTTAGTGCCATCTATTCTCGTTGGTCCATGTCATTATTAATGACATCAGCAAATAAAACAAGCCCATTTTCCCTCTCAAGTATGGATTGCATGCTACAAAACCCCACTTTTACCGCGTGGAATTTCTCTGGGCCTCACCATGATCTATCTGTTAGATCCACACCATCCATCAATTTTTTCAGATTATTCTAAATCATAAGACGAAAAAAGAGGCACATCCACAACTCAAATGGACCACACAACAAAAAGCATGGGATTGAACAAGTAACGTTGAAACCTTTCTATGGTCCACTGTGAGGTTTATTTGCCATCTAACCTCTCCATAAGCTCACTTGAAGGGAAAATACAAACATCATCTTGATCAGAGTCATCTACGCCCCAAGAAGTTTTCAATGGTGGGCATTCAATTGCTACTCTTTCCTGTTGTGTGGCCCACTTGAGCCTTGGATCTGACTCATTTTCGACCTTGTGATTGAAAGGTATGAAACAAAATGGATGGACAGTGTGGATCTAATAAATACATCATGATGGGCCCCACATAAGTTACACATTTCAACCTTTCCGGTTTTCTTCTAAGCGAGCAGCCGAAATTTCTTGACATGGGAAATTTATATAGGCCATGATGATTTATTTCTGAGATCCACACCTTTCATATGTTTTTTCAGATATTTCTAGATTATAAGCCTAAAAACAAGGCAGATCCAAAGCTCAAGTGGAATACACCATAGGAAACAGTGAAGTGATGCTACCGTTTGAAAACTTCTTAGGGCTATAAACGGCTCTGATCAAGCAGATATTTGTGTTGTACCTTCATCTAGGTATGAGTGGCCTTATGAACAGGTTAGATGTCTAATAAGCCTCACGCTTGGCCCTAGGAAGGTTTCAACCATAGTTTGTGTAATCCCCATTGCTTTCTTTGGTGTGGCCCACTTGAGCTTTGGATGTACCTCATTTTTGAAATCATGCTCTCAACCTATTTGGAAAAATTGATGGACAGTGTGGATGTAACACAAAGGTCATGGTGAGGGTTGGTAAAGTTTCACAATTATGCTATGTAGCACGCAATGTAATGGGAAGACAGAAATTCGGGGCATTGGGCTGGAGACATCGAAACTGACGTGGGAATGAGAAGCGCCGGCTTTGAAATTTCCTATGCTTTCAACATATACCATCGCACTCATTTTATGATCGTCTATCAAAAAAGATAAGGGTTATTTGACAATTGAAAAGGAAAGGGGTTAATTTGGTACATAGCCAAACATGAAGGGGCACATATCAAATGCTGTTTTATCTTTGTTTGCACGCAAGAAACATTGACAACCCGTCTCCACGGCTCCACCCAAAACAACTAAAGGGCCTGCCTTTAATAGAGCAGAGGTGCTACGGTTCGGTGCTTTTCACACATCCCACTGTTAGTAGACACACCCACATTGTTAGTCACCCTCCAATGTTAGCCACCCCCACGTTGGGATTCGATACCTTGACCTCAGTGTTTAGATAAGATTATCTCTACTCGGTCTACCACTATCCCAGAGGTTTAGGTGTACTATAGCTCAGTGCTTGGAAAAGCTCTATGGGTCCCACCATGATGTATGTGTCTATTTCATGACGTCCATCTATTTTACCTGCTCAATTTGGGGCATTGGCCCAAAATTGAGGTTATACAAATCTCTAGTGAACCATACCACAAGAAATAGTGGTGACTGAACACCCCATTAAAAACTCCCCAGGGCCACAAAAGTTTTGGAGCAAGCTGCTATTTGTGTTTTCCCATCATCCAAGTTTGTTAGGCCTATTAACAGGTTGGATGGCAATAAACATTAGTAACCTTTGGAAAATTTTTAACTATGGCATTCAATTACCAACTTAGGCTTATATATGCTTCATTTATGGACGCAGATTGTGTCCTGCCCCTAGACGAAGTAGACCTATGGAGGGCCCACCCTGATGTATCTGTTTATCCACTCCGTCTATCCATTTTATAAGATTATGCTACGATGTGGGCCAAAAAATGAGGCAAATCCAATGCTTAAGTGGGCCACACCAAATAGTGACCGGAAACCGGAGACATCATCACTACAAAAATGATGACATCATTGGGTTCCGATCACTATTTGGTGTGGCGCACTTGAGCGTTGGATCTTCCTCCTTTTTCAATAGGTGCCATAAAATGATCTTATAAAATGGTGGACCCCTCCACAGGTCTGCTCGGACGGCGGGGCTAAGATGAAATCCGCCTCCCTTATTTATAAGCTCGAAGCACATTGCGTCCTGTTGTTGTTGAAATTTCAACAACGAACGAGATGAGGTTGAAGATCTCCCTCTGAAACCTACAAGGGCAAACAACGGCTAAAGGAGGGGCCATGGACCGGCCGTTAATCCTCCGATGCTTAAGTCAGTCCAAGCTTCTGTAATAAAATGATTCCTTTTGTGAGTAAGAGATTTTGTACCTTGATAATGAAGAGGAGATATTTTTTTATAGACTTAAGTTTCGGAGTTATACTCCTATAAGGAAATGTAATCCCCGTGGAGAAAATCTCGGATCTCCGAAATCCTCGGGCCTTTCCATAGTTGCTGGAAACATTCACGCATCAGTTGATGATTCTCCGAACCCTTCTCCCATTATCTCGGTGTAAGCCTAAGATCACGAAATTGTCATGATAAGACTCAGCTCGTCGTATAACCGAGATCAGTCCTTCGAAAGCATCTGAAAGTTAGTCTCTAAATCAGATCAGATGATACTGACTTGTCTTCAGATCGGTTTGCAGTTGGTCAGGTTAGGTCAGGCCCGACCTGAGGTCAGCTCATATTTTACCTATAACACGTCCCATTGACCATTTCCGGCCAGGAACGGGCAGATATGTGTGGGGTCCACTGTGATGTATCTATTTATCCATGCGGTCCCTCCCTTTTCTGAGATCATTTTATGGTATGATCCCAAAAATGAGGTAGATACAATGCTCCAGTGGACCACACCAAATAATAGTCTTTGGTTGCATCAAACGCATGCCATCTTGCATTGCATTAAATGCAAGAGTCATATGTGGTGTGGTCCACTTTAGCGTTGGATCTACCTCACTTTTGGGCTCGTACCTCAAAATAATACGAGAAACTCGATGGACGGCATGGATAAACAGATACATCACAGTGGTACTCACACAGATCTGCCCGTTACCTGCCAGAGGGCGGGGGAGGGCACAATCCGCTTCCCTTGGGCTCGCGGCTAAAATGACATGTAAAAAAGAACGGAGGGTCTTAATAAAACACATACATCATTGGTGAGGCTCACAGAGCTTTTTATAGCACCGACCAGTATTGGACGGGTCACCACCGATTCCAAGCGCGGAAGCATAGGTTGTTGTGGACCCCACTACTGATGTGATTCGGTCCACGAAAAAAATTATCACATGCAAGAAGGTGACGTCAACCCCCTTCTTTACCTTCAACGCGGAACGCATGTGAGCTTTCCTGCAGCGTAATGCGCGTGGGGAATTCTAGCACGCCGAAGGTGAGCTAGACCATATGATGGCGAAAATCAGGCCAATCCGTTCATCGGGTCGGTCACATTGTCGACATCAATGGAAAATCTGATGGTGTGCCACAATGCCAATCTTTTGCATGACTTCAAAAATCTTACGCGCGTGTCAAGTCCACTTATTGGTTGGGCCACAATGTGAAATCAGTGAACATCGGATGGTCTAACTCGAGTGGATCAGGCACGTCCAATTCATGGGGTGGGCCACTGCCAAAATTAATGGACGTTTGATGGGAGTGGAGAGAACGAGCGCGGTTTGGGTGGATCCCTAACTGCGGGGCCAACTTTGATGTATGTTCCTTACACTGCTTGCTAAGGTAGGCGTTCAATCTCCACTTGTTTCAATGGTCGGGTCCATTTGAGAATTAGATCTGTCTTTTTCTTTGGCTAATGCCTTAAAATGGTCTCTCCAAATGGATGGACGGTGTGGATACAACACATTCATCGTGGTGGGGCATACAGAACTTGTGACGTTACTTCAGGAGCGAGTCTGCGTCAGTAGCTAATCGCCGTCCGTTTTCCATCTATCGTCTAATACATATAAAATGGCCACTACAATTGAACGAGAGAAACGACGAAGTGCACTCGCCCTACGAACGCGTGTATAATGGAAAACTTGTGTGACATCCAAGCCGAGCATCTCGTGGGGCCCATCACATGTACATTCTGGATAAAAAACTAAGCAATGTTTCTCTAAAAGCAGGCAACAAAAGGTCATTAATTTCGAAACACTAGTCATGTAGATGTGACTGTCCATTTCTTTTTTAAATATGAACAAAACAGCATGATATATCGTCTGAAAAATTTAAATCCTATGTATTTCCCGATAAACGGCTTCGATCGCACATTCACATGTACATTTTGCACGTGTGATTGGAGAGCACAAGAAGAGCAGATGCGTCGACTGGACAAAGCAAGGCTCAAGGAGAAAAACTTTGTTACTAGGGCTGGGGCTGCACTTGGAAATTACTTAGATACAACGTGTTATAGGTAAAATAAGAGCTGACCTCATGTCGAACCTGACCGACCGAAGATAAGTTGGAATCATTCGATCTGACTTGGAGTCTGACTCCTTAATTTCTTTGAAGAACTGACATCGACCATGCGATGACCTGAGCCTTATCATGACAATCCCATAATCTTAAGCTTACGCTAAGATAACTAGAGAAAGATTCGGAGATTTGTCAATTGGTGCATAAATGTCTCTAGGCAATTCCGAACGGCTTGTGGATCTTAGCAATTCGAGATCTCCTTAGTAAAGATTACATTTCCTTATAGGAATGTAACTCCGGAACTTAAGTTTATAAATGAATTCCTTCCATTCATTAAGAAGGTACGAAAAACTCTTACTCACAAAAGAGATTACTTACTCCAAAGAGCCTGGATTGACTTAAGCATCAGAGGACTAATGGCCGGTCTCCGACTCCTCCCTTAGCCGTTGTTTATCTTTGCAAGTTTCAGAGAGAAAAATCAGTCTCTCTCTGCATTTCTGTGGGATCGATCATCGACTTCACCTTATTTGTTGTTAAAATCTCAGCAACAACATATTATCCATGTCATACCAATAATTCAAGTTAAGGCATCCAAATTGTGGGTCCCACTTTAGATATACTATCAACTAAATTTAAGATTATTTTGTCATCTAACTCTCAGATTGGTGTACATTTACTGGACGGTTAAAACTAAAAATATCCGGTGGTCTTATTTCAACAATGTCCACAAAGCTAAAACAGGTATTGTTCAACCGACCTGATGTCGTTGACACATGCCCGTTTGTACATTAGTTGAGTGACTACACATCAAGCGTCATATGCCGCCTGAGTGTCTCATAACTCCTTTAGACAATGACTTTCTAAAATATCGCCTCGAATACGTTTTGCTCTGACTCGACTTAAGATCGAGCATGTATCGCCGTCCACTGAGGTCCGCATGCTGATTGGTCTTACGGGGACTGTCCATCTTGTGGACTATTTAGCAAAAGAACCTCGACATGAAGTTTACGTTTAAAGGATGATTTTGACTGTGGACGTCTGTAAATTATTTAAAACAATTAAAGAAAAATTCCAATGGCTCAAATTCAACGGAAAAATCAAAGGATAGAATCAGAAATTAAGTCTGATTACAATGTGGTATCTTAATTATCGTAGTAGAGAGAAAATGGACGGTACAGATCATCAGATTCATCATGTGGAGCCCAACTGGTCGACTTCTGGGAGCCCTGAGTTGTGGCTATTTTTACTAAAAGTCCAATTTCTCCTCTGGCTCATCTTTTGTAGCCTTTTGACGAGAAAATAAAATTTCACATTCAAGAATCTCCCTCTGACCACCATGTGTACTGGGGGGAACCATAGTGCCCAGGCGGGGATCGGTTGAATTTTTATTTTCTCGTTAAAAGGTCAAAAAAGATGAACCAAACAAGAAATTGGACTTTTAGTAAAATTAGCCACAAGTCAGGGCTATTACAGTAAATATCTCGTACCTTCTCGAGTACGCAAGAAGCATGGAGGATGGAGCACCGAATAATCTACCGACCCGAGTCGTCAACATCACCTTTTTTTAGGCAGCGCGTAAAATACGCAAGTTCGGTGGGGTCCACCATATTGTATATGTAAAATACATTCCGTCCATCATGCGAAGATCAGTATTTGAACCACATGAAAAAAAAAAAAATCGTGATTGAATACTTTTGTGGCCCACACTAGTAGGAAAAAAAAATGAAAAATTGCTCTAAAACTGCTAAGTTGACACGGTGTGGCCTGCTTGAGTTTTTCCGAGGCTGCTTTCTACATCTTCTCTTGATCCTGGTCAGTAAGACCTGACTAACGAGTTTGATGAAAGATACACGATATGGTGGCACATAAGCAAACCTACGGACGGCATCCCATTACTACTTATTCCATATGGTGTGGCCCATTTTACATGTAGATCTTGATTATTGTGTACCTCAAGGTCTAACATCGAGGACTGAATCTGGCACACGGAGTAGATTTTACATTCAGAGTATGATAATGGGCCCCACATACTTTGGTTTTTTCCACGCTGTGTAAAACAGGTGTTGTTGAGGTTTCCTGTCCGCACTGTACTAACAGCTCGGATGGGCCCGGAAGCGGATTGCGTAGTGAGTAACTACGCACTCTGTGAGTCCCACAGTGATTTATGTATTTTATCCACTCCGTCCATCCATCTTAATAGAAAATTTTAGATATGGTGACAAAAAATGAAGCATATCAATATCTCAAGTGGACCACACCATAAGAAAAGTGTGAACTGAATGTCTACCATTGAAAAATTCTCAAAGGACACAGAAGTTTTGGATCAAGCTGATATTTGTGTTTTCCCTTCATCCATATCCATGTGATCTCATGAACAGGTTGGATGACAAATAAACATCACTGTAGGGCTTGGGAAGGTTTCAATGGTGGAAATCATTATTCCCACTATTTCCCGTGGCATGGCCTACTTTAGATTTGGATATGCTTAAATTTTGAGTTCAACCACTAAAATGAGCTTGAAGAACTTATGGGCGGAATAGATAAAAGCAAATACATTCTAGGTGGGCCCTACTGAGTTTACTCCGCATGATAAGAGGGTGCGGAGTAACTCTGCACGTAATCCGATTCGGATGGGCCCACATTTGGTTGTGATGTGATGATATGAGGTCACCGGGCACACGTCAAGATGCCGATTCGAGGTGTACGGCTGACGTCATTAGGTGACGCCATTCCCACTACCCAAATCCATTCACTTTCCTTTATTAAATCTTCCAAATGGTGGTGGGTAGAGCGCGGGTGCAATTTAAATAATCCTTCTCAGCCAGGCGCTGATCGCCATGACGCATGTCAAACGGCAGACTTGAGGTGTGAAATCCACTGCATCAGCCAATGACAACGCACCACGCAATCTTTTTGTGTGTCCTAATGGGGCAGTACCTAAATCGAGTCGAGCCCAAACTCAAATTAAGTACTACTCCGTCGGGACATAGCTACTAGCTAGAGATGAACGATCATGGGGACCTGTAGGGCCCAACGTGATATGTATGTTTTATCAATTCTATCCATTCATTTTGAAAGACTATTTAAAAATAAGATAAATCTAAAGCTCAAGTGATCCACACCACAGGAGAGTAGGGATTGAGCTCATATCATTGAAAACTTATTAGGGCCCACCGTGATGTTTATTTTCGATCTAATTTATTTGTAAGGTCTCATAGGCATGTATGAAGCTAAAATATAAATATCAACTTGAGAAAAACCTCTACAGCTCTTAAGAAGTTTTCAACGGTAGGATTTCAATCCCACTGTTTCCACTTGAGCCTTCAACCTACTTCCCTCCTTAGTTTATGACAAAAAAAATGATCTTTCAAAATGGATAATGGATGTGCGGCGTGGATAAAATAAATGATCTTTGTGAGACCCACAGAGCACCCGACACGACCGTCCATCTCTAGTCATGGTGAGCGTAGTACCTAATCCGCGCGCTTCGCAGCGCTGCATCGTTGTGGGGTCCGGCGTCATGGTGAGCGTAGTACCTAATCCGCGCGCTTCGCAGCGCTGCATCGTTGTGGGGTCCGGCGTCATGGTGAGCGTAGTACCTAATCCGCGCGCTTCGCAGCGCTGCATCGTTGTGGGGTCCGGCGTAGCTACGGATATCGGGTCAAAACGTCTGTCAGGAATTATTGCGTCTAGTCATCGGCAAAGGACGCGGATTCCCTGCGACCAACGTCTCGAAATGTGCAGTTTGCAGGAGATCGGATTAGGTGAGACCCCGGCCTCACACAAGACGGTGCGGCCCTTACAGTGGGTTACTGTGGGGCCCACCTTGATGTATGAATTATGTATCCACGCCGTCCATTCATTTTTTTAGATCATTTTAGGGGATTATACCATAAAGGAAGCAGATCCAATGATCATGTGGACCATAAAATAGGAAATAGTGATTATTGACCATTAATGGCCCACAAAAGTTTTGGATGAAGCTGACATTTGTTTTTTTCCCTTAATTCCGGATCATGTGACCTTATCAACAGATTGGATGGTAAATAAACACTATGAAAACATGAAGGTACGTCCTAATAAGTTTTTAATGGTAGGATGGTCAATCACCACTGTTTCTTATGTTATGGTCCACCTGATGATTGGATCTGATTCCTTTCTGGTATAATCCCCTAAAATGATCTGGAAAAATGGATGGACGGAGTGGATACATAATACATACATCAAGGTGGGCCCCACGGTAACCCCACGGTAAGGGCCGCACCGTCTTAGGTGAGGCCGGGGTCTCACCTAATCCGCTCCCAGTTTGCAGACGTGCATGATTTGTACGAGTCGGGACCATGCTTAATGATCTAACCGTTGATCTGATTGCCTGCTGAGTGGATGGGATTTGGCCCCTTGATACTTCTCGTTCTTTTCTGTAGAGTGAGAATCGTTGTTACATTTTTTTTTTTTCTTCTTGCTCTGTATGTTTTCGTTCACACGCGTTTGAATGGATGGTAAGATGCCGTGCGTTAATTCTGCGTGGGATCCATTATAATGGATATGTGGAATCCTCACCGTGTATCTGGTGCGATCAATCATCTTAGTCCTACATTTCAATATTCAGACTGATGCATTACTCAAATGGGCCACACTAAAGGGAATAATGGTGGACATAGGGGAGTTTTATGCCTACCATAGAAACTACCAGATGGAATACGTTGTCCATCATGTCTTTTATAACCATTCAAACCATTTATCAGCTGCCAACCACCCGGATGAAGAGACACACCAAAAGATAGGCCACTCCTAATCTCAGGTGCGCTGTATCACGTGAACACATATAACATTTTAAGCCTTGATTTTACATTGGATCTATGTTGTGTGTACCACCAGAATTTTGTATCAGAATGTTTATTCAGATCTACGGTGATCATGAGGTGATGCAACAAACGAACGGTTTGGATTCAATCTATATATCGCGAGTGGGTCATACACAGCTCGAACGTATTCTAACTTAAAGGGTGCATGCACTCGACCACATGTGAACAAAACCCCATCTGCTCCATCTATTTGTATTCCACTGCCATGAAGGTCTCAGATCTTCCAATCTAGAGGGCCACTGCCTCTTTTCCCATGCATTCCACCTGTCCCCACCACCAATAGAAATTGTATAAAACTTCTGTGGATCTGCATCTTCGCATTGTTGAAAGTGAATTTGCTCTGCAACCCTGGCCTAATTTAGATATCAAATACTCAGGTCTAACTCAATTCAAGTTAGGTTAGGTTGGGATGTTGAGTAAACTAACATATAAGATTATCTCTTTAACTATCAAATAACACTACTAAATTAACAAATATAACTATTGAAATAATAATATCAAAATAAAATCTAGATTAACCATTCACCATTCATATAATTGAGGTTTATAAATTGGTTCTAGATACCTTATGAGTCACCTTTCAAAATTAAATAGCAAGGTTAGCAGGCCTTTTACTTAAATGGCTGCTTTCCGAAGGGCTAACGCAACTCTTTGGTTTTATAGTACTTCCTACTTAAGCTTTCTTCATGGTAGTGTCTCGCTTGCTACCCCAATTGGAAGATGCAGGTTCGATTGTAAGGAGGCACACTAACCCCACTGGTGGGTGGGTACATCGTGTAACTAATTTTGTGGGTATGTTGTAAAGCTTTCTTTATTGTAAGTGAAACATGTATCATGCTATATTATTAAAATGCAATAGGTGCAAATAAAGCTGATTCCTTCTATGAAAACCTATTCACCACTCACTCGTACAGTTGAGTCTTGAAAATCAATTCTTGCCACCCAATTGGTCACCATTTGAATCTACGCCATATCTCTTATTGTCACTCTCTATCAAGTCATTTTGAACCCATGAAGGGCCAATAAAATCCTATAATTTAAAGATGAAATCAATTTGCATTGGGCGATGCCTACCAATATCAATCAAATTTTAAATTTTGCTATAATCAGTGTTCCATATGTGGACCCTAAGCTAGTTTCATGCACGGACAATTTTGATTATAAATCCCATATTGCATAGAGTACACAGGATGGCACACAGGTCTCGGCTTGGAGCCTTGCCTCGTTGGTAGACTTTGGGGAGGTTGTCTTGGTTTCAAAACCCACCAGTGGTGAAAATTCATGCGGCTGACAACACCCGTGGGTGTGTTGCGCAATTGACTGGGTGGGTGCATTGCATGACTAACAAGAAAAAAATGGCAGACAGGTCAAATCATGAACACTATTTCCATGGAAGCTATATATATATATATATATATGTATATATATATATATATATATATTCATGCATGTGCATGCGATATTAAAGCTTGATTTAGTTTGGATTGGGCTATGCATGGAGGCCTTGACCCAAGCTTAACCCAACATGGTCAAATTAAGACTGTTAGCTTAAGTTAGACCATTCACATTGAGCCCACCAAAGTTGTACCCTTAGAACTAGCAAATCACGGAAGTGGATTTCCGTACTTAGTAACTCAGTGTAGTGTACTGACTAAACTTTATGAGACCAACCATGATTTATGTATTTTATCTGCTCTGTACATCCATTTTACTAGATAATTTCAGGGCTCCAATTCAAAAATGTAATATATCAAAAGCTCAAAGTGAACCACACCATAGGAAATGGTGGGAATTGAACATCTATTGTTAAAAAATTCTTAGGGCCTTTAGAAGTTTTTAATCAAGCTGATATTTGTTTTTTCCCTTCATCCATACTTTTGTAATATTATGAATGGGTTAGATGACAAATAAACTTCACTATTGGCCTTAGGAAGGTTTCAATGGTAGAAATCACTTTTCTCCCTTTTTCTTAAAGTATGGTCCACTTGAGCTTTGGATATGCTTTAATTTTTTGCTAAAAACCTAAAATGATATGAAAAAACTGATGAAAGGTATATGTAAATCACATACATTGAGTAACTCAAAATGCAATCTGATTTCACAAATTGCCTTAAAGAAAATAGATAATAATTACAGATTACTTAATCTCTACTAACACTCACAGTGTTGTATTTTATCACTTCTTTATTGGTATAATTTATTTATAGTAAAATTATAATGATAACATTTTTCAGTGTTTGATTTGACAATAGTAAAATCATCTCTCATTAGCCTATACCGGATGAAACAAGCAAGCCTCTAAATTGATGGACCATATACATCCTAACAAGTATACATGTGGCACTAAATCATAGCTCAAATTAATTTGTCCCAATCGTGATGTTGATAGAAAGTGCCCGAAAGCATATCGATTGGACCACTCAAACCTTTGATTAATGGACATATGTTTGAATCTCAACCATCTATTATCTTCTATCCAACAAATCCCATTTAATGTCAACCAATCCGGTAGCATCATCCATTCAATGTAAAATGCTAGTAGCAAAAGACAATTTTACCAACACAACACAACTAGTATTTTAAGAATGTAATTTCATATATTTAAAAGACATGCAAAAGAATTTGAAGTGCCGCCTGAGATATTTTAGAGGGTATTGATATAGCTGCTTGGCCGCATACGGCTAAGATTCTCTTCGTATAAAGCTGATTGACGGCTGAAGTTTACACGGTCCACCTTCGGGTAGAATCCTCCTCTACTTGTTGCGTGCACCCTTTTCCCTCCAGATCCTTGTTCCAAGGTCTCTCTCTTCTTCCCGTGTGTTGCACGTGCCGTGTCCTTGTAGCATCTATAGCAGGAGGCGATCTGCGTCCTGTGGAGGGGCCCACCCCGATGGATAAACGGATACATCAAGGTGGGCCCCTCCACAGGTCTGCCCGGACGGGCGGGGGCAGGATGCAATCCGCGTCCTCTATAGCCGGCCCCTGGTAAGTTGGACCATTTCATAACCACGGCACATGTGCTGAAGTATCATATTTGTGCAAGATCCGGACCATTCAGCAGTTAGTTCCAACGGTGTACGTATTCTTACTAATAAATCAGGCCAATCCACTCATTAGGCGGGCCTCGTTCTCATGTGGATAATGGACGGCTGGAAAGAAAATAAAAAACCGCCCACATTCAATGCACATATGCGTTCCACATTTGGTACATGGCACGTTCCTTTCAGTCCCACTGGGTACATGGCCCGGATCTTGCCACGGTTGCATATGTTCCATTCAGATCCGGGACACCTCTGGAGGAAATCAAGCGAGGCGCAATTTTAGGTGCACGCGCGGTCCACCAAAACTCTCCTCGAAAGTCCTATAACAGGTGGAGAAGCCAGCAGTCCCATTCGGGAGAGATCGAGAAACGTCTTTTGGGGGACGAATAAAAGGAAAAAAAAAAAAAACAATCGAAAAAGAAAACGCCGTTAGTGGCCGTTCCGTTCATGGCGACGGAGGCAAGGAAAAGGCCAGGGAACGGCGGTGATAACGGAAGGAGAACGAGAACGAGGGGGGACGACGGAGGCCGTACGGCGACGGAGGATGAGGTGGAGGAATTCTTTGCGATTCTCCGCCGGATGCACGCTGCGTCGAGGTATTTCGGCAACGGCAGCGGTAACGGCGGCAGACCAAAGGAGAAGGGGGTGAGATGGAGGCCGGCATTCGAGTGGGAGGATTTTGAGGCGCCTAACGGCGTTAAATCCGATGGCGACGGCGGAAAGATTAGACGAAAGGGGGAAACGGAGAGGAAGACGGAAGAAGAAGAAGAAGAAAGGATGGAGGAAAATGCGGTTTTAGGGTGCTTGGATCTGAACGCCGAGCCGGAACCAGAACATGATGCGCAGTTTAGCCGGTGACGGTTAAAGTGCGCATGTTGGTGAGGGAATGCTTCCGTAACGGTCTCATGTGAGGTTGGAGTGGCTCCCACGGCACACGTTCTGGGATGCGTGCGTATGTATGATCTGAGGTTTGAGACCGGATCCTCTGTTGAAACCAAGCAGAGAAACTCTGCTCGTCACTTCTCTGATTTGTCCAGATCAGCCTGACTGTGTCAGAGCTGAGGTGGACCGATCAGAGCAGCGGCAGTAGAGGTTCTCTGCTCGGTTTCAACAGAGGGTCCGGATTCGGTTTGAGGTTTACATCAGATGGGATCCACGATTAACATCCATACGATCCGCGACCTAACATAGCACGTTTGGGGCCGTGTTTGTTTCTTGGTTGAGCGCGTGTTGCCGGCCGGCGGCATCTGACGAATGGCTCGTATCTGGCGCACGTGCGGTAATTTGGTACGTGTCGCTCAAAGCCTCCCATCTCACTTTGTAATAAACGGTTCGCATTCCCCAATAAGGATTAGATTTATTTAAATAAGGATTTTTTTCATTTTCATTTCTGCTGTGACATTTATTCGATTGCGATGTAATAGCTTTTCTTATTTTTTTCTTTCGATGTGCATTAGAAGAATATTTGTACTTTCGCGAGTTATTTTATACCCTGGCAGAGTATGAGACTTGATACTCAGGTATGCAGAATGTAAATGCGGCATTTTTTTTTCTAATCAAATTCAACTGAATAAATTCGGAACCCACGGGTAATAAGTCGAAGTGCCCAAATCAGATTGTCAGAAATCATTTCCTCATATTGTTGGATACTTGTTTGCCGAAATAGGACCATTAGATTGTTTTTTTTTTTTTTTTTTTTTAAATTCATTTTTAACTGTCCAAGAAATGTCGATGAGGGGGTGTTCATTTTAAATATAAAGCATGAACAAAAATTCGAACAATTTAATCAGAGTTAATTGTGTGCAAGTAATTAATAACTGTGTGGGGCCCATAGAGATGTCTATGATAAATCCACTCCGTCCATCTGTTTTGAGAGACCACGATAGGATAGGATTTAAAAAATAAATATAAACATCATGGTCAGCTCTAGGAAAGCTTCAACGGTGGACGTTGCTGTTCCCACCGTTTTGTTGGTATGACCCAGCTGAGTTTTGGGTCTGCCTGATTTTTATCATCCTCAACTATAGTCGTCTTTCAAAACAGATGGACAGAATAGATTTGTCACGGAAATCTGTGGACCCCACACAGTCCCGGGCACAAAGGTATCATCTTTGTTCCCATGGTCCGTCATGGGCTTGTTAATGGGCCTTCTAAAAATACATATATATATATATATATATATATATATATATATATATATATATATATATATGCATTATGATTTATGCAAGGGTGTTCCGTAATGGTAACGATGACTGTAACACGGGTTTTTTGTTTTTTATTTCCCTGAAAAAACCTGTTTTATGTAACAGCTATTGCGGTCGTTTCAGTCCCCATAATGTGTAATAATCATGGCTGTTGCTGTTACATAATGGCCATAAAAACAACCCAGCCAGTTAGAAAATGAGAATGACAAATTACAAATTCATGGATTTGAGAAGCATTTATTGGTAAGGTATTCTCTTTTAGAGAGAAGCTTTGATACTCAGGTAGAGTGTGATGGTGATGCACAAGCACTAAGAAATTGCACACGTGTTATACAAATAATGGTATAAAAAATGGTCCAAAATGGTGGTTGTGTAACAGTGACGATGGTAGGCATCAGGCGATACGGTGCTGTAGCACCCATTCTGAAAAAAAATGCCCTGTAACAACACATGTTACATTGTGACGTGCCGACATGGAACCATAGCGGTCAATAGCATAAGGCCAGAAAGAAGACGAATATGGGTCGTAATTATGACCTGCATCACAACAACAATATCGGACATTATGGCCCATGTACAGTTGCTGATGTGCCTTTGGATCAAGTGTTCATACAGCCTGAGTAGTATGACCCCTCTTTCTTTTGTTGCTTTTGATGGCGTTTCTCATTTTGATGATTAACCAAATCTTGGCCTTGTTTTTTAGATGGATAATCAATTTATTTATCACTAATTATGTATTAGACATCTTAATCCCTAATACATAATTACTGTAAACATGAACTCATTATGTGATTATGTGTTAGAGATCAAGATCCCTGCTACATAATTACTCTTAGGGCCTGTTTGGATTCACTGAAATGGTGGGAAAGGAAATAGGGTTTCTCGAGCAACCATCTTTCCACCGTTTGTAAGCATCAAAATAGTAGGAAATGATAGGAAATTTAATTTCTCAGCAATTTATATTTCCTACAAAATTGACTTTTTATTTTCTCAACTAAACCCATCGGAAAAGAAGTCTTCCTTTCCATGCTTTCTCTTCCGTAATAACCCTTTTGGCAATAGCAAATTAAGTGCGACCTCACATATGATGGTGTAGCCCTTACCGTAGGGCTCACCTCGATGTATTATTCCATATCCACACCGTCCATCTGTTTTGTTAGATTATATTAAAGCATGAAAATAAAAATGAAGTAGATCTAATCTCAGGTGGACCACACCCTAGAAAACAGTAATGATTGAATGCCCACCATTAAAAACTTTTTGGGGGCACAAAAGTTTTGGATGAAACTTGTATTTATTTTTTTCCCTTCACATAGGTCTTTTGTGACCTAATTAACAAGTTTGATGGCAACTAAGCTTTGGTAGGCATTCGAACACCATTATTTCCTGTGATGTGGTCCATGAAAGATTTTGATCTTCCTCATTTTTTTTTTGGCTTATGCCCTAAAACGAGCTGGCAAAATGGATGGATGGTGTGGATAAAACACATACATCATAGTGGGGGTCACATATCTTTTACACCACCTGTTAATATCTTTTCAATTGGCTACTGTATCTCATTGAAATAATTCGTTCAGAATTTTTCTAAAATTAAGGGGTTAAATAACTCTCGTTAAATGAGTTTCATGCGGCCCCAACATGCACCGAGCTACTCCATTCAGCATGATCATTCCTCAATGTTATGCACTAGGACAAAAAATTAGTTGGATCCACAATCCTTATGGGCCACACCACAAGAAACTATGTGAGCCACATGGGTGTTAAAGTTGAACCATTGGATACTTTTTCTAACCATCCATCTGTTTCAGATAATGTACTTTTTTTAAAAATCTTGGCCTCCTAGTCATACATGTGTTGACGGTCGTTGATCAAGACATTGCCACTCTATAGACTATAAGTGTATCTTTTTATAGTTACGCTTATGTGATCATGATCACATGGTGGCCCTTTTGAGTTTGGATCAACTTAATTTTCAATTGTAAAATAGACAAGGAATGATGTACAGATTACAACCGAATGAATTTTTCAAAACAAAAAAAAAATTGTTTTACCAAACATATGATTTAAAAAAGGATAACAATTTTCCCGAGAAAATATTATTGATAAACAAACAGCAAAAATAGTATTTCCTTTCCCACACTTACATGGAAATAAAATTTCTTGAGAAATACAATTTCCTTTCCCATCTTTTCCACAAATCCAAACAGGCCCTTAATAAAAATGAGATGAAATTTTTTAGTTGTTTACAATAGAGGGTGTTAGTTTTTTTTATTTTTGTTTTTATTTTTTTGGGATTCACTAAAAATCCATGATTTTAGTGCCCATTTGGATGCAGGCCTTTCGATGGCTAAACACCATCATAAGACTGACTCCATTTTACATTATGCATTTGGATTCGTTGAAATGTACACCGGAAAGCACACTCGCTGACAACCGATCGGATACGGTTTTGGTGAGCCAAAATGCTTGACTGGGGAGAAAGGGATTTTAGGAAGTTTCTTTTGAGGGAGATATGTTCAAATGGACCCTTACAAGGGTTTGGATTTGGGAATCCATAGATTTGACAAATCCACAACAAAATACAAGCAGTGGAGATTTGAAATCTCTAGATTTTACAAATCCTTACCGAAAATCCGTCACATATCTGTGTGCATATTGCCTTTCTTTTTACTCAAATTTTTAGTCGAAAGTTCTCTGATTTATTTTGTGTTTCATTTTGTAACTGAAATTTTTGAATGTCTTTTCAATTATCAAAATTGAATTAAATTAAAACATTTCTAGCTACTGCATTTCTTCTTTCTTTCTTTCTTTCTTTCTAATTTGCAGAGATCTAGACGAAGTAAGATATTGTAGACCCACCCTAAGTGCTCATGTTTTGTTTGTATACCTATCTTGTCCATCCATATATAATGGATTGCATTTATATAATCATTAAACCTATTAGACATTCCTATCAATCTAATTTGTGGCCATCAAAACAAAGGTAAAAAAAAAAAAATTTGTTGATTGTCAAAAGAAAAGTCATGGATAAGATTGCCTGATAAATTTGATTTTAAGCCTTCCCTATTTAGGCCCAATATATGAATGACAAGATGATAATTCAACATGCCAGGTGCATCACGCATCACACAGTTCCCTACTCAATAGTTGGAATGGTGAAAAAGGATCTTAGTTATCCAATTTCTGTTGGATCTTTTACCAAAGAAATTGTTGTTTTGAGAGAGTAACATGTGCTGTATACTTAAGGAATCATATGAAAAAATGCCTTTGGGGAGTGCATATGCAGCTTTTTCTGATTAGTTGGACCTTACCCATGCTTCTATGACAGCTAATGAGTAATCACAACATGATATAAAATGCTGTAAGAGCAGATTGAGAGGATGGGAAAAAGATGTTGTGAAGGAATATGGAAGCTTTATTCATGTGGGATGATGGGACATTAGTACTGATTGGGAAAATAGGATATGTATAGCCAAACGAAAATTAGTTGGAGTAAGGTTAAATGATGACTAAGCTATTTAATTGGTGAAGCTTAATTGAAATAGTAATCATATTTGATGGTAAATATATTTAAAATTTTCTTCTGATATTTTTTGTGTGATAAATGATCCAACACGTGCATTGGGACGCTTAAGACTGTCCAATCAATTCATCCGGACTGCCCATTCTGTCCATCAGACATTTCATAGGCTATCCATAGCAAAACACCATGCGAGAAAACACATTAGAAAAAAAATCTGGTCAAAATACAGAAACTGAAAAAGATCAGTGAATGAAAAAGTTCAAGTTTAATATGGCTTGACTAAAATGTATCCATACATTATAAACAAGATAAAAATACGAGGCTTCAGTTAAAATGGATAGAATTTCTGTACGTATGAGTAATAATGTGCATAGGTAATCAAATAGTGGGTTAATATCATTCATTGTCTCTCTCAAATACTTCCTTTTTAAGTAATCCCTATAGAAATTGATGTGTTTGTGTAGAGAGATCATCTTAATCTCCATGAGATAAACAATATTGGTTGTGTTAGTTGTAACAAACCTAGTTTGTTATAATTACTCAAATGAAGATGTAAATCCGAATTCTGTTATAAATACAAGACTGATCCTCTCCCAGAAGCATGAGAGAATGAATTTTTGTTAGTACTCTTATAATTTCCATTAAAAAAAATCATCATCCACTCAATTCTATCAATGGCTGGTAAACACCAATCTAAGGTTTTAAGTCGTCCTTAAAAGCTTTTTAATAAAAATGATTGCATCATTACTGTCGCGCACCCCACTGTTAGTCCCCCCTGTGAGCCCGGCCAGGCTTTGGACTGGGCGTGGACCTATTTGCTTGGCCCATGGACCTGGCTTGGGTCTAGCAGTTTGGCACAATCAATCTTTGGGTGGGCCTGAAGCTCAAGTCGTATTACCTTAGCTCAAGCCAGCTCAGCCTAACTTCATATGTACATGTGTTCTATCTTATAAATATGCCATTTCAATCCTTGGATAGGAAACGCATGTGTCTTGCATGCTGACTGTTCTAAATGCTCATTTCATTGTGCATGTGTGGCCTAATTGATCAATGGATGGATTAGGAGCATTTACATGGGAAAGGGGGATTTGGTCATTTTCTGGGCCGAACCAATTTTCTCGAGCTTAGGCAGACGTCATACTCAAGCCTTGAGCCTCATAGTGTTCGGCTAGGCCCCGAGCCCTGTCCAAACTCGGCCCATTGCCGCTCCTAGCCACCAGGTTAGGAGCTATCCAATCTGAAATTCACCTTTTTTTTTTACAGCTATCCATTTTTCAAGTCATTGATAGCATGCTTAGCACCACATGATGAAAATGATTCTCAAGAACCGTAAGTGATCCATGATGGGCCCCAACAAATGGATGGCTCAAATTGATCATTGGACCCAACAGACATTGCAAGTGCTCTAGTGTAGCTAGGAGCACTAGAACTTGTAGTGCTTTGAGAGCAGTGGATCATGTGTCTGTGCGGTAGAGATATTAAGGAAAAAGTAGCAGAGCATCTCCTCTCAATGAAATTGAACAAATGCCAAAGGTAAAAGAGATGCTTTTGTCTTGAGACTCTAAAATCATTCTCTATAATGGTAGAAAGATTGAGAAAAAGACGAGAAGCGGTTCTTTCAATTTGAAATTCGTCTATAATGGTTTTCTACTAGGATTCTCTAATTTTCAAGGGAGAGGAAAAAACGGTAAAATAATGCATCTCTGACGTTGTTTTAGTTGGAAAGTGAAGGAGAAAAGGTGAGATAATTCTATATTTGGTTGAAAGCTGATAAGAATAAGTCAAAGGAATATTGCTTTTCTTTTTAAAAGGAGCAAAGTTTTTTCTACCATTTGGAACCCTTCTTTTTTAGAGTGGAGTAATTCTCCTTCGTTTATTTGTATGGATGCTCATCTTTGCACAATTGATTCACACATGCTACTCAAGATTGCAGCACTGGGGCCCCACAAGCTGAGATATTCTGATGATTGGAACCGTCCATTTTCTTGGTTCCATCCTGGTAAGTTGATTGCTTCATTACTGTCACGCCTGAGACGATGATGCGTGAGTGTCATCTAAGCTATCCATTAGATGCACCCCCCGATGTTAGGCCCAGATCCCAAAAATCAAGCCTGATCTGTTACGTATGAGGGCCACACCAAAAGTAACGACTGGGCATCAATGAGGCTGCCCGGCACCCAGAATAGAAACTCCCAGATGGAATGTGGGGTCCACAATGTTGGGTAACATGCCAACTCCATATTAGGTTGAATGTATAATGAAAAGAACAGGTCATTTTAAAACTCATGTCAGGGACGCGGTTTGGCTAGCTAGATACCCAGCACCATCCAACTAGATGTATGTGTTATATCCATGCTGTCCATCCACTTTTCCATCTTGTTTTGGAGAATGCAACAAAAAATGAGGCAGATCCAAAGCACAGGTGGACCATATCACAGGAAAACAGTATTGACTGCACGGTCAACCATTAAAAGCTTCCTAGGTCTCATTGTAATGTTTATTTGCCATCCAACCTGTCGATAAGGACAGACAGATATGGATGAAAGGAAAACACAAATATCAGCTTGATCCAAAACTTCTGTGGCCTCTTAAAAAAATTCAATGGTAAGCATTCAATCCCCACTGTTACCTGTGGTCCACCTGAGATTTGGGTCTATCTCATTTTTGAGCTCATGCTCTAAATGATCTTTCAAAATGAATGGAGGGCATGGATAAAACACATATGCTATAGTGGAGCCTACAGAGCTTTGACATCAGATAGCTGGCTAGTGTAACCGCGTCTTCATGTCAGCCACACGACATTAATATATGGGTTTTAGGTGTGATTGTACGTTGCACCCGGTGGAGTGGCCCACCTGAATTATCAACCACCATTGATGGGGACAAACCAACAAACCCCACTAGGATGAATGGACAAAGAAAAGGTTACGTCATTTTAAAACTCAGGTAAGCCACACGATAATATATGAGTTTTTGGTGTGATTGTACGTTGCACCCTGTGGGAGTGCCCTACTTGAGTTCTTGACCAGGATGAAGGGACAAACCAGCAAACCCCACCAGTATGGTCATTTTACAACTCATTCGAGCCCCATGATGTTAATACATGGGTTTAAGGTGTGAGTCATTGTACATTGTTCCCTTGGAGTAGCCCATCTGAGCTGTAGACCAGGATTGAAGGGACAAACCAACAAATCCCCACATGGACGGAGGGACAAAGAAAAGAGCAGATCATTTTAAAACTAATGTGAGCCATACGACGTTAATATATAGTTTTTAATGATGATAATTGTTGGGAAGTAGGTGAACATGAGGAGGCACACCAGATGCATGGTTTAGATTGCACATAAATATCAGGAAGGGTCCACACAGCTCCAACGGACGGTTACTATACATTTGAACGCATATGAGCATGGAACCCTTTTCCAGGCTTTAGTCACCTCACAACCACCTACGGCTTCTTTATGGCTACTTTCATGACTGGGATTGTGGTTGACGTTACGCCTTTTTGACCGTTGAAGCATGGTAGATGGAGTCTGTCAGATTATGGTGACAATGAAGTACATCACACGCGATCATTGTCTGTGAGGAGTACGCAGGAGGATGATGGTCCACTGACCCACCTATGATGGGCCATGTCCCAAAAAGTAGTATGGAAAAAAAGGGATGGTCGATGTGCGGACCCTAGAAATTTGGCGTGGGACCGAAGTCGTTCATGGTTGGAGTTTTACTTTTTTTTAGATTGGTTTGAATTTTTGTAAATTTTTTATAGCTAGGAAATCGGGTTGATCCATTGTTGCTATAGATGACTAATGGAAACCCCTGCCTTGATCTTTTTCGTGAAGGGCCTTATAACATTTGGGGCGAGAGGGGGCGTGGAACTACTCAATGAGAGCCTGAATGGACCCTAAAGTCCGCTTCAGGAGTGAACTACCCGATTTTGTTCCAAGGCCTGGGAATTGGGCTGACCTAACCTCCCTCGAGGGCTGGGGTGTTGATCCTCGATTTGACCCCACTCTTAACATCCAACGGCTGATAAAACAAGGCTGAAAATCATGTAAGGATTGATTTAACATGTGTATCATGTTGATGTGGTTGAAAACATAGCATATAGGGGCGGCAATGGGCCAGGCTGCCTAGCCCTTAAGAGCCTGGGCTTGGGCCTGAGACTGGCGGGGCTGGGCTAGGGCCAATGATGAATTGCCTTCTGACCAGGCTAGCGAAGCCAAAGCTAATGATGAATTGCTCATGAAATAAAAATTTGGTTGCTCTCCTTTTGCAAGAGCTAAACTATTCGTTTGGTGTACCCAATTATGTATGATTAGAGCTGCACACGAGTTGAGCTAGCTCGGTTGGCTCACTCGACTTGGTTTGAATCAGCTTGGTTCGAACGTTGGGTTCGGACCGAGTCGGGCCATTTTTTTTCAGCTGGAAGATTTTTGAACCGAGCTCGAACTGACCCTGGCTCGATTTGGTTCGAACCGAAGCTCGGTTCGTATTTGACTCAACTTAGCTAATTGGAAAGGGAAGTTGTTTAGTCCCATATTGAAAGTGAGCAAAGGAATAAGATGGAAAACTATTTATAAAAACAAGTAAAATAGCAATCAGGGGTGTCAATGGATTTATGGTTGTATTTGAGCTTGGATTTTGAAGTGTTTTAGCTGGGCCTATTCAAATTTTAGTTTTTTTACTGGCTCGAACTCGGCTCGAAAGCTCAACCGAACCAAGCTGAGCATCTGAAGGCCGAGCTCGAGCCAGAGGTTGTCTACTGGTCTAGCCGAGCTGAGCTAGGCTCAACTCAATTCAGATCGGCTTGGTGTGACAAAATTACCCCATAAATCATAAATGAGCCTAGGCTAGCAAGTTCTTATACACAGCCCTAGCCACGGTCTGGTCCTCAGGCCTAGTATATAGCTCAAACCTTGCTGAAGTGGGCCAAGCCGAAAGCCTGACAAGCCAACCCAACCCATTGACCGCCCTAGTGGCTAGGGGTGATAATTTTCACGGTTTTTTTTTTGAATTATTAAACTATGCATTATAAAAGTCCCATATCCAAGGATTTTAATTAAAAGAAATGGCATTTAGGTAACCTAAGGTGAAGTTTCATATGAAGCCCGTCCTCTCCCACGGCGTGCCACACAACACATGAGTGCAACATGCCAAAAAGACATGTCTCTACCATTTTCAAAATGGCAGTGAACGATTACAAGAATCTAGCCTACCTAAAAGGCTTTATTTTCAACAATGGCTTCTCCTTCTCTTTCTCCCATAATTTGGGAATTTCTCTGTCTTTCGGTACGATTGCCTCTCTCAATTTGCTAGAAGGTTTTTAAAGTAGAGGAGATCTCACATGCAACTAGTTATAAATTTAGGAGAGGTCATATAAATAACATAAAATAGCTAATATATTTAGCTGCAAGGTACATAAGTGACTCAGTGTTAACTCCTCTCTTATTATTCCAAGCATACAAGCGTGAGGCTTGTGTGAGTTGGCCGAGTCAGCGAACCAACTCAATGAGTCTTATCAATTCGGAACCAAGAGACTTAGCTTGAGATCATGATGCCGTGATGTATGGATTTTAGCCACATCATCCATCCATTTTTTTCCATATCATTTTAGATTTTAAACCCAAAATGGAGGCAGATGCACGCTCAAGTGGACCACAAAGTGGAGATTAAATGCCTACCATTGAAAACTTCTTGAGAGCTATAAGAGTTTTGGATCAAGCTTATATTTGTGTTTCCCCATTGTAAATGTCTATATTACCTTATGAAAAGGTTAGATGGTAAATAAACATCACAGTGGGCCTAAGGAATATTTCAACAGTGAGTGTCATTATGACTGGTGCTTACTATAGTATAGTCCACTTCTTTGAAATTTGGCACCTTAGTGCAAAGACTATGATCCTCAATTTTCAAGTGTGAACTTAGTAAAATGTGTGAATCGGCTTCCATGAGCTCACATGGATTAATTAATATTCAAACATAACCAATAATTAAAGTAATTTTCAAATTAACGGCATCATGAATTAAGCAGAGATAACTAGATCAAGAAATATATGTCAAAAATAAAAAATGTACAATTTCATAAGTGGTATTTACCTAAATGAAAAATATACAAACTACAATGCACACCCAACAAAATTATAAAGTCCACCCTGCCTTATTTTTTGGCAAATAATCTAAAATGATATGAAAGAATGAATGGCCAGCAAGGATAAAGGCTAAACATTACAGTGGTCCTTAATAGCCCCAGCCTCTTCCAAGCTCCAAGCATGTGGGGGTAGTACCCAATCCACGTCCAAAGATATGCAGTCATTGCTGAACACAAATTAGGTACCGATGGCTTCCTGTGACTATCTCACTATTGAAGTTGATGGGGTTTTCCTCCTCAGCTTAGAGAAGAGATTGGGGAAGCCTGAGTGTGGTCGGGCGCCCAGACCAAGAGTGGTCAGGCGATTGAAATTTACCCAGATGAGGCAGAAAGTTGCTGGACAGTTTTGATAGAAGTCGAGCGCCCGATGGTCTTGTGACCGGGCGCCCTGGTGCCCTGGGCGGGCGCTAGACCAAGTTGGTTCGGGCGCCCGAAATTAGGAAGTTCATTTTGGTTTTCTCACTGAACAGTTTTTGTTTGGGCAGGGCGCCCGACAATCCTTTTTGACTGGGCGTCCGACCCGACGTGGACTGCTTATGCACAGTTTCCTATTTTGAGTCTAATTCCTCCAGTTCTCTATTTAAAGGAGTTCCAAAATGAAATTAGACATTCCTAATAAGGGTTTACCACGTCCAAGGTGAGAGGGAGAGAAAAAAAAGAGGAGAGAGAAAGAGAGAAAAGAGAGAGATGAAGCTTATAGAAGAGAGAAGTTGCTTGAAGAGGGAGTTCTTCTGCGCAACTGTCGACTTAGCACTTCTATGTCCTCGGGATCGGTAAGATCGCTCTAATCTTATGTTCTTATGTTGTTTATCCACTCCTACGTGAGTGAAGAAGGTTTGATCCAAGCAGTGTGTGCTTGTGATCGGTTGTAAACGATTCTATGAGATTGTGGATTGTTGATCTGGACTAGGTCCCGTGGTTTTTACCTCTTTCGAGGGTTTTTCACGTAAAAACTCCTTGTGTCGTGTGGTTGATGCTTTATTCTTGATTATTGGATTATCATAACCCACACCGTCCATCCATTTTTGGAGATCATTTAAGGCATGATCCAAAAAATGAAGAAGCTCCAAAGAGAAGCTATCTGTGCTGATGTAGCTTGCACCATCTATGTTATGTGCAATGCAAAAACACTTTGGATCAATCAACCCTGAGTATATGTGATTTTTCTTATTTTTATTTTTTATTTTTTATTTTTATCATGTGCTAATGTTCTGAACATCAACACAAGGACTGGGCCATCAGATTGACTGGTCTCTGATTCAAAATACCGAATTTCTGGGAGATCTGCAAGGAAGTAATGGGTTTTAGTGCTTTTCTAAATTGAAGCATGTGACCTGTCATACATATGAATTTAGTAAGCTCTGTGAATAAATGGCCCGTTTCTCTCCAAAATATGGAGCCGCTGACAATTTAGGGCAGGGAAATAGAAAAAATGGGCAGCCGATGCGGGATGATTGCCCCAAAGGGATCTGTTGATAATACTGAAGCCCAGGCCCACAAACTTGTTATTGGGCCCAAGGGTTGATCACTGGAGTTAAACCCAAATACAACCCAAAGAAAGCGCGACTAGCATAGCGCAACCCTACATATACACGTAGGTTACACATAAATTAAAAAAAAAAAAAAGTAGGTTACACATTAATTCGGGTTTTATAAACTTCAAGGCTTGAGGCTAGTTTTGATAAGGATTGGATATGGGCCGTTCCGAGATGAAGAAGTCACAGTCAGGCCCACAATCTCAGGGACACGTCATGGCCCACCCTAGCCGGAATCTTGAAGCAGGTAGTGCCAACCATCCAAATACTAAGCTCAACAATGTTAAATAACTCAGGCAGGCCATGATTACACATGGACACTTTCGGTAATGCAAGTTCATGCTCACCCCAATTCCCAAAATCTGCAATAGTCAATTACATGGGCCTCGGACTTGCTGGGCCCTACCTGCCCATTTTCCACCTTAATGTTTGACGAAGGACTGCTTTTATGTTGAGGCCTACTCAGTCTAGGCTCTGAGTGTGTGGACCATTTAACTGGTGGATATCCGATCTGTCAGGTGGGCCCCACGGAGTACATCATGTGACCAAATATCAAGATGGTCCTCTGATGATAAGGTGGGCCACACTTTTACATAGAATGTGGATCGTTGTCGATTTCATAAGTGCTCCATTCTTTGCTTACATGAATGGGCGACCTGATGGGCGCCCACTAACTGCATTGCTTTGGATGTAACACGTGACCCCAAGAGCCGTGTGTGAGTTCCACTTCATAAATGTCTTCTAGGGGTGGCACCTGGTAGGGTGGTCCATCCAGGTCTGGACCGGTCTTGATCCTATTAGCTTGACCCTGTGGGTCTGGCATGTATGACCCATTCTCTAACCGATTTAACACGACTCAGCTTGACTCAACCCAACTCGATCGACTTATATGTACATTTGTTCTATCCTACAAATATCTGACCCATTCATCGGTTAGGCAAGGCCTCTCATGTTGCATTTAAACCATTGATTTTCGTATCTTCAAATATATATTGCTGCATACATATGCAGCCCACCTAACTAACAGATGGATTAGGAGCATTCACCTTTGGAAATGGGGATTTGATATTTATGGGTCTAGTCATTTAGTCAGTTGATAACAATCTCTATAATCAAAAGCCGGTTGTTGTGCAGCACGCCAACAACGCTGGTGAATCGAGATTCAATCTCCGGTCTCACCCACAAACGATAAACAGGAAGAAAATAATAGCTAGAAAAGAATCACACAAACCAACAATCCACAAGACAGAGATTTACGTGGAAAAACCCCAACAAGGGTAAAAAACCACGGATGCAAACTTCACTATGAAGAAAAACGAAGTTACAAGCAATTCACTTACCTTCTCCTATGCTCCCATGCACAGAGATGGCCCTTTTGCTAATCCTCTCGCCTTTTTTCTCACCTTGGACGTATAGAAGCCCTAATCCCCATCCCTAATCCCGGTTTACACCCCTTTATATAGTAAACCCAGCAATTAGAACAAAAAATAGGAAACCCGCGTCTTAAGCCCGCGGCCGGTCGGGCGCCCGATCACTTTGACCGTCGGGCGCCCGGCCAATGCAAAAAACGTCCAGCGTTAAAAATACATGAAGCAGACTAATTTCGGGCGCCCGGCTGCCCACAAAATAGTCCAGCGGACTAGAAAGCAAAATGGCCTGAATTTCGGGCGCCCGGTCCACAGACCGTCCGGGCGCCCGACCATGTTCTGATGTGAGTGGTTTGTCTCCACACTCAACAATCTCCCACTTGGAGACACATCACCACATGATCCTTCGTCTTCTACATCCGGAGTGCACCACCTCCCAGTCTTCAAGCCTGAAGACCAACCAAAGCTGAATAGAGCTTCAGCTTCTCCCGTGTGACCTGCCTTAGTCAATATATCTGCAGGATTCTCACTTGTATGAATCTTCTCCAAAGCAATCGATCCATCTTCCAGTAACGAACGTATGAAGTGATATCTGATGTCAATATGCTTGGTCCTTGAATGAAAGGCTGAATTCTTAGCCAAGTGTATTGCACTCTGACTGTCACTGTACAGCTTGCAATCTGCTTGCTTCTTTCCCAACTCTTCCATAAAACCTTACATCCACACCATCTCCTTGCACGCTTCTGTAGCTGCAACATATTTTGCTTCCGTTGTACTGATGGATACTATCTTCTGTAACTGAGAGATCCAACTAACTGCAGTACTACCCAGGGTAAAGACATACCCTGTAGTGCTCCTTCTGCTGTCGATATCTCCTGCCAAATCTGAATCGACATAGCCTTGTAGCTTGATTTCCGATCCTCCATAACATAGCCCTACATCCACAGTACCTACCAGGTATCTGAGGATTCACTTCACAGCTTCCCAATGTTCCTTCCCAGGGTTGTTCATGTACCTGCTAACAACTCCCACTGCTTGAGCAATGTCTGACCTCGTGCTAACCATAGCATACATGAGGCTCCCTATGGCTGACGCATAAGGGACTTTAGCCATATAGTCCCGTTCCTCCTGCATCTTAGCTCCTTGCTCCTTAGAAAGCTTGAAGTGGTTGGCTAATGGAGTGCTAACCGGCTTAGCACCTCTCATGTTGAATCGATCAAGTACCTTGGATATGTACTCTGTCTGTAACAAAATCAGCTTCTTGTTTTTCCTGTCACGCTTTATCTTCATGCCTAGGATTTGTTTTGCAGCTCCTAAATCCTTCATGGCAAACTCTCTAGACAGTTGTCTTTTGAGATCTGAGATGTCCTTCATGCTTGATCCGGCCACAAGCATATCATCAACATACAGAAGAAGGATGATGTACGATGTATCAAACTTCTTCAAATAACAACAGTGGTCTGCATGACATCTCCTATACCCGTTTCCCGACATGAAACTATCGAACTTCTTGTACCACTGCCTTGGGGCCTGCTTCAGACCATATAGACTCTTCTTCAGTCTACACACCTTGTTCTCCTTTCCTGGTGCCACGTATCCTGTCGGCTGATGCATATATATCTCTTCTTCAAGATCTCCATGAAGAAAGGCTGTCTTAACATCTAGCTGCTCTAGATGTAAGTCCTCTGTAGCCACTATACTCAAGACCATGCGAATCGTAGACATCTTCACCACAGGTGAAAATATCTCTGTGAAATTAATACCTGCCTTTTGTTGGAACCCTTTCACAACCAGTCTAGCCTTGTACCGTTTCGAACCATCGTGTTCCTCCTTCAGTCTGTAAACCCACTTATTATGAAGAGATTTCTTACCCTTGGGTAGAGTGACTAGCTCCCACGTACGATTAGACTCAAGAGAGTCCATCTCATCTTCCATGGCTTGCTCCCACTTAACCCGCATATCTGACCGTAACGCCTCTTCAAAACACTCTGGCTCACCATTATCTGTCAGCAGTAGATAATGTAAGGAGGGTGAGTATCGGACCTTGGGTCTCCTCTCCCGAATAGACCTCCTCACAACCGGTGTCTGTGGCTCTGCCTCATCATGCTCCTGTGCATGCTCATCCTGTGGCACTGTAACACCCGTGTCTGGTAGCTCTTCCAACTCTACGAATTCCTTCTCATCGGCCTTGTCCTGCTTTTGCTGCACACTGTCCTTATGCATCACCTTTTCATTGAAGACTACGTCATTGCTTCTGATAATTTTTCGGTTCTCTGCATCCCAAAACCGGTAGCCAAAATTATTCCGCCCGTAGCCTATAAACGTGCACCTCCTGGACTTCGCATCCAGCTTGTTTCTGTGCTCTGCATCAATGTGAACATAAGAAGTGCAACCAAACACTCTGAGATGTGCAAGGTTCACCTTTTTCCCAGTCCACGTTTCTTCTGGTAGCCCACCATCCAATGGTGCTGAGGGACTTCTATTGATGAGATATACGGTAGTATTCACAGCATCTGCCCAAAAAGTCTTGGGCAACCCTTCATGTAGCCTTATGCTCCTAGCCCGCTCAAAGATGGTCCTGTTAATGCACTCGACCACACCATTCTGCTGCGGTGTCCCTAATATCGTTTTCTGATGTTTGATTCCATTTGCTGCACAATACTCCTCAAATCTCTTATCACAATATTCTCCCCCATTATCTGATCTGAGACACTTCACAGTTTTACCGGTCTCATTTTCTACCATAACCTTCTACTTCTTAAATACATCGAATACATCTGATTTGTGTTTTAAGAAGTAGACCCACAGTTTTCTACTAGCATCATCAATAAAAGAAACAAAATAACGTGAGCCACCAAGAGATGATACCTATGCCGGTCCCCACACATCAGTGTGTACAAGCTCCAATAGATGCGTCTTTGGAGCGCGTCCTGTCTTCTTGAAGCTAACTTTCTTCTGCTTGCCATACACGTAGTCCTCGCAGAATTCCAGATTGATTGCCTTCAACCCTAGTAGCTTCCCCTTTGACAATAGCACTTTCATCCATTTCTCACTCATATGTCCTAATCTCTGATGTCATAACTGCCCGTTCATTCCAGTTGATGCAACTGCGAGTGAACTATACGATCCGGAAGTCACATACAAAGTGCCTTCCTTCTTGCCTCGAGATATAACCAAGGCACCTTTTGTGACCTTCCATGCATCGCTCGTAAATGTCGTCACATATCCAGTATCGGCCAACTGTCCCACTGAGATCAAATTCCGTCTCAAACTCGGTACGTGTCTGACATCCTTCAGCTTCAAGACCGTTCCGTCTTTCTGACTTAGGTGAACGTCTCTCTTGCCAACAATACTGCATAGCTCATCATCACCTAGGTAGACTCTTCCAAAGTTACCTGAGACATAATCACGAAGAACTACTGTTGATGAAGTGGCATGAAACGAAGCACCTGAATCTATAACCCAAGACTCATTACGCGCATCAAGAGACAAGATCAACGCCTCTATGTCACTCTCCTCAGATAGATTCACTGAATCCTTCCCACCTTGAGAGCTTCCTTCTTGTTTCTTAAGCGCCCTGCAATCACGCTTCATGTGCCCCTTCTTCCAGCAATGCCAACACTCGTCCTTGTCTTTCGGTCCCTTGGACTTATTTCTCGACTTAGAACGCCCGTGTTTATTGCCTCCTTTGTTTGAAGATCTTCCTCTTCCTTCAACGTTTAGAGCATTTCCTGAATCCCATGAAGTTCCTGATGCCTTTCTTCTAGATTCTTCGCTTAGAATTAGACCGGCCACATCATCGAATTTCAACTTCGTAGATCCTGAAGAATTGCTCACGGCAATCACCAAACCATCCCAACTGTCTGGCAAACTTGACAAGATCAATAGGGCCCTGACCTCGTCATCAAAAGTGATGCCAATGGATTCCAATTGGCTCGTGACTGTATTGAACTCGTTTAGATGTTCAGCCATGCCCCTACCATCTGGCATCTTCATTTTGAAAAGCCGTTTCATGAGATGAACCTTGTTGGACGCCGAGGGTTTCTCATACATCGTAGCCAAAGCCTGTATCAATTCTTTTATGGTCTTTACTTTAGGATATGTTGAAGGCGACGCTCTTAGACAAAGAGAGTCGGATCGTTCCTAAAGCCTTTCGATCCATTAAAGCTCATTCATCATCTGTCATCTTCTCTGGTTTCTTCTCTTTTCCTTCTAGAGGAATGTAGAGGTCCTTCTGATACAGATAATCCTCCATCTGCATCTTCCAGAAGGCAAAGTTTGAACAATCAAACTTCTCAATTCTAGTTTTTTCATCTTCCGCCATCGCTCCCAGTTGAACTAAACCAATAGCTTTGATACCAGTTGTTGCGCAGCATGCCAACAACGCCGGTGAACCGAGATCCAATCTCCGGTCTCACCCACAAACGATAAACAGGAAGAAAATAATAGCTAGAAAAGAATCACACAAACCAACAATCCACAAGACAGAGATTTACGTGAAAAAACCCCAACAAGGGTAAAAAACCACGAGTACAAACTTCACTATGAAGAAAAACGAAGTTACAAGCAATTCACTTACCTTCTCCTATGCTCCTATGCACAGAGATGGCCCTTTTGCTAATCCTCTCGCCTTTTTCTCACCTTGGACGTATAGAAGCCCTAATCCCCATCCCTAATCTCGATTTACACCCCTTTATATAGTAAACCCAGCAATTAGAACAAAAAATAGGAAACCCGCGTCTTAAGCCCGCGGCCGGTCGGGTGCCCGGTCACTTTGACCGTCGGGCGCCCGGCCAATGCAAAAAACATCCAGCGTTAAAAATACATGAAGCAGACTAATTTCGAGCGCCCGGTCACTTTGACTGTCGGGCGCCCGGCTGCCCACAAAACAGTCTAGCGGACTAGAAAGCAAAACGGCTTGAATTTCGGGCGCCCGGTCCACAGACCGTCCGGGCGCCCGACCATGTTCTGATGTGAGTGGTTTGTCTCCACACTCAACACCGGCGTGGGTCCTTCTCACCGCGGAACTGGAGTTCTAGCCTATAGCAGAGACCTCCCCGTCAGCCCCGCTTTGGTAGCAAATTCTATTTGTTCTTCCCCGCTATGGGTTGTGGGGCTTACTTCCTGGTCACAGCCGATCCATGGTTTTCAATTCTGACAAATAGAGCCTTTTTTTCTTTTCTTTTTTTTTATAATCTCCAAATGTGGCCCAAGAAAATTTCAACCGTAGGCGTTCAATCCCCACTGTTTCCTGTGGTGTGGTCCACCTGAACTTTGGATCTGCCTCATTTTTTTGGTCATCCCCTAAAATGAGCTGTCAAATGGATGGACGACCTGGATAAAGCACATACATCATGCTGGGCCACAGAGCTTTTCAACCAGCTAGTTGGCGGAAACGTGTCCACGTGGCATCAATTCCCCGGTTTTCATCGGGTATGGTCCATGGACCAAGCTCCAATATCATATGGTTCACGGTTTCAATGGGGGCCACACGTACCCTGATAATAGACTGCATGGACCACACGTTTTCAACCAGCTGGTTTCTCAACCATTCGCTTTTCTGGTGCATGGATTGCCCCTTAATGAGTGGCTCGCCTCGACTTTCCGGTTATCTATTCATTTCAAGGTTGGCACCGTCCAAGAGTGATCCAGAATCTCCACGTGTGTCACTAGGATGTTAACTGAACGCGTGGCATAACACCCGTCCACTAGTTTAGCCAGAAAAAATGGACGGTCCATATTAATTATAATAAAGAAGGGCTGATATTAATTTTGAGAGTCCATCGCACATAGATCCAGCCCGAGACAGCTGTCTTTGCTGTCATCATATCTGAACCGCTCAACATTCCCGCGAACATTTCTGTCCCCACCCATTCCAGTCGATAGCCAGCACAACCACCACCGGCAACCGTCTTCTCTGGCAACCCATCTTCGACCCACCGTCGGAAAAAACCCTTCTCTGCTCTAAAACCGAGCCCAAAACCACCTGCAAATCAGCTACGTTTGCCGTCGTCCGAAATGTTCTCCCGAAACCTCTGCCAGCACCCACCTCTTTGATGCTTCTGTGAGGGCCCAGTTTGACTGCCCAACCCTCGCAATAGATCACTTTGATGGGATGGTGAAGGAGGAGATTTTGTAAATTATAATTTTAAATAATTTCACTTTTCTTAATTCTTTTCGATTTTGTATAATTTCCCCCCACAAAGAGCAAACTCCCATATTTAAAATGAAAATTATAAAAAAATATTCGTTAAATTGTAATTTTCATGTTATATTAATGTGGGCTATCTTATCCTAGAGCTCCAGGATCATCTAATCAGCTGCACATGGGGTAATGCCTTGGAAACAACGACACACTGCACCAATTTGTTTTTATATGTGTTTTTACTGGAATGTTCTTCCGCACTAAGGTGTTGTTTGGTAAACTGGTAATAAAGTCTGAAAATTAACATAAGTACTAAAAGCTTAAAATGAAATGATTGACATGTTGTTTGGTAAATTGAAAAATATGATTTGAAAATTAATTTAAGTGTTGAAAACTTTTAATGCTAAATAAGTACTGAAAATAGTCATGATATCTTAAATTAAGTACTTTTTTTACAAAAATCTATTTGATAAACACAAACAATTAATATTTGAAAAATGACAATTTGCCATATTTGCAATTATTATCTCAATTTCTTTCTTTTGTGGCATATGAGACAACTTATTATTATCATGTCATTAAATTTGGCACATTTTTCTCCAATTTATATACATTCTTTCAAACATAATCTTTGAAATGGTGGACTATATACTATAATCTTCTTAATAAATTAATCATAACTCTTCGATTGGTGTCATTGGATTAGACAACTAATAAAAGAAGCTTAATAACATCTCATATTTAATTGAGATGGCTCATGTTAGTGTCTGTATGAAATTTGGGTGCGTCCACAATGGGAGCGGATTAGATGAGAAAAGACGGTGCAACCCTCATCATGGGCCCATCTTGATGTATTCATTCTGTATACACGCCTTCCATCAGTTTTCTAGATCATTTCGGTAATGTTTGTTTTTTTTTCCATTCATCTAGGCTTATGCAACCTTATCAATGGATTTAATGGCAAATACACACTGCGCAAACATTATAGGACGCCCTAAGAAGTTTTTAATGGTAGGATGTTTAATCACCACTTTTTCCTAGAGTATGGTCCACTAGAGATTTGAATCTTCTTCATTTTTGGTATCATGCCTTGAAATGATCTGGAAAAACAAATGGACAGCATGAATGCAAAATAGATACATCAAAATGGGCCCCATGATAAGGGCTACACCATCTTGGGTGAGGCATGGTGTAGCCCTTATCAAGGGGCTCATTGAGCACTTTCCAATAGCTACCAGCTACTTACAACATCATTTGGCAATCCGTGTTCCACGTCCATCATTGGTGTCAGAAGCTTTGACTACCATTTTGATGTGGCAAAGTTCTATGGGCCTCACCGCAATGTATGTGTTAAATCATTCATTTTTCTAGATGATTTTAGTTAATGATCCCAAAAACCAACGCAAATTCAAAGCTCAAGTGGACCACACCACATAAAACGGTGGGAATTGAATATCTACCATTGAAAACTTCTTGGGGGCCACAAACGTTTTGGATTAAGCTGATATTTGTGTTTTTCTTTCATCCAGGTCTGTGTGACCTTATGGATAGACTTGGTGGCAAGTAAACAGCATGGTGGGCATTAGGAGGTGTCAACGGTGGCGTAATTATCCCCACTGCTTTTTGTGGTGTGGTTTACTTGAGCTTTGGGTCCACCATATTTTTTGACATGGAAAATTGGATGAACGGTGTGGATCTAACATATACATCAAGATGGAGCAAGAAACTTTGCCATGTCAGTTCGGCTTCTACCCTCTTCCATCAAACCTCACGTTGTAACAGGTGAGGCCCCATGATGTATATGTTAAATCCAAACTGCCCGTTCATTTTTTTTTTTCATATCATTTAAAAGCATAAGCCCAAAGACAAGGCAAATTCAAATGTCCAGTGAACCACACTATAGAAAACAATGAGAACTGAACACCTACCATTGAAAACTCCATTGAAAATTTAATGTGGGCTACAGAAATTTTGGATCTACCTCATTTTTTTGCTCATGTCCTAAAATAATCTAACAAAATGAATGACAACATGGATGAAGCACATACATTATGGTATAGCCCACAAAGTTTACCCGAAGCTTTTTAAAAATTGTACCTATCAACATCTTTACTCACAAAAAATATAAAGCAAGCCATTATTATTTATTTATCATATTTTATATGTATTTACAACTTACCAAATAAAAGAGAAGGAGAGAAGGAGAAAAAGAAGAGAGGGTATAGGAAAAATGAGAAAATATCTTTCTTTCTTTTATTTTAATTGAGGAACTATTCTTCATATAGGCAATTGAGGGGGAGTACCCTTTTTCCAAATGGCAAGAACTGGTAGGTCCATTTAACTCAAGATGACAGTTGTACCCCACTCAAGGGGTCGAGATGATAGTTGTATCAATCTCAAAAAATGGGCATATCTCCCACAATACTAGTCAGTTTAATGTTCTTAAGTTCATTAGAAAGATAATTGGATAAGCTTTCCATATATATATAAATCATAGTCATTGAATGCTGGTTAAACCACCAAATACGCTCGTTTCAGTAATCAAACTAGGTATCTCTTGATGCTAATTAAATCGGAGTAAAATGAATTTTGTAGAAAAGATAATTGGACATACTTTCTAACAAGTTAAGAAACAAACTAATTAAAGATCGTTTAGGGCCCGTTTGGATTGTAAGTTACTTAAGATAAGCTACTTATTTGATAAGTAACTTATCTTGGTTTCTACTTAATTAGCAGATATGCATGTTTGGCAAACAAAGTTATCATCCAAAAAGTAGAAAATTAAGCATGTTTGGTTTTCAACATAATAAGTAATCATCCCTCAAGTCTATTTGGTCCCCCTCACATCCACTATCCATCATGTAGGGCCAACCTTTGATGTGGATCGTTCACCATTAGGGTCTGATCTTTAATGTGCACCATTCATTAGGTAGGGCCCACCTTTGATGTTGGCCATCCATCATCTGGGCCCACCTCCCATGTGGGTTGTCCATCATGTGGAGCCCGCCTTGAAAATGGGCCATTCTCATTAGCCCGACCTTTGATGTGGACCGTCCATCATGTGGGGCCCACCTTGATGTAGATCATCCATCATGTGAAGCCCACCATTATTAATTGCCCATCATATGGAATCCACCTTTGATGTGGACTGTCCATCATGTGGGCTCCACCTTCAACGTGGAGTCAACCTTTGATGTGGACCATTCATTGTGTGGGCCGTCCATCATGCAGGGCCCACCTTGGATGTGGGCAATTCATCATTATGGCCTGACCTTTACTGTGCACCTATTCATTACGCCTTTGATGTTGGTCATCTATCAAGTAGGGCCAATCGTCAATGTTACTATTCATCATGTAGGGCCCACCTTCAATATCCACTACCCATCACATGCACCCACTGTGCACACCAACACTGTCTATTCATGTGGGGCCCACCTTCAATATTCACTGCCCATCACATGCACCCACCGTGCACACCAACACTGTCTATTCATGTGGGGCCTGCCTTGATGGTAAACAATGTGCTTAACCTTTTCCTCTCTTTCACCTCTCCTATTCCTCTATTTAGAGACTTCTGAAAAAGTTAAAAAGCTAAAATATTAGCTGAAGTGATTATATATTTTTAAGTTAAAAAGTTGCTTATTAATTATCATAAACCAAACTTACTTATCTGAAATAAGTTACTTATCTACTGCTGTAAGTTGAAAAGGTAACTTATTTGATGGCATCCAAACGGGCCCTTAGTCCCTCATCCACTAACTTGAAGTTGATCCTTCTGTGCTATCCAATTTCAATATACCTTGGAAAAGCTATTTCCTAGTGTCAACAATGGTCCAAAAGACTAGAATTGTGGTACATTACTACTAAGAATATGATCATTGGAGCCATTTCCAAAACAGTTCATAGGAATTATGATTAGGGACAGGTTAGGAACAATTTAATTTTGGCACTTAGGGCCCGTTTGGATTGTAAGTTACTTAAGATGAGCTACTTATCTTGGTTTTTACTTATTAAGCAGATAAACATACTTATCAGCCAATAAGTAAATAATTATGTTATAATAAGCAAAATATTGACATGAGAAGAAAAAGCTATGCGTTGAGGCAATTTTCGTAACAGAATGAGCTTTTCTAACCCCACATGCGTGTAATAAAGCTCATGTACAAGCCATGCATGTGCTACCATGCACGATTAATAGTCTAAGATACATTCCATCCATCAGAATTGGACCACTATATGGTGGATCCCTGGCACAAGAATTAGGTTGATCCACTGGTCAGGTGGGCCACAGTCTGTAAAACAAATGTACGGCTCTGGAAGACTTGGCTGAAGTTTTCTAAGCCATTCACTTGTTTCCAATAGTCATCCACATGGTGAGTGGACTAGAACCATTTTTGGGAAAGATGTAGAAGATCAGATCAACTTGATTGGTGGATTGGATCTTGCACCAATTAATGTAGGACCCATCTTTGATGTGGGTCGTCCAATGTATGAGCCCCACCTTTGATGGTACAGTCCATCATGTGGGGCCTCCTTAGATATGGATGGTATGAGAGAGCAGTAATTGAGTGAACCATGATAGAGAACTTTAATATGTAGCATGACCTGAGAGAGATAAGTAGAAAAGCCAAATTGAAGGGTGGTTAATTAACATTGGACGGTGACTAATAGTGTGCGTGTGTACTAACCTGGAAAAAAAAAAAAAGCAATGAGAGAGACAAGTAGAAGAGTCAAAAGTTAAAAAACTAAAAAAAAATAAAATATACTTATTAAGATTAGTAATTTTTAAAAGATAAGTTACTTTTCAAGTATACTTACCCAATAAACTTAAGTGCCAAAAGTAACTTAAGGCGAAAAGTAACTTATTTGGTAGTATCCAAACGGGCCTTAAAAACAAAGGGGCACCTTCATCTACTGGAAACCCCAAACATGATACAAAGGGAACTGTGCTAGTTTACTATATTCAACCGCTTTCAAGACGCATGGCAGGAAGAATTAGAAGGAAATGAGCTAACACTAGCTTCACTAGCCAAGGTCATACCGAGGACCTGACTAGCATTAGATCCACCCTGTTGATCAGGTGCACTGATACATTTTCACCATGGATCTTAAAATTAAGTCCAATCCAATACTTCGACAACCACGTTATAAGAAACATTGTAATATAACACGTCTAGAGCCTCTAAATTCTCATGGTGTGGCCTACTTAAGTCTTGGAATGCCTTGATAATATAGTTGTCCTTTCATCTCGGTGGGATGAATAAGTTGAATAGATTGGATGGCATCTATCCCTCACAATGGACCCTACACACAATTTGAATGATTTTAATGATTGCCAACTTCCCATCTCAAGTTCCCCGTGTGTGGTCCACCTGAGTTTGAATCAGTCTGATCTTAGGACCTACTCCAAACACGGGGTAACGTATTGATATATAGCATGGATCTCATCCATGTGAAATCATCCCATCCATACTAGCAAAAGTCATAGTGTTGGGAGGTGGTGCACAAAATTTTAAGATCTCACAGCCCAACTATTGTCAATTATGAGATATAATAATGCGAAAAACACAATCAATAATCACATGAATACAAAGAGAATTTTATGTGAAAAACCCTCAAACATAGGTAAAAACCATGAGACCTCATGCATATCATAATCCACTATGTAAAACCGATTATACAACGATCATAAGCAGAACCCGCTCGGATCCAATCAACTTCACCCACACACGAGTGGATAACAATCAAAGAGAACTGAAAAATTGAAAGATCTCACTGATCAGAGGACGTAGGAGAAACCGAGACGTTGTCTGCTATGTAGACGAAGCGTCACGGGCACAATTCCCTTCTCTCTCTCTCTCTCTCTCTCTCTCTCTCTCTCTCTCTCTCTCTCTCTTCTTACCTTCGACATGTAGAACTCCTATTAGGATACCCTAATCTCGATTTGGAAGCAATTATATAACATTTCACAAAAGATAGCACAAAAATAGGAAACTAAGCATTCATAGTCCACGTGTCATTGGGTACTTGATAATGGGCAAAAATTGTCCAGAGAATTCTTAAGAAAACTAATTGAATTTTGGTCGTTTGATGTGACCCTGTCGGGCGCCCGATCACCAAATTGTCAGTCGCTCGAGACTGTCATAAACAGTCCAAAGACCAACTGCCACTTCCAGAGTAATTTCGGTCGCTCGATGACCCTTGAGATGCACTATCTCGTCTACTTGTGAGGAGGAACAGCCCATCACATAGTCCTATTTGTACTAATTATAGCAAAAAGGAGACCTCATGTACCATTCTAGGTAGTGCTCGGGAGCTGATTTTGCCAAAATGTTTCCAAGATCGGACAATCCTAACCTCTGATTACGTAGACACTAGTTTGTGAAAGTAGGGCCGATGGATATTTTTCATTTCTACTGTTCAATAAATGCCCACCCATCAAATAAGCTTAATTTTGAGTTCATGATATATTTATATATATTTACATTGGGTATCATAATTTGAGCTGTTTAATTTGACTACCTGTATGCCAATTAGGTACTTGCACACTGGGGTCCTTACCCTTGCCTTTTTGGTAGAGTCTCAGGGGTCAACACGAGCACTGCACTTTGAGTATGGGTGGTGAAATCCCACTATAGTGTGAGTGTGGGGTTTTGTGCCTGCACATGTGGGTGTGTGGGGTGTGTGTCTGGGTGCATGTGTAGTAATAATAAATAAATGAAGGTACTTGCACACTGTGCTAGAGGGATGCAGACCTGCACTCGGAACTAGGTGGGGCCCACCGTGATGTTTTTGAGAAATCTACGCCATCCAACCAATTTGTGAGATCATTTTAGGCGTTGCGGCAAAAAATGAACAGGATTCAAGACTCAAGTGGGCTGAAAACGTAACGATTGAACTTCCACAGTTGAAATATTCGTGGGGCCAATGAAGTTTCGAATCAGGATAATATTTGTGTTTTCAGTTCATCTCAATAGGAATGACATTATGAACGGTATGAACGGCATATAAACATCACTGTGGACCCCATAGAGGTTTCAACGGTAAGAATTGCCCTACCCAGCTTTTGCTTTATTGCGGCCCACGCCTAAAATGATCTCACAAAACGGTTAGACGGCATAGATTTCTCAAAATCATCACTGTGGACCCCACCTAGATTCCCGAGCACAGGAGATGCCTGCAAAAGGCTTTCGCAGGCCATCCGCGTCCGTGCTAGAGTATCAAAGTTTTTCTGGACCAAACGAGGGCCGAGGGGTGTAAAGTTATTTGATACTCTACCTACTGATGATGCTTGATACACAAGCACTTAGAAACTGTATACGTTGCAATAACTCAAACTCGACTAACTAAAATTTTAAACCAACTATCACCAAGTCACATGCCCACAGAATAAACTGTCCAAACAATCAATAACCTATGATTCATTACACATTTTTGTTGAAATAAGATCATTAGATAATTTTCACTTTCAAAATTAATGGTAAAATAACTAACTTTAAGTTTTGGTTCATCATGCATTTAATAACAGCTCATAATATAGATTGTTTAATTTGAATTACTTATATGCTACATTTACAAATTTTATGTAATTTCTGTTGGACTACATATAACCAATCACACTTTGCCAAGAGTATAAAAGTTTTCTTTCTCAAGAGAGGTACATATGCAAATCCCTTTACAATTTTATGAGGGTTGTGCGTAGGGAAGCTGATTGCGTTGTGAGTAGCGTGCGCGGAGTAAACTCTGTGGGGCCCACCATGATTTATGTATTTTATCCACTCGGTCCATCCATCTTAACAAATAATTTTAGGTAAGATGCCAAAAAATGAAGCATATCAGAATCTAAAGTGGACCACACCATGGGAAAAGTGTGAACTGAATGTCTATCATTGAAAAATTCTTGGAAGACAGAAGTTTTGGATCAAGCTGATATTTGTGTTTTCTCTTCATCTTTGTCCATGTGATCTTATGAACAGGTTGGATGACAAATAAACATCACTGTGGGGCCTGGGAAGGTTTCAACGGTGGAAATCATTATTCCCACTGTTTCCTGTGGCATGTTCCACTTGAGATTTGGATATGCATAAATTTTGGGCTCAACCCCTGAAATGAGCTGGAAAAACATATGGCCAGAATAAATAAAGCACATACATTCTAGGTGGGCCTAACAGAGTCTAGGTGGGCCTAACAGAGTTTACTCCGCACGCTCACTCTGTTGGGCCCAACAATCCGATTTCTATGCGTAGGGATGCGGGTCCCAACCATCCATCCCGAAAGGTCATCACACTGAAAGTTGGACACCTCAAGCCGATCCTGCCATCATGTAGACCACCACTTGCTTCAGGTGGTAGTCAATTGTTTTGTGTGATATGCTGGTGAGAACTTAATGGACCTGTTTGCTTGATGATGTATAGCCTTTTTCAAGGGTATGACAACGTCTATAAATGAATAGCCATTTGTTTTGAGGGAGTGGGGTGTCTTAATTAAGGACCATGAAGGTTGTGTTGGTTGAGGGCCCCTTTAAGTCGTTTCCTATTTGATGGGGTTTTCCTCCTCAGTCAAGAGGAGAGTTGGTGCAGCCTAAGTATGGTCAGGAGCGAAATTGCCTAGATGAGGCAGAATGTTACTAGACAATTTTGACAGCAGTCGGGCACCTGATGGTCTTGTGACTGGGCGCCCGGTGGCCTGGGCGGGCGCCCGACTCCTTTCGTTTTCTCCCTGGACAGTCTTTTGCTTGGGCAGGTGCCCGACGGCCCTTTTGACCGGACGCCTGACCCGACGCGGACTGCTTATACGCAGTTTTCTATTTGGGTTCTAATTCCTCCGGTTTTCTACTTAAGAGGTTACAAATCATGGTTAGGGTATCCTATTAAGGTGTTTTTACGTCTAAGGTGAGAGAAAGAGAAGAGAGAGAGAGAGAGAGAGAGAGAGAGAGAGAGAGAGAGCTTGTAGAAGGGAGAAGTTACTTGAAGATGAGTTTTTCTGCGCAACCGTCATCTCAGTGCTTCTACGTCCTCGTGATCGGTAAGATTCTCCTACTTTCATAGTTCTCTTATTGTTTATCCATCCCTGCATGGGTGAAAAAGGTTTGATCCAAGCGGTGTGTGCGTGTGATAGGTTGTAACGCTCTACTTCAATAGTGGATTGTTGATCTGAACTAGGTCCGGTGGTTTTTACCTCTTTCGAGGGTTTTCCACATAAAAACTCCTTGTGTCATGTGGTTGATGTTTTATTTTTGATTATCGCATTATCATAGTCCATAATTCTAGTGCATTGGGGGGTGAGATCCTAAGGCTTGTGTGAAACGCACCCTACAAAGTGGTATCAGAGAGTTCAGTTTGGTGGAACGGAGTGGGATTAGTTCTGAATTATGGAAGGTGACTCATCAATGATGATCAGCCTCAATGGTTCTAACTGGACCATATGGAAGGTTAAGATTGAGGACTTGCTCTATTGTAAGGACGTATATGCTCCGATCTTAGGCATATCAGCGAAGATCAAGGATATGCCTGACGATTATTGGAAGAAGTTGGACCGGAAGGCGGTGGGGTTTACTAGACAATGGTTGGATGATTCCGTATTCCACATGTGTCTACGAAAACCTCAGCCGCTAGCCTATGACAGAAATTGCAAGGGCTGTATGAGAGGAAGACAGCCGGCAATAAGATATTCCTAATAAGACGACTTGTGAATCTCAAGTTTAAAAATGGTGGTTTTGTGGCTGAACACATGAATGAGATCAGCAACATAATGAACCAGCTCTTCGCCATAAAGATGATCCTGGATGATGAACTTCAGGCTTTGCTACTGCTTAGCTCATTGCCTGACAGTTGGGAGACATTGGTGGTGTCTCTGAGTAAATCCACGCCAGACGGAAAGGTATCCATGGAACAGGTAACAAGTTGTCTCTTCAATGAGGAGACAATGAGGAAGTCTTTGGAGCCTGCTCAACAAGAGGCCCTTGTGACACAAGATCGGGGGAGAAGAAAGAACAAAAAGTGCGGAAAGGCCCGAGATAAATCAAGAGGTAAGTCGGTTGCTAGGAAATATGTTGAATGCTGGAATTGTGGCATGAAGGGCCACTATAAGCATGAATGTCACAAGAAGAAGGGTAAAAGAAAAGAAAAGGAAGATGAATCGGATTCTACTATGGTCGCCTCAGATGGTGACGTTGTTGTTATTCTTTCAGCAGATCACGATGTTTGTCTCACGGCTTCGAGTCAGGACACCGACTGGGTGATAGACTCGGGAGCCTCGTTTCATGCGACTCCACGTAGGGATTTCTTCACAAGTTACAAGTCAGGTGACTATGGGACAGTGAAGATGGAAAATTCTGGTGTTTCAAAGATCGTAGGGGTTAGTGATATTTGTGTGAAGACCGATGTGGGCTGCACATTGGTTCTTAGGGATGTGAGACACATTCCAGACCTTCGCCTCAACTTAATGTCTACGGGAAGGTTAGATGATGATGGCTATGAAAGCCGATTTGTTAGTGGGCCCTGGAAGCTCATTAAGGGTTCGATGATCCCAGCCAGAGGAAAGAAGTGCTGCACCCTTTACAAGGCTAGTGTCAGTGTGTGCAAGGGTGGGTTGAACGCAGCGGAAGATTCAGCTACTGACGTGTGGCATAGGCGTTTAGGCCACATGAGTAAAAAAGGGCTTCAGCTACTAGTAAAAAAGCGGCTCCTTCCAGACATGACAGGTATACCTCTCAAAACCTGTATTGACTGTTTATCTGGGAAACAGCATAGAGTTTATTTTGTTAAAACTGCTTCTCATATTAATAAAGTACATGCATTAGATTTGGTTTTTTCTGATGTTTGTAGTCCTATGAGGACAAAAACCTTGGGTGGTGCGTTGTATTTTGTCACTTTTATAGATGATGCATCTAGGAGGGTTTGGATTTATGCTTTGAAATCCAAGGACGATGTCTTTGGTGTGTTTAAATTGTTTCATGCTATAGTCGAGAGAGAAACAGGCAGATCATTAAAGTGTATCCGCACTGACAATGGTGGTGAATACATTGGTGACTTCCACGAGTATTGCAAGTCATTGAGTATAGGACATGAACAGACGGTTCCCAAGACCCCCCCAGCATAATGGTGTGGCTGAGCGAATGAATCGCACCATTGTAGAGAGAATCAGATGCATGTCCCATACAAAGTTGCCCAAGATGTTCTGGGGAAAAGCAATGCACACGGCGGTGTATTTGATAAACATGTCTCCATCAGCCCGGTTGAATGGAGAAGTACCTAAGAAAGTATAGACTGGACATGATCCATCGTACAGTCATCTCAGGGTGTTTGGATGCAAGGCATCCGTTCACGTACCAAAGGACGAGAGGTCCAAGCTCGATATGAAGATCAGGCAGTATATGTTCTTAAGGTACGGTGATGAAAAGTTCGGTTACAAGTTGTGGGATCCGACCAAGAAGAAGCTCGTCAGGAGCAGAGATGTGGTTTTCATTGAAGATCAGTGTATAGAAGACATTAAAAAGCCAGAGAAGACCCAACCCAGTTCAGGTGAACTGGAAGACATGGATCCGATTACTCCTCCTATGGTGCCTGATGACGAAGGAGTACGGCAAGGTGTAGAGGTTGAGGGAGTTCCTACAGAAGATGGACCGAGGGAGCAGCCCCCACCTGATCCACCTGTTGAGCCACAAGTGAGGAGGACATCAAGGGACAGACATCCATCCAAAAAGTATTCGCCGCATGAATACATTATGCTCATCGATAGAGGAGAGGCAGAAGATTATTATGAGGCCCTAGCAGACGAGTATAAGGGGGAGTGATTGAAAGCTATGTAAGAGGAGATGAAGTCCTTGCATAAGAACCACACCTACAATATGGTGAAATTGCCTAAGGGCAAGAAAGCTCTGAGCAACAAGTGGGTGTTCAGAAAGAAGAATGAGCAGAAGAATTCACAGACAAAATACAAGGCCAGACTTGCAGTGAAAGGGTTTGGTCAGAGGAAAGGAATAAACTTCGAGGAGATATTCTCACCAGTAGTGAAGAAGACATCCATACGGGTGTTGCTTGGGTTGGTGGCTAGCATGGATTTGGAGATAGAGCAGTTAGATGTTAAAACTGCCTTTCTCCATGGTGACCTGGAAGAAGAGATCTATATGCGTCAATCAGAGGGGTTCGAAGTCAAGGGTAAAGAGCATATGATGTGTAGGCTTAGGAAGAGCTTGTATGGATTGAAACAAGCTCTTAGGCAATGGTACAGGAAGTTCAACTCGTTCATGTTAAAGCATGGATATGACAGAACGGAGTCAAACCACCGTGTGTTCACACGCAAGTTCTCAGATGGTGATTTCTTAGTTCTGCTATTGTACGTTGATGACATGCTCATCATGGGAAAAGATATCAAGAAGATTGATAGGCTGAAACAGAGTTGGGCAAGTCATTTGCGATGAAAGACTTGGGCCCAGCAAAACAGATTTTAGGAATGGAGATAACCCGTGACAGAAGCAGGAGGAAGCTTTGGCTATCACAAGAGCGGTATATTGAGAAAGTCCTAGAGCGGTTCAACATGAATGCAGCTAAGCCGGTTAGTACTCCACTGAATGGTCACTTCAAATTGAGCGACAAGCAGTGTCCCAAGACGAAGGCAGATGCATAAGATACCATATGCGTCGACAGTAGGAAGTTTGATGTATGCTATGGTGTGTACACACCCAGACATATAGCATATGCGGTTGGTGTTATCAGCCGGTATCTTGTCAATCTTGGTAAAGAACATTGGGCAGCGGTGAAGTGGATACTACGGTATCTGAGAGGCTCATCCAGGTTGAGCCTATACTATGGTGATGAAAAACCTGTGTTAAAAGGCTACACAGATGCAGATATGACAGGTGACATAAACTCTAAGAAGTTTACATCGGGGTTCATGTTCATGTTTGCAGGGGGAGCGGTCTCTTGACAAAGCAAGTTACAAAAGGTCGTAGCATTGTCGACGACTAGAGGCCGAGTACATTGCGGTCAGAGAGGCATATAAAGAGATGCTTTGGATGAAGAGGTTCCTACAGGAACTCAATCTGAAGTAGGAGGAGCACGTGTTCTATTGCGATAGCCAAAGTGCTAACACTTGAGCAAGAATCCAAGTCAGCACTTCCAAGTTGAAGCACATAGAGATTTAGTATCACTGGATTAGGGATACTTTGGAACAGAAGGTGCTACAGCTTGAGAAGGTCCACACGGACGATAATGGGTCAGACATGATGACCAAGGCTTTGCTCAAGGGCAAGTTTGAGGTTTGTAGAAACCTAGCTAGCTTGAAGAAGGCGAATTTCTCCTGAGTCGAAAAGGGAGAGATTTGATGGGGTTTTCCTCCTCAGTCAAGAGGAGAGTTGGTGCAGCCTGGGTATGGTCGGGCGCCCGGACCAAAAGTGGTCAGGCGGCCGAAATTGCTTAGATGAGGCAGAATGTTGCTGGATAATTTTGACAGCAGTTGAGCACTCGATGGTCTTGTGACCGGGCGCTCGGTGCCCTGGGCGGGGGCCCGACCAAGTTGGTCCGGGCGCCCGAAATTAGGAAAGTTCCTTTGGTTTTCTCCCTGGACAGTCTTTTGCTTGGGCGAGCGCCCGATGGCCCTTTTAACCAGGTGCCTGACCCGACGCGGACTGCTTATACGCAGTTTCCTATTTGGGTTCTAATTCCTCCAATTTTCTACCTAAGAGGTTCCAAATCGTGGTTAGGGTATCTCATTTAGGTGTTTTCACGTCTAAAGTGAGAGAAAGAGAAAGAAGAAGAAGAAGAGAAAGAGAGAGAGAGAGAGAGAGAGAGAGGAAGCTTGTAAAAGGGAGAAATTGCTTTAAAGAGGAGTTCTTCTGCGTAACCGTTGTCTCAGCTCTTCTACGTCTTCATGATCGGTGAGATTCTCCTACTTTCATAGTTCTCTTATTGTTAATTCATCCCTGTGTGGGTGAAGAAGGTTTTATCCAAGCGGTGTGTACTTGTGATCGGTTGTAACGCTCTACTTCAATAGTGGATTATTGATCTAGACTAGGTCTGGTGGTTTTTACCTCTTTCGAGGGTTTTCCACTTAAAAACTCCTTGTGTCGTGTGGTTGATGTTTTATTCTTGATTATTGCATTATCATAGTTCATAATTCTAGTGCATTAGGGGGCGAGATCCTAAGGCTTGTGTGAAATGCACCCTACACTATTGTGTGTAGAGCCTTGGCTCTTTTTTCTTGTGACTGAGCTTATGAAATAGGCTAAGCTCCATAGTTTTTTGTGGAGCTTGTGATGAGGATTTCCCCCTCAGGAGTTGAGGAGAGATAGTGCAGCTTGAGGGTCATTGGGCGCCCGACCAATCAAGATCGGGCGACCGAAATTCACTCGGAAGAAGTAGTTGGTCCCTAGACAGTTTTGAAGACTGACCGTCAGGCCGAAATTCGACGGATTTTCTCTTAGAAGTCACTGAACAATTGTGCCCATGCCCAATAGTGTCTGGTCAGGCATCCGATAACACGTGAACTACGAATCCGCAATTTCCTATTTCGGCCACAACTCTTACACTAAGCTATATAAGAGCTTATAATCTAGGATTAGGGTATCCTATCAGGAAGTTTACACGCCCAATGTGAGAGAGAGAGAGAGAGAGAGAGAGAGAGAAGAAGAAGAAGAAGAAGAAGAAGAAGAAGAAGCTTGTCAGAAGAGGAAATTTCTGTTGGTGAAGGTGATTAAAGTGTAGTCGATATCTTAGGTTCTTCTACGTCATCGTGTTTGGTGAAATCTCTTAATTAATTTTTAGTTCATTTTATTATTATCTATCCCTACGTGAATGAAGAAGGTTTGATTCAAGCGGGTTGTGCTTGAAATAAAGGTTGTAAATAGTTCTCTACATAGTGTATTGTTTCTCTGAACGAGGTCCCACGATTTTACCTCTTTGAGGGTTTTTCACAAAAAAATCTCTTGTGCCATGTGGTTTAATTGTTTGCTTGTGTTTCTGCATTACTATATCACATAACTCACGTAGTTAGTTAGGGGGTGAGATCTTAAAGTTTTTTAGGCAATGCACTCAACCGCTCGCCCAAATGGTTGTACAGATTACGCATTATTAATCAAAGTCAGGTGGAGTGAAAAAAAAAAAAAAAAAGAAAAGTGGAGTTCTCCCACCTTTTTTCTCAGAGAGAGAGAGAGAGAGAGAGAGAGAGAGAAATGACTAGCCACATCCCATGCACACCTACAAATGATCAAAGTAACTTTATTCTATGCAAATGTTTGTTGGATGATGGTGGCTAGGGTGCAATGCATCAGGTGTGAGTTTGGTGGTGATGAGCCAAAGCCCCGACTGTTTACTGCATAGGCCAAGAATATTTCTACCAAAACTCAATCCATAATCTATTAGTCTGTGACCCAACCCAACCCAACCCAACCCAACCCACTCAAAATTTATCAAGCCCAAGCTCATCTCAACCTGACCTATTTAATTGTAATTAGGTTACACTCAACTCTCCCGACCATTGTGACCGAACCCAGGTCTAAGAATAAACAATATGAGGCGTGGGGTATGCACAAGATGATTAATCAATGTATACACGAGTATACCATCTGTACTTTTCTTCCTTATTTTGTTTCGGGTTTTGGGTTGGGTCAGGTTATATCATGTGACCCAAGAATTGAGTCTTTCGTTTTGATTCATATTCCGATCAAAAGCAGGGTTGATCCGTGGGCCAGCTTAAGCCATTGACATACCAAATCATGACCATCAATCAATGGACCTTGTCACCATGACCAACTTGTTAAAATCATTGGGTGTGGCAGCCACCAGTCTGGTTTTTACACGTCTGGTTCTGTCCCATTTTTACCAGTCGAGCCCATTCCTGACTTGGGCCCCACTGGATGATTCATCCTGCCATCGAGCATGTAACGATTTCGTGCGGCGATTGGGATAGATCACAGTTTCAAGTGCTCTCACGGGTCATCTTCTTTTTCACTTGAAGAATGCTCGAATCTAGATCCTGCGCCTTTTGCTGACGTGCGAGATTCTGTAAATGTGGGGCCACCATCCAGTAATCCAAACCGTTGATCCGATGGGACTATCTTTAGATGAATGATATAAAAAAAGAGTTTCATGATTGAAGATTTCTAAAACCTTCAATTAAAGGTGAATAAAATGACCGTTATTAGAGACTTAAAACAACGGTAAATACTCAATGCAGGAAAAATTCAAATAAGGGTTAGGATCTGGGAAATTTCTGGACATTCCCCGTAAATACTGCAAGCAATCGTACCAACTGTTTGGATCATCAATGAATGGATACCACATGCACAAAATCCAACGGTGATGGGATCCGTACCATTGCTGAGGAGGAGGAGGAGGAGGAGGACCATACAATTCAGCCCAACGGAAATATCTCCATCAGAGTGTGGTCCACAGCCCGTATAGATGTGGGTAACGTTAAATGAAAGGCTGAGAACAACCATAAGACATTCATGTCATTGGATGAGATAAGATTAACCAGGTATCGACACGTGGCACACCGAGAGGGGTGCCTGACGATAAGGGTGTAATCCAATTTTCCTCTTCATGTGTGGCCATGGAAGTGTAATGTCACCCAAATAAGACCAACGGTCAAGATAAGCCCAAAATAGACAGAAACACACAAGCCAGCCGTTGGATCATCAACTGCAAAAGATGGGTACTGTGACTATATATAGGGAGGGGAGGGATAGCTAGCTCTCCTCAGACATTGAAGGTGTGCATTTGGGCCATACCACAAGGAGAAGATCAAAGGAGAGTGAAATGGCTTCCTCGATGATGGTATCGACGGCCGCTGTCGCCTCGACCACAGTGATGAACCGGGTTGCCCCGGCTCAAGCAACCATGGTGGCGCCGTTCACCGGCCTCAAGTCGGCTTCGGCATTCCCGGGCACACACAAGCTGACCAACGACATGTCCTCCCTCCCTAGCAATGGTGGACGAGTGCAATGCATGCTGGTATAGAAAGAATATAAAGGAGAAGTATAGATGCATAAGTAACTTGTTTTATATATAGGTAGAAAGAAGCAGAAAATGCAGAAGAAGAAGAAGAAGAAGAAGAAGAAGAAGAAAATTTTGTATTGTTGGCTTATGAAAGTAAGTTTATTGGATTTTGCTAATGTTTATAAAATGTGTGGTGCAGGTGTGGCCACCAGTCGGGCTCAAGAAGTTCGAGACTCTCTCTTACCTCCCGCCGCTCCCCTCGGAGGCCTTGGCCAAGGAAGTCGACTACCTCCTCCGCCAGGGGTGGATTCCTTGCTTGGAGTTCTCTGATGTATGACTCTCTCTCTCTCTCTCTCTCTCTCTCTCTCTCTCTCTCACAGGCCTGTACCATTTATGGCACACTAAATTGTATACAGAATGGGCTGATTTATATCGATCCTAACCAGGTGATTGTAAATCACTTCCACCAAGGGGTCATTTTGCCATGCAAAAATATTTGTGGAATTTTTATTTATTTATTTAAGCATTTGGTAGCGAAGAATTGGAGGGATTTGGATTTGAGAGGAATCTAAATCCTTCAAAAAGAGCTCTTTTTAAACTCCCACCTCAAAGCTCTAATTTTAAATCTTCTCGACCCCGTGTGAACTCAAGTCGAGTTTAAATCCATGCTCATTCAAAATAAATCAATGAATGAAATGACTGACTCATACGAATGAGATCAAGCCATTCCCACAACACCCTTGAGTTTATCTCAGGAGTTGATAGACTTTGTTATAATATCTAGGCCCAGCTATAGCCCACTTATTTCTTGGGCCAAAAATAAGCCCAGCCCAAAAACCCATTCTTACTCCTAAACTATACAACTAAATGGGCCAAGAAAAAGATAAATGTGTTGAAGGCCTGGCCCAACAAGTTCAAAGGCTGGTCCCAAACTAACTGAGGCCCCCCCTCCTTATATTACCATCTGTTCTTCATGTTTACATGTAGCCATAATCTTGATTAGTCGCACCGCAATGTTAGCCACCCCCACTTCGGAATCGATACCAAGACCTCAATGTTGAAATGAGGTTATCTTCACTCAATCTACCGCTTGAGCTATGGATCCGGGTGTATAATCTTGATATGTATGTGTACACAGGTTGGATACGTGTACCGTGAGAACCACAGATCCCCTGGGTACTACGACGGCCGCTACTGGACCATGTGGAAGCTCCCCATGTTCGGGTGCACTGACTCTACCCAGGTCCTCAAGGAGGTAGAGGAATGCAAGAAGGCGTACCCCAGCTACTTCATCCGGATCATCGGCTTCGACAACAATCGCCAAGTCCAGTGCATCAGTTTCATTGCCTACAAGCCACCTGGTAACTAAATCAATCACATGATCATTCAAGATCTGTGTGGGTCAGTGGTCTTGAACGTCTCCAGTTTTGGGACTTTCAAATTTCGTTTCCTTTTTTTCTTTTTTCCTTTCTTTCCCCACTATCTGACGGATGAGAGCCTTCATTGCGATGATGGACATCGAAGCTCCGGCTAAATATTGTCACCATTTTAATAATGATATATGGTTGGGGTTTGTGGCCTTTTGTTCTACTTAATTTCAAGGTTGCTTGTTTTGATGATTTGTGGAAATGGAATTTGTTCCTCGTTTGATGAACTAGTGCTATGCCTTGTGTATGTTAGCTTCAATAATAATTATGAGGATGATGATGATGATGATGATGATGATGATGATGATGACCACAAGGACCATGGGATTTTGGGCCATATCTAGTTGGCACTAGGGTGTGGGGCCTTAATCCTCTAAGCCTTGGAGGTGATCATAATTAGATTGACAAGGCCCTGGCCCTTCCCTAGCAAGGTTGGATGAAAGACTTAAAAGAAGAATTTTCTTTGAGTATCCTCTGGTTCATGGCAACTCATATTGTATAAGTGGTTTAGATCATTGAAACATGACATTTATCAATCACTCATAAGTGTCTTTATAGCATGTGTGTGCGCGCGCACTAATGCACATATATGTGTACACACACATATAAAGCAGTGGCTGATTTAATGGTTGGACTGGGCCAACAAGCCAGCAAAGCCATTCATCATTGACATAGGCCCAGCCTGCCAGGACACCGATCCTAGATGTTAAGCCCAAGCCTAGACTTGGGCCAAGTTCAGGGGCCCAGATGTGCCCCTATAAGCTCGGGTTGCTTGGGACTTGCAGCCCATTGCCACCCCTGGTTGGTGCATTTATTAAATTGCCCATTTTCACACATTACAAATCACTTCTTTCTCTACAAATTAATTCTTCCTTGAATATGGTGAATCTAATTAGCATATTTGCATCGCTAATTCACTTGTTGGTTTGAAGTTCCTATTACGTAAATTGGCCGAATTTACAAATTAATTCGTATCAGGCCTCAAATCCAGAACAAAGAATCAAATCCAGTACTCGACACATCGTGCCGTGTCCTAAATGCGATGCACAACGGGAAAACCACCAAGGCTAATACTCAAATCAACCATGGCATATGGCCTTAAATTCATGAGATGTGACACGAGGATAAATGTGGTGTGGTCGTCAATCACCGTCTTCCTCACGGATAACAACCTTGAATCCATAAGGCTCTTTGGAATCCTCAATAAAGCTTCCTCGAATTTATGAGGGAAAATCCCGAATCCATGAGATGAGTAAACGATAAAAGTTGAAATTGTATTATTTAATAGAATGATTGAATGAATTACAACGAAAATAAATGATTTTATATAACCTAAACAAATCCTAGATATGTATTAAAGAAGTCCTAATCAAATAAGGAAGCTAAATCAGACAAATCACGCAAGTTTGAAAATTTCTACAAATTTCTACAAATTTTCAACCTGTCGAAGCTACAGTGTTGACCTGTCTAAACAGGCAGCTTCTAGCCAGCAACCAAACTGGAAGTTTTGACAGAATTTCGATTGGTTGATTTGACTGGTTGACCGGTCGAACTTTACTAAATTTTGTCAACTTTTCTTTAATCTTTTTTCGGTCCATGTGTGATAGAAAGGTGTTCAATCCTCATCTTTCATCAAGGGGTTCTTGTCCTACATCAAAGCCCTCCACTTCAAAAAAAAAAAAAAAAAAAAATTGTCCTTGAGTTTCTCTTTAAACTTTGATCTCGACACGTGTTCAACTTCTTCAATGAACTTAATTTACGACATGCACTTCAGTTGTTGAAGAGGATTGGTTCAAAATATGCATCATTGGCCTCTTCCTGGTATACAACAATAAAATTCCTTATTTTCTTTACAGATTGGGACTATTCGACAAATAGATTCTTCATATGGTTGAAGATAGGCTCAATCTGAGAAAGACCAATTTCATGTATAGGGATCATGTCATCAGGAATTTTGGCAATCAAAATTGCCTCGAATTCCTGCAATGTTGGCTTGACATCTCCTAAGATGTTCACGATTTCATCAAAGTTTACTCCACAACGTCTGGAATATTTTCAGACTCTTCTTCTCTGATTTCTATAACTAAGTTATTGATCTCCTCCACCTCCTCGGAATTTTGAACAACCTCTGAGATGGTGGTGGACTATATTTCAGACACATCCAGAACCAACACATCGTCCACAATCGCCAATGGTATGGAAATTTCAATAGTGGGGCTATTTGAACTTAGATCATCAATCAGATTGCTCACCTTCTCATTGACTTGTGGCAACACCAAATCTGCAATAGAGATCTGATTGACCATCTGTTCATGATTTTCCTCAACTAATTCCTCTTGTACGAGCGAAGGAAGCGTCTCAATAGGAGACAGTTTCGCATCCTCCTACACGAAACATGCCTGATCTTCTTGAGGCCCACCATCCACAGGCTTTGCTTCAGACGCCCGATCAGATTTTTCATTACACTTGTCTAGATCCAATACACTATCATCAGATTCCTTATCAAAATCCTGGACGGTTATGGAAGATTGCCCCTCCACTTTAAAAGTTTTGGGTAGGCTTTTCATTTCCATAAGGATAACATACATGCTACTGATGGGTTTAGGGAACTGTTTTGAATCCATCTTAACCAAATCTTCCTCTTCGTATAGGAATCGTGATAGTAACCGTCGTTTCATCCATGACCAGCTATAGATTAGCGCTTTCAACTACCACTCATATTCCGCTGAACGAATTCCCACCAAATCACAGCATTTCCCTTCAACTTGTAAGCTATGATTGGAACCTTCCTCTCTTCGGGAATCTGTATGTAGTCGAAGAAGCGTTTGACTTCAAAGAGTTATTCATCGATACGACTCCGGCCATTGAATCTAGGGAGATCTATCGTCCTCCTGTAGGATTAATCTTTCCGATCCACCCTATCGTAAAATCTAATGGACCCCGAAAGGGGGATTCCACTACGGACATGGAGTTCTACGGCCTCCGCTACGCAGTCAAAGGAAGCCTGCAGCCCTTACATGGCTTGCTGATTCTCCCGCCGGTAAGTCTCAAGCATCGTCCTAGAAGCTACCGTTGTGAGAGGACAGATCCCTAGAGCACCGTTCATGGGATTATTGTCCAAGCCTTCATTAAGAGACACCGATCTGAGGGAAAGACGTCGCTCTAATACCACTTGACGTAGGGATGAACGTGGTGAGCCGATCACCTCTTTCTCACGGATAACTACTTTGAATCCATAAGGCTCTTTGGAATCCTCAACAGAGCTTACTCGAATCCATGAGGAAAAATATCGAATCCATGAGATGAGTAAATGACAAAAGTCGAAATTGTATTGAATAATAAAATGGTTGAATGAATTACAACGAAAATAAACAAGTTTATATAACCTAAACAAACCCTAGATACGCATTAAAGAAGTCTTAATCTAATAATGAAACTAAATCAGAAAAATCACTTTAAGCTCAAAATTTTCTGTAAATTTTTAACCTGTCGAATAGTATTTCAACTTGTCAAACCTACAGTGTCAACCTATCTAAATAAGCATATTCTGGCCAGCAACTAGACTGGAAGTTCAGAAAAAATTTCGATCGGTCAAACTTTGCTGAATTTTGTCAACTTTTGCTTTGATCTTTTTTCAATCCATGTGTAATAGATAGGTGCTCAATTCTCATCCTTAATCAAGGAGTTGTTGTCCTACATCAAGATAGGCCAAACCTCAAGCATTTTGGTAATAGCAATGGAGATGCCCTGAAAATTAAATTGAAAACCATACAAATCCCAATTTGTATACTCTAATTACACTACATACGAGGAGCCTAAACAAAATGGTTGTGTGAAAATGTTCTTGAATTTCAATTTCTCCCCTTCCGAATTAGATACAATCGCATTATGTTCAATATGCCACAACTATAAGCTAAGGATGCGTTTGGGCAGATTTCCTCCATTCCGCTAATGGGATTTCCGCGTAGTGCTTTAGATTTAAGCAGCATGAACCCATTTAAATAACTTGCAATTGTGAATTACACCCTTTTCCAAACTGTGCCTAAATTAAAGGAATGAACAACAAAAATCAAACATGAAGCCCTAGGAAAAAGTAATGGCTTTGGTTGGGTTTGTGGTGAGAAAAAATGCATGAATTAATTTTATGCTAGGCTTGAGTGATTTTTGTGGCCACAAGATATTGAAGATCTTCATCCATTCTGAAATGGGCTCAATCAAGCTTGCATGAACCACTACAGTCACCAAACCATTCTACATCATCCATGTGGACAATTCTAAGAACTGCCACATCGGATACTTTCTATTCCACCAAAAGATATATGGCCACAGGCATTTTTAGACCTACCTTGTACTAGTGCACATTAGCACATAACTCATCTTGGTAGCCTCAAATCTCCCACCTGCTTTTAGCCTTTTATCACCACATTTCTCATTCTTCATCACAAGGTTGCGGGGCACTTCTGTAACGCCCCAAAATTCAATACCCGAATAGACCGCCCGAGCACGAATTTTGAAGCGTTACTAAGGTAATAATTACAGCAATACAAATAATAGTAGCAATTTTTTTAAAGCATTTTTTTGCTTATTATTTTTCTACTAAACCATATCCATACTCTTATTCCAACTTACATCATAAAATAAATTATAAATGTTCATAATTCACAAACATGACACTGATATACTCATCTACGATTCTATTAACTTAAAACTAAATAAAATATCTAAAAATAAATAAAAACGTCTTCATTAGAGTTGACGTTCTCCTCCTCCTGAATTTTCACTATGTCATCAACTTGTGCCTTGTCCTCGAAAGATTCCATGTCACCTCTTGAACTTACAGTTCCCTAAGAAGGGTGGGCAAAACAATGCCCAGCGAGTAGGAGTACTTACTCCACTCCATAATATGAATCACGCATCCAAGTAAACAGATAAAAAGAATAAAAACATAACTATTCAGTTTGTAAATTGTAGAATGTCATACTCACATTTTTTCACCCCACAATGACACATTCATTAACATTAAACACATATCCCATAATGAATTTTCATGCAGCACGCATAAATCAACCATATACTGTGGCCTTTAATACAAGGTCTTTAGTCAGGTTTCACACAAGTAAATCAGCCATACGAGGTTACGCCTGAAAAATAGTATCACAACCAGACACGTGAGGTACATTCCAATCCTGACACGGTACGCCCGATCCTGACACGGGTTACATTCCTGACGAGACGCAATTACTCCGATCCTGACACGGTACGCCTGATCCTGACACGGGTCGCATTCTCAATGAGAAAATAATTGCTCCGATCCTGACACGGGTACGATCCGATCCCAACACGGGATGCATTCTCGACGGGAAAACATACCACACTTGATGGTTTCCCATATTTCAGTTCATCCAATGATGAATCCATACATAGGTGTCTCATAACCACACTCATATCCATCCCACACAAACTTAACCACACTTAACCACACCCATATACACCGACCATGCTTAACCGTACTTGGATAGTCATGGTTAAGAACCATTTACATACCCCTACTCTGATTTAATTCCGTGGACTTAACCTCACCATAAACCGCTCTATGCATGGGTCCATCATATGTGATCATATAAACATAAACATGTGATAATGAGAATTTACTGCATGTTAACACAATTTAATGAATCATACAACATAACTATTTAAGAAACAAATCAAGTGCATATATATCAAGATGGCAAGAATGCATCCACATTATGAAACACAGCATTTTGAGGGGTTTAAGAACTTTAAACTAAATTATAAGCATACATTCAAAGAAAATGGACAGGTGTTGTCCCTACAATTTCGTTTAATCTGACTGTTTGAGAGGTCTGATGTGTACCAAATTTATTTTACAGTTTTAAGACTTGTTGGTCTAAGCATTAGACGGCTTAGATTGGGTAAAATATTCCCCAATGGGACTCAAAAGTTGGAGTCTAATTAGATTCAGATTCTGTTATTTTTCGAGGTGTCAGTCCTATTTTTTTCAAGTGGTGTAGGCCACCTGAAACCCCGTTCTGGCCCATATTTTTATGGTGAATCCTACACAACCCAACAAATAGTGTGGACGAGGTGGATTTATCCAAAAGTTCACATGTGAGGCCCATAAGTGCCTGTTGTCCCCACTTTAAAATCTGCTCACCTTCAGATTTATATTGTATTACATCGTCCACTATTTGAGACGGTGTGGCCCACTCGGTTATCGAAACCCTCTGAAATTTAATTTCCAGCCTCCTGACATAGTAATGTAACAAATGAGTGGTATAAATTTGACAAAAAGCTTAGAGTGGGGCCCACGGATTACCTGCTGTCCATGAGAGATAAATTCAAAATTTTCTGCACAATTGCAGAAAATTCAGCAATATAGTCCAATTTGTAGAGGTTGGTGTGGTCCGCTCGGGTCTCGGATTGAGCTAAAATTTTATGGACTATTATACCACATCATGAAGTAAGTGATGGACGGAGTGGATAAAAAAAAATACATTAAGGTGGGGTCCATGAGTGGGCCTTCAACTGGCAGCCCGTCTGCCCACCCGCCAATGCTGGGCGTTGGTGACGCTGCTGGGCAGCGGCTTCTCTCTCTCTCTCTCTCTCTCTCTCTCTCTCTCTCTCTCTCTTTATTATTATTATAATTTGTATCTATACAAGATGAGGTCCACTAGGTCGAGATCCAACCCGTCCATTGAATTATTCGGGCCTTTGGTCTACCCAATAAATCTAATTTTGCACAGATCGAAAATTGTAAAAGCAAAAATAGTGGCTTTATCCCCTTTTTAATGGTTGGGTTTATTTCTCCCACCCTGATCCACTTAAATATCATATTCTTTTTAAATCTGAGCCCACAAGCAAATGTAAACTATAATACATGATGAATGTCATAGATTTAATCAAAGTAACATAATTGATCTACTAAACAAAACATAAATGCGCAAATTCAAACTATGATGTGGAGTGAGTATTTCCGTAGACTCACCAATTGTAAATCCGATCCGAGATTTTGAAAATGAAAGTAACAAAGAAAACCAATCTTCGGCCCACTACAAAATACTACCTCCTTCCTCCCAATCAACGGTCATATGATGATGATGGATGGATGGATGGTGATGATGGATGGTGATAATGGATGGTGATGATGGATGGTAGGGATTTGAAACTATTGATGATGAATAGTGATAGGATGGCTACGATTCGATCGTAATTGTAAAAGTAGTAGAATAGGACTCTCTTACGAGAGTTTAAATAAAGTACATTAGCTTATAACATAAATATTTGTGGTGAAAATAGAAGTAATATTTTGATGGTCCACCTAGTGATCCCTTCTTGGATCTAAGACGTCCATCATACAGAGGATTAACACAACAAGTAGTGGGTAAACTCTCGAGTCAAAGGGTCGATGGATAGACACAATATGATCTATGTAAGAGTTGGCCTAAATGAATGTTCTAGAATAGATATGTAACATCTTAAAATCGAGCCCACCTTTCACAAATCTGAGACCATTATGACATTGGCCTCGAAAACTGACAAAGTGGTATGAATTTGGGAGAATTTGGTAGTGTCCACACCCACGATCTAATAAGGACACAAATGATGATCTAAATGGTGGTAAACACCACAACTTAAGGTAGTTAGTTTCTAAGGATAAGCTTGACCACTTTGAGGTGCGACTAAATCATGACCATTGAGTGTTGTGTGAAGTGGTCTGCACCATTGGTTAGGATGTCCATGGATTGACTAATGGACCGTTGGGTCGATGAATCTCTTACTGGTTTAAGAGTTATTGATAAAAAATGTAATGGACGGTGAACACACCTCGGTTTAAGATTCTGAAAACATGGGGATGTGGGCCATCTTAGAAAATCTAAAATACCCAAAATCTAGACACACACCGACGTCCATACATAAAGACAGACGATCTACAACGAAGATAGAAATCTCTCTGTACCAAACTCCGTAACCATATCCTAAAATTTAGATTTTGAATTGGTACATCGCAACGAATGTGACTTCTGTACTTCTCGGTCTACATAGACATATCTAGGACCTTATGAGGGAATCTAATCCAATAGGTCACCCAAGTATATGAAAAAGGTCGCCTATGAGTGATTTCACCTTAATTGGTGGTCCACATGGCCCTACGCAGTAATTCTTCGATTAAACGGTCTCGGAAGATTATCCAGTGATGAAATTTCACATGGTCGGCTAAAATGCTATAACAAAGGTGTGGAGAAAATCCCACAGCTAACTAACACACCAATTGAAATAAATCACGGGGTTCACTTTCACCACTGGTTTAGTGCTAGGACAAGTTTTAATGGCTTGATCGAAGTCCGATGAGAATTTCAACGGTCATAAAGGTTCTTCTAAGGATACTCTATAATTCCAACGGAACCAAACTCGATTTGATAAGCTCAATGGGCCATGGTGATTAAAATGAGGATGAATGGCCACGATAGAAAGATCTATGATCGGATCTGGGTAGATCAGACTATATTATTGGATTCTACATGATTTAATCTATCAATCTATGGCTCAGATCAATTCCACAGATAATATAAATAATTTAAAATGAATTACTAAAGTTTATGTACATGGAATATGGTTTATAATTCCACTTTTCTACCCAATTATTCCATGAGAAACGTACATCAAACATGTTATCAACTTACACACATTAAATTATTATTATTTTAATTTTATAAATTCTAATCCAGATTTTTAAATTAAATAAAAAATCATAAAAAATCACAGATATTACAACTTCTCTCACAGATTTCATTATATAAACTTTTCAGCTACACAATTTGTAACGGTGTGTTTTTTTATATGCCACACTTTTTACATTTCTCATAAAATATTTGAGAACTTTTATGATTCCATTCTATATTTTGTAATTCAGAATTTGAAATGCTGCTAGATTCTCGCCAAATATCTTCACATGGGAATGAACTTCTTTACACTAAAGCCCTTTGAAAAATTGTTCATTTTTCTTGGGGAAATGAAGGAAGATCACAATAACTGTAATAATATATATCTCACTAGTAGCTAATTGATTTGCCAATGCAATTAGCTTTAGAAGAGTTATAAATGAGAGTTTATAGGTATTAGAAGGGCTTTCTAACATGGGTCAGTTGAATTTAGGGATAATATATCTCCTAGGAGATTTTTTTCATGCCAGTAGCACACATGTTCTCCCATTTCCATGCGTGTTATCTCACACACCACCTTCTTCTGCATGTCGTGCACTTGCTTTTTTTTTCTCTCGGCATCTAGCCCACAACTTTTCCCTCCGAATCTCTCTTCCTCCCTTGGTGGACCCTAATCAGAGCTCTCAATGAAGACTTTCATTAACTTGCATGGCCCATGCCTGAGTTCAACCATCCTCTTTTTTACAATAACTGGGAAGTTCATTAAGTGTGCCCAATCATGCATGATATCCAAAAAAAAAAAAAAAAAACCCTTGAAACCTTAAAGAGGATGGGTCTGATTGGCTATGGCAAGGCTAACAGGCTCATATAAATACAACCCGAACCCTGCCTAATTAATAAATAGGCTTAGATTTTAGACCCAGACCCAGTCCACAGGCATTTCAACCCAAGCCCAACCAAAAGCAGGCCAAACCTGAAAGCCCAACAACCCCGCCCGGCCATTGATAGCATTAGTTACCATAGTGTTTTAATAAAGACTATAACTCCATCATCCACCCATGCAAAAGAATAGGAAGAATATTTCCTGCCAAATACAAATGCAACCTTTTTGGTAAATGTCATTTATCAACGTTATCTTATGGATCTAGGCCTTATTGGTAATTCTTTTACATGAGAGTAACCACATAATGGATTAAGCCCTCATCACAGAAAGACTCGACAAAAGCCTCGCCATACTGGAATAGAGAACTAGTTTTTTTCAAAATACTACCATCACTCACCTTCCTTGAATCTCATAGGATCACTCCCCTCTTTATCTGAATACTGAACCAATTTCCCCATTCATTCAGTGCCCATTTCTGCTGACACATCATGATTTCAAGGATGTAGTTAACTCCGTGAGGAATGCTCCTGTTCATGGCTCTCATGCTTTTAAACTCCGTGAGGAATACTCCTGTCGTGGGGAACATTCACAAGCGTATCCTGAGTTCTGAGTTGATTTCTATACCCTTGGAAAATACGCTTAGAAACTCTCTTCAACAAGCTGGTTTCCCCATGTAACTATATCACATGTCGTCCAAGTAGGCACACCCTCTGTAACCGATTACCCATTACTTCGGTAGTTTCCAAACTGCTTTGATAACTGCCCTGACTGCATTTCTATAAAATGTGTCTAGGGCTCATGAACAATGCATCTGATGGATTTCTCGCTTCTAGATCTTAAAGTGCAGAGAGATTAACTATGAAGAAAAAGTAGAATTCCATCACTGCCACACAATTTATAGTATGGATCTTACTTAAAGAAGAATGTTCCTATAGACTTCTTTCTTGCGCCAGTGAAAATGATGTAATCCTCCTCCAACGACATGAGACACATCCGGGAAAATTCAACATTCGAGCCTCCATCTTCCGTTGTCATTGGATGCAAGGAATCACTTACCGGTAGACGATTTCTAACACACAATTCCACGGTAGCATCCTGATAGCTCATGAACCACTGAACTCAATGTCAAGAAGAAAGGGAAAGACTAACATCTTAAGTTAAATATTGAAGAAAGTCTATAAGCAGGTGGAATGGGCGTTTCTAGAAGTGGTCCTGCTGATTTATTTTTTTTTCGCCGAAGATGGATTCTCATGATTATGGAATGCATCTCACATCCATATCGTTCTCAATTCTTATCAATGGCATGCCTGATGGATTGATTCAGCCTTCCAGATGCCTTAAAACAAGTTCACCCATTGTCTACATATCAATTTACTTTTGTGTGAGAAGGCCTTGTAAACCTAAAGACAAAACTTAGCTAACATCAGCCTTTTTGATGTACTTAGATCCTCCCAAGAGGGATTGGATATCTCACAGCTCCTCAAAGTAGTTATCCCAGAGTATTAGAACAGCCATTGTATTTTTTATAAATATTGTGAAGAGGCATGGCTGAAGGTTAATTATAATAAATCTTGTTCCTATTTTTCTAAGAATACTCCTTAAGAATTCAGAGATCCATGTATCAAATCTTGGGTGGAAGCCAAACAATTCAAGGCAACTTTGATAAAGTCATTTTAGTACGCCTGCCATTTAATGGCCACTTTCCAACTCCCATCTAAAATAGTAGGGGAATCGGCACAAACACGTGGAAAGAGGATGGGAGAGAGACTATACAAAGAAGGTCACCAACGGAGGGCAACCCATCCATACTCTTTCTTGTTTTGTGGCTCACTCGAGCTTTAGATCTGCCACTTATTTGGAATAAGTTCAACCCACATAAAATTCAAGTCATCCGTTTATAAGCACACAAATTTTCAAAATTCTAGAAACAATAGTGCTCCATATTGCAAAATCGAAAATTTCATTTAGGACCCATTTGGATACCACCAAAGAAGTTACTTTTTCTACTTACAGCAGTAGATAAGTTACTTATTTCAGATAAGTTTGGTTTATGATTAGTAATAACTTTTTTACTTAAAAGTACATAATCACTTCAGCTATTTTTTTTTAGCTTTTAAACTTTTCCATAGAGATGAAAGAGAGGAAAAGCTAATAAGTATGTTATTTACCAAACATACTTATTTTCTTAATAAGTAGAAACTAGGATAAGCTACTTGTGGCATAATTAACTTTATCTTAAGCAACTTACAGCCCATTTGGATTGTAAGTTACTTAAGATAAGCTACTTATCAATAAGTTACTTATCTTGGTTTTTACTTATTAAGTAGATAAGTATGTTTGGTAAACAATATACTTATCAGCCAATAAGTAAATAAGTAGGTTTGGTAATAACACATTGATAAGTAACCTTTCGAATGAAAATTTCAAATCTACATGTAATAAGCAACATATTGACATGAAAAGAAAAAGCTATGCGTCGAGGCAGTTTTCCTAACATAATGAGCTTTTCTAATCCCAAGTGCGCGGAATAAAGCTCATGTACATGCCATGCATGTGCTAGCATAGCACGATTAGTCCAAGATACATTCCATCCATCAGAACGAGACCACTATATGGATGCCCTGGCACAAGAATCAGGTTGATCCATTGGTCTGGTGGGCCATAGTCTACAAGCAAATGTACAGCTCTGGAAGACTTGGCTGAAGTTTTCTAACCCATTCACTTGTTTCCAATAGTCGGTCCACATGGTGAGTGGACTCGTGACATAAGAGAGATAAGTAGAAAAGTCAAAAGTCAAAAAGCTAAAAAAAAAAATACTTATTAAGATGAGTAATTTTTAAAAGATAAGTTACTTTTCAATTATACTTACCAAATGAACTTAAGTGCCAAAAGTAACTTAACGTCTTAAGTTAAGTTGAAAAGTAACTTATTCGGTAGGATCCAAACGGGCCCTTATGTCCTATAGAATCACAACGGCCAAGACTCTCCTAAAACTAATTGTATGGGCAAAATATCCTTGGCTCCCGACAGTATATATAGTATTAGTAAATTTGGTTTTTGATCAATTATAAGTAAATTGACGGTTTGGATACCACTAAATAAGTTACTTTTCTACTTGCAGCAGTAGATAAGTAACTTACTTGAAATAAGCTTGGTTTATGATTTTTGGGGCTCAAATTTGTACCCATTGTAAAACAACATCCCTTGGTCTATTGACAATGATTTGGATAAGTTTTGAGGCCAGGAAAGCCCTGAAAACGCCAGCATAACCCTGATCGCTTGGTAGCGACCAAAATTCATAAACAGCATTTCGGAGCAAAATTGGACATGCGCTTTGCCTCCAAATGATCCGAAATATCCTAAAACCCTTAACCTGCAAGTTTCGAAGTCATCCAGTGCATATTTTTACCTGCGCACCTCGAAATGCGTTTCGTCCCTGTCCGAAGCTGACCAAAAGAGTCCGTAAGCCTACAGCTACCATTTCAGAGCGGAACTGGACATGCGTTTCACCGCCAAATGATCTGAAATGTCCTAAAACCCCTAACCTGGAAGTTTCGAAGTCATCCGGTGCATATTTTTACCTGCGCACCTCGAAATGTGTTTCGTCCCTGCCCGGAGCTGACCAAAAGGATCCTTAAGCCTACAACTACCATTTTAGAGCGGAACTGGACATGCGCTTCACCGCCAAATGATCTGGAGCACCCCAAAACCCTTAAATAGCAAGTTTGAAGTCATTACGATGCGTATTTCAATGCACGCGCTCCCTGGAACAACGTTCCTATACGACAAGCTGACCCGGAGGCTCCAAATTAGGAAGGAAGTACCAAAATTGACAACATCTGGACTTCCACACCCCATCCCATTCATTCAGGAGGTCAATCATAGCCTAGAAGTGGCTTGGCGACAGTGAGTGCATGTCTAGAAAAGGTAGCTGTCCTTTGGAGGTCCCCTGTCGGAGCTGAAATCCTGAAATTTTCTAAGTGCTGGAATCCTGAAAATCTGGCTAAGTAGTGGGAAAGCGCCGGCAAAGGACATGTGCCTGGCCTCCAACCACATGCGCTTGCACCCTATTAGTGAAAGGTAGTGAATTAAACACTTTTCCGAAAAGCGTCGAGAAAAGCGCCGGAAAACCACATGCACTTGGCTGTTTTCTGCCACATGCGCTTGGCACTGTTTTCTGCCACATGCGCTTGACACTATTTTCTACCACATGCGCTGGGAAATACCTGCCAGGCCAGACCCGGACCCGATTACCCCCTATAAATAGTGTGAAATTGCGTCGGGTAGTCTAACACGACACCCTACGCATACGCGTGCGGAAGCTTGAGGAGCAACTAGAATTATGGCTGAACCTATAGGAGGGGGGTATAAGGACCTTTTAAAAAAAATCTTTTCGCCTACTTTAACAAATTAAGAAATTAAAATACGTAAGCGATTAACACTTCGGCTTCCAAGCCTAAGTGGGTCCAATTAAAAGACTAGCAAGAGATAAGAGCAACAAGCAACCTAGTCTAAGTGACTCATGTGGACTATAGAAGATGGATCAAGAAATGCTCAAGTCAACATGAGGTAGTGAAAGTACATCTTGTAAGTGTGGATGCCTATCAAGTGCCTAGCATACATTCCTAACTAAGCATTCATAATTAACCAATTAAATGCAATGCATTAAAGAGAAATGTGCTCTAATACAATCACAAACACAATGATGTATAGTGGTTCGACTACTTGTCTACTCCACTCCCGGTTCAAGTACTCAACCCCTTTGAGCACACCGGCATTCACTGGGGAGTTTAAATCTGGTTCCTCCCAACCAAGGTATTTTAACTCGGATCCACCCAACCGGGGAGTTTACAAGTTCCTCCCAACCCACACGTTTGCACCCGTGTTGGTGGCTCCCCCTTGGAAACTTTGTTTTAAGCCCAACTAACGTGCCAAGGAACGACTGAGGTCCCTAGATTTTAGGCCCAACTAATAGGCCAAGGATCGGCTGACGACCCTAGGTCGAGTTTGTCAAACAAACTCTACACTCAACTCCCACAGGAAATTGAGTGGATGGACTCCTAACAAGACAACCTTACTTGTCGGATTGAGCCCCTTGTTGCGCCGTCTTGGGTTGCTTCTTCTCGCTCTCCCGTACTTGAATCAGCTCCCCTTGTGCTCCCCCGATCTTTAACGCCGCTGCTTTGCCAAGGCTTCAGCTCCAAGATCAGCTACCTTGCATGTGATGCTCCATTAGAGATGCCCAAGGTGCTAGGGAATGGTGAATCCTCTACAAATGGTAGGAAATAGGTTTCCTAGAGGAATACACCTATATGGACTCCTAGGTAGTGTTTAGACAAAGGATTTAACTATCGTCAAGGTGTCTAAACCCTAGGAATCAAGAGGGAACAAGTCCATTCTCAAGATGCCATTGAATGGCCCAAGCTTGTGATGAAAACACAAGAAGAATGACTTGCTTTGGGTTTGGGATAGAGCCTTTAATGATCTCTAGCAATGGTGGCTTCTATTTCCTCAAAATTCCCTCTCTTAGCTCAAAAAATGAATCCCCCTTTTAAATAGATTTTCTTCCAACGGTCAAAAAACGGGCAGATTCGTGCATCTCCGATTGATCGAAAAAAGTGTCCGATTGATCGGAGCCCAGTCCGATTGATCGGAGACAAGTCCGATTGATCGGAAATCTATCCAGAGAAGTCTCTGGAAGAAATTCTGATTGATCGGAACACTGTCCGATTGATCGGACGGCCCCTTCCGATGGATCGGAAGACTGTCCGATTGATCGGAAATATGTCCAGTGAGTTTTCAATTTTTTCTGGGACAATTTTCGATTATCTGAATTTCTGTCCGATCGATCGGAGTCCTATCGGAGCACCTGTCCGATTGATCGGAGTCCTATCGGAAACTGCTGTTTGAGCCTTTTTTATTGCAGCAGCTTCCACCTCTTTAATTAGTCTAATTTATCATGTTTTTCATGGAGTTCTAAGACTAATGATGATGACTAAAGGTATACCTAGGTGGTGTAAGTCATCTAAGAGGTTATGGGTTAGGTTTTGGTCAAGGCAAGGCACACCAAGGCATCACATTTTCCTGATTCTTCTTTCTTGATGCAGCCGGGCCACTTGAGTCTTCGGTCTTCGTCTTCATTAAGCTCAACCGACACTAGACCTACTGACCTAAGTAATTGACAAACAAGGTGCACTAGTATACCATAGAAAAGTGCACTAACATAGTGAAGTCACTTCACTCATCAGCACGAGATCATCCCCCGTCGACCTCAGACCGATGTAAGCATCACATGCGCTTGCTCTGTTTCTCCTGACTAGATGCCTTGGCCGGAGTGGATTCCCTCGCCGGAAACCCTCGCTGGAAAGGGATTTCCTCGCCGGAATCCCAAGTTCAGGGAGAAATCCTGAAAATTTCTAAGTGTTGGGCACATGCGCTTGACACTGTTTCCTGCCACATGCGCTTGACACTGTTTTCTGCCACATACGCCGGCTTTTCTGGCCGAAAAATCATGAATTTTTTCTAAGTCTGGGAAGCACATGCACCCACTCTTTGGGTTCAAGCGCATGTGCACTACCACATGCGCCCGGATCACTTCTCCTTTATATATTTTCATGAGAAATGGGCACATGCGCCCGAAAAACAGCCGCATGCGCCCACCATCAGGCACATGCGCCTGACACCTTGTCCAAAATGATGACATGCTCCTGCACCATCCCCTCCATGCGCCTGGACGCTGATGGGAGGGGTGGACCTTCCGTTGCGCCGCCCGCCTTCTTTCGGAATCGGAGTTTGATGAAACCGCCTCTCCTAGATGCATCTCGATGAGATTTATCCATCCACCGGATCAGATTCTCCAATGGTCAATGATAAATGGCCCAAATCAGTGTTTTAGTCCAAAATTACCAACACTTAGCCAATTTGGCAGCTCCGAAAATCCTTCCAAAAGAGCCGAAAATGGCCAAAAACGAGAAGAATCGGGCGGAATTGGACGAAGCCCGAAAGGGAAAATTTTCTTCTACATACCATGATACACCATAATCATGCACCGCGACGAGGTTATCCGATCTCGGGACCCTCGAATACCCTAATATAGCGGTCGGCAGGCCCGCTACTTAGTCATTTTCAACCCCATGAAGTGCCCTGTTGGCCCGAAAATTGACTTCTGCTAAGCAAATCGAAACGCGATCGCATCGCGATCTTCGTGGACATAATCCACCCCTGTTCCAAGACGTTCATCGATAATATTCATCGATTTCTTTGATTAGACTGCAAACAGGTCCACTACTTAGTCATTTCCAGCCCTGGGAAGTGCCCTGTTGGCCCGGAGATCGACTTCTGCTAAGCAAATCGAAATGCGATCGCAGCGCGATCTTCTTGGACGTGATCCACCCCTGTTCAAAGACGGTTATCGATAATACTCACCGATTTCCCTAATCAGACCGTAAGCAGGTCCACTACTTAGTCATTTTCAGCCCTGGAAAGTGCTCTGTTGGCTTGAAAATTGGCTGATGCCAGATGAAATCAACCGTGATCTCAAAGACGCTCAGGCAAAGCTAAAGTACTCAAGCTATCCAACAACCGAGTTAAGCATTTACGGGGCACCGATCCCCATCATTCATAAGAAATTGGCATGAACGGGAGTCCATCGGACCCCATACTTAGCCATATGCAGGCATCGGAAACAGCCGATCCAGCCTATTGAATTTGGATCCTCAAAAGATCTTGGATCGATAAAGCCTACTTGATCTCAAACAGATCATTGAAAATACTCAGAAGAAAGAGTGTTCTCAAAGACGAGTCGCCCGACTCCAGAAGAAATACATTTATTTTGCTGTACAAAGCTCTATTCATCCCGGATAAAGGTCCGAGGCTAAACATAAGGGGTTATGGTTATCACGAGAAACCACAAACAAAGAGCCCAAACTAAGCTTGAAACATCCTGCTATGGATTGCCACTATGAAAAAGACAGTCGATGCCCTACCCATCGACAACGGGTCCGTTGGTTGAGCTGATGAGGCAGTTGCGGATTGCTTTCCTAAGGTCACCTGTTCACAGTAACAGGCACGGGCTTTAGGTTATGCCGACCAACATTTCGATGTTCGTGTATTCTAGTGGTCACCTGTTCACAGTAACAGGCGCGGGCCCAGAGTTGCACCACTCGATTAAAAACCTCGTTCGGGAACGTTGCGGAGTACTCTCCTAAGGTCACTCGTCATAAAAATATGGGCGTGGGCCTTGGGTTATGCCAACCAACATTCGAGGATCGTGTATTCCAGCGGTCACCTGTTCACAGTAACAGGCGCGGGCCAAGAGTTGCACCACTCGAATCCTGACAGTCTCTCAACCCGGACAATCCAAAAGAAAATGGGACATAGACATCCGGCGTGTCTAATAAATGTGGCTCAGTCCATAACAAGAAAACAAAGGTCTACACGACCATGAACTCAACACCATAATCCCCGGCGGATTAGTCTTTTGCCTTTCAATTAAGGGTGATCAACCATTGATGTAATTAAAGGCTTGTGACCGGTATCACAGCCTGGAATGTAAAAGATTTCAGAATCTCTGGAATAAAATTCGCCTTATGATATCTCTCTCTTGTGTACACTTTGTGATTGCTTATGATTGTCTATGAATGTCTCTATACTCAGAATTCTCCCAGAATAAAAGAAACACAGGAAAAAACAGAAGAAGGACTGCTGACGAGCAAGTTCTGATTCTCTTTTTTCTAAGTTCTAACAATGATCAACTATAAGTAACTTTTTTATTTAAAGCTACTTAATCACTTCAGTTTAATAAGTAGAAATCAAGATAAGCTACGTAAGGCATGAGTAGCTTAAGTACGATCCAAACGCCCCCTAAATGACAAAGATGATTTATGGGTCAGTATCATCAACTCTACATGCTTATCAAATTGTTCCATTTGGGACACAAGCCCCAAATCGGACATCTCCCACATCGCGATGTATCCCAGGCTAATGGGAAAAAATTCAAAAGAATATATATCAGATTGAAAATAAAGATCAACCCATTCAGTATATTTGGCCAGGACCAGTTTAAAACTAGATCGTGCAAACTGATATTGATCAGGAGCTCATGAATGACCATACATGTCATTTTCAAGCCAGAATGTAAAGTTCTTAATAGAATTAAGAGTTTTTGCCGTACAGGCACTTATCTTTTAGGCCATAGACAGATCAGTACCTACTTTTAAACTTATTCCAAATCAGTACTTAAGAAATGCAAACGTTAGTCATAATGGTACCCACCGTCTATTTACCCTACATATATAATACAAAGCCATACGGTATTTCTAAAAAGACAATATTATCTCTCATTTTAGTCGCAAACAGACGGGTACATATTGAAAGTGCGGTTTTACCGCTTGTAGAGATACTCGGAGATATGTGTATGGACCTAGAAAAGGGGGGGGGGGGGGTGAATAGGACCTTTTTAAAATTCTTTTCGCCTACTTATGCAATTCAACAAGTTTAAGCTAGGTAAGCAAGAACACCTTGGCTTCCAAGCCTTGGTGGGTCCAATCACAAGACTAGCAAGAGTTAAGCAATAACCAAACCTAGTCTAAGCATGCATAGGTAAGAAAATGATTCAACTAATTAAGCTACTAACCTATGCCCCTTGTGTAGACTTATGAGATTGGATCAATGAGCTCAAGTCTACACAAGTAGTGAAGGTACATCTTGTGCGAGGATGCCTAAAAAGTGCTTAGCATGCATTCATATCAATCATTCATAATTAAGCAATTAAACTAACAATGCAAAGATATCAATGTGCTCAATAACAATCACAAACACAAGGGTGTATAGTGGTTCGACTACGTGTCTACTCCACTCCCGGTTCAAGTACTCAACCCCTTTGAGCACACCGGCATTCACTATCGGAGGTTTTAAATGAGGTTCACCTCTCAACCTTTACACGGAGGTTTTATCGGTTCACCTCTCAACCGTATCCGGAGTTTTAGACATAGGCTAACTCTCAACCTTATCGCACGTTTACTCCCGTGTCGGAGGCTCCCCCTTGGAGACTTAGTTTAGGCCCGGTTAACGGGCCAAGGAACGGCTAACGTCCCTAAGGCGAGTTGACAAACAAACTCTAAAATGGACTCTCAAATGAGACAACTTACTTGTCGGATGAGCCCCTTGTTTAGCGCCGTAATGGGTTGCTTGATCTCCGCTCTCCCGTGCTTCAATCAGCTTCCCTTTGCTCCCTCGATCGTGTCGCCGTTGCGTCGCCAATGCCTCAGCCACATTCGATCAAACACCTTGCATGCGATGCCTTGAAATGCCCAAGGTGCTAAGAGGATGGGTGAATCTCATACATGGGATGTGTAGGTTGTTCCAACTAGGAGATTCACCTAGAGAGTCTTCTAGAGGTCTTGGACAAAGGATATACCTATGTGGAATAGTGTCACACCTCTAGATTTGAGAGAGGAATCAAGTCATCTCTAGATAGCATTTGAATGCCCATACTTGTGTTTGAAACACAAGGGATATGACTTGAGAACCTCCTCTTTGAGGCCCCAAATGATGTACAAGATAAGTGTAGAGTGGGCTCTCAAAAACTTCTCACTGTTGCCCAAGAATGGAGCACCATATATATAGAAAAGAGGGTTCCAACGGCTCTAAAATTGGCAGAAAACGGTCATAAACGACCTGACCCGACCGGTCACGACCGGTCGGAGTCCCCTGCTGCAAGAAGCCATAAGCACAGGCCAAATACACTGGCCGACCGGTCATGACCGGTCGGCCTCCTTTGCTGGATGGGCAGAAAAACTCTGGCCGACCGGTCATGACCAGTCGGACCCCTCTGCTGTCCAAATGAAGCCTCCAGGCCGACCGGTTATGACCGGTCGGCCATACCTGCTGGCCATATTGAAATGTAAAGGGCCGACCGGTCATGACCGGTCGGCTGGCCATTGCAAAGTAGCAAGGCTGCTGGCCGACCGGTCATGACCGGTCGGACCAGCCTGGTTCTCCCCTCTATAAAGCTGAACATTTCTTTCTTCAGCTAGATGTTTTAGGCCAAGGTTAGGGTGATCAAAAGGGACACCTAGGGCCTATCAATGATGCCTAAAGGGTTCTAAATATGGTCAAGGTCATCAAGGATACAAAGGGGATAGGTTTTGGTCGAGGTTAAGGCACCAAGGCATCTCATATACCTGAATCTTCTTCCTCGATGCAGCTGGACGTCTTGAGTCTTCGGTCTTCGTCTTCATTGGGCTCAACCGACACAAGACTCACTGCTGTAAGTGATTGACAAACAAGGTGCACTAGTAAGCCACGGAAAAGTGCACTAACACATATGTGTGATCCACCTGTGATCGGAAGCTATGTGGGACCCACAGAGATGACCTAGATAAATCCACTCTGTCTATCCATTTCTATTCATCAAAATATTCTAATAAATGGAAGAAAAAAAACTTAATCAAGTGGGACACACTGCATGAAGAATAAGATCTCAAAGGTACACCGTTTAAACATTTATTGAGTCAATCACCACTGCTTTGTATACCGTGGTCCATTGATGATTTGGATCTACTTCATTTTTAGGTTCATACCTAAGTTTAATATAGAAAATGGATAGATGGTGTGGATATACTACATATCAGTAAGATGGGCCCCACGGATTTATAACCACTACAATACAACTCGTCTAACCCCTCTCTCCCCCATAATAATCCCAACTTTCCATTTTCTATCTCTAACTCTCTCCATCCCCCTCCTAAACCCTCTCCTTCTCTCACTCTTAGTCCAAAAGCGGCATGGGCATTAGCTTTGGTCGATGGCAAACATCATCGTGAGCCTTTGAAAGGTTTCAACAGTGGGCATCATTACCCTCACTGTTTTTATGGTGGTGATCTACATGAGATTTAGACCTATCCCAGGTCTTAAGATGAACTAGAAACAAGGGTGGGCGGCGTAGATGAAACATATACATCAAGGTGGGTTGTAGGATAGTTTCAATAGCAGGCATCATTATCATCACTGTTTCCTGCAGGAAGGTCCACTTGAGATCTGGATCGTCCTTGTTCTTGGGCCCATGGCCTAAAATGATCTGAAAACTAGAGGGATGGTATGGATTAACCACATACCTCAAGGTGGGCCCCTGCTGGTCAGCGTGCCAAGGCATGCTGCCATGTAATGGGTCCATATGTGTGGTCCCCAAGAAGCTTTGATCAAGCTGATAATTGTATTTTCCCTTTATCCTGGCCAAACATGGCCAAGGTACAGGTCATGTGTGACCTTGCCTAAGTTGGACCGCAAATAAACATCATGGTGGGCCATAAGAAAGTCTCAATGGTGGACGTCACTATCCCACTGTTTTCTATGGTGCGGCCCACCTATAATTTGGATCTAGTTTAGATTTTGGCCCATGGCCTAAAATGAACGGGCAACAAGGATGGACGACGTGGATAAAACATAAACATCGTGGTGGGTCCCCAGATCATGCCCAATAAGGGCGTCCGTCCTCACGCTGCTCGGTAGCGGCGTCCTTTGGACATTGCTTGTTCCAGCGACCCCGTTTTTTATTTTTTATATTATTATTTTTTTGTGCTTTCCCAACAAGGTGGGTCCACATGGAAAATCCAGTCCGTTCATCGAATTGGCCAGCTCATGGCCTACTCAAAGAGATCTGGTTTAGACATAATAGACAGTATAAAAAATCACAGTGGGCCTAAGAAGATATCAACAATGGAAATTGTTCTCTTTGGTATGGCCCACTTAAAGTCTTGATCTTCTTCATTTTTAGACCCATTGCCTAAAATAATCTGGAAAAACATATGGACTGCATGGATCTAACATATACAACATGGTGGGGCCCACAACTAGCCACTAGATAGCTGCCAAAAAGGGAGCAGCGACCTGGCCCCACCTTTCCCTGTGGTGTGTTCCACTTGAGACTTGGATCATGCTAATTTTCAGGTTTTGGCCTAAAATCATTTGACAAAATAGATGGACGCCATAGATGAAACACATGTATCATTGTAGAGCCCACAAGTGGGGCACTCATTACCACCAAGACTGAAAATCATAGAAGAGCAAAATCGTCATTGCATATAAGCAGAGGTAAATGTGTCCTTTTATAACAAAAGGGATGTCTACCTTACTGTGGACCCTCGCCGATTTTTCCGCGCTCCCACACGACGTCGTTCTCCCTTTCCTTTCGGAAGAAGAAGAAGAAGAGGTGCGTGAGTGCGAAATCGCCGTTTGTGCCACTGGCTTGCCTCGTTCTCGAGGGCTTCGTTTGGTTGTCGTATTGAGCTGGATGTGTTTAAGTGAATTTATATAAGACCAGAGTCGCCACTAGCCAGTTACTTCGAATCTACAGTCGGCTAGACCCCGTAGAAACATTAGAGAAGGGAATCCGAAGATTCCTTCCTCTAAAATGACTCCTGTTGATCTGCGGTCAGAGATTCAAGGTAAGGGATCACGATTACAGGGTGGGAAGAGTTTAAGCACCCCACACACTGCCCGTACCGAAGTACGGTCTCTACTTCACAGAATCGATCGAATATTTGAAAGTCTAATTTAATCCTCGTATATTCTCATGGATGACATGATGCATGAATGCGGGTCTGAACAATAAGAGTTTCTGATGGGCAGGTTCCAACAACGGGCAAGCCCAGAGCGTACGCTCGAACTGACAGGTGCTTAATGTAAGACGTATGCAGTGTGCTTGAATGATCAAGGTGTTTTATGGTGAAGCATGAATGCAGGTCTGAACAGTAAGAGTTTCTGATGGGCAGGTTCCAACAACGGGCAAGCCCAGAGCATACGCTCGAACTGACAGGTGCTTAATATAAAGACATATGCATGTGTACTTGACGGATCAAGGTGCTAGTAGTGAAGCAGGGGGGTTGGAAGAAAAGTAAATGTTGCACTTATGCTAGATGCAAATGAGATGATGCTGGAAAAAGAGTAGCTGGATGGACGGAGGTGTCGCAAGGGTTTGCTTCGAGTGGCTGGATCAAGACTTGGGTGGCTTGAGAGGCTTTGACCAGTGGTCAGGCTGGGCTGGACCAGGGCTAGACTCTCCTCACTCGGGCTCTCCTTGGTGGAAAGATGGGCTAAGGGCACTCGAAAGGATGGACTCTCTCTAGACTCGAAGGGCTTCGAATTGATTCGAATGGATTGATGAAATGAGAAGGGGAGGGGGGTATTTATAGCAGCAGAGAGTGGCAGCTCTCGTAATTTTGTCCGGGCGGCCTACCATGGGCCGCCCGTACGGCCTCTCCTCGGTTTCCAGCGAGTACGGCCGTTCCCTCGGGGCTGCTGTTGGACTCGCTGGTCGACTCAGTGAGTTGACTCAGCGGGTCGACTCGGTGGTTTGACTCGACGGGTTGACTCGGTGTTTTGACTCGACGGGTTGACTCGACGGGTTGACTCAGCGGGTTGACTCAGTGAGTTTGACTTTTTTGGGATTTTTTTACTGGCCTTTTTTATGGGGGGTTTTTCAGGGTGGTTTTTAGGACTGGGTTGACTAGGTTCAGGCTTGAACTGGGCTATGGAATGGGGCTTACAAGGGTGAGTTTGGCTGAGTTTGGACTTGAGATTTGGGGGTATGGTCCTCCATTCATCCAGCTATCTCTACCAGTAGTGTAGCCGAAGGTGGGGTGTCTACAGATGCCCCTCTTTGGCAGAGGTTGCGTGCAACCGAATGCCAAAGCGAGTGGACACCCCACTTCTGACCCGGTCATTCATAGATCATGTTTTGAAATCTTTGCTTGCCTTTGCATCTGTGCCAGTTGATCGTTTGGAGATCGCTCACTCGCACATACCGCGGGAGTTTGGAGAAAACGTTGCGATTGTCCCTGCATGCGCTGCAACCTGGGTACCCAATCGCAACCCTTCCATTCCCGACTGGTACTAACATCGGAAAGGTACAGCAGAGCCTCTGCGTCGACAGTCTTACGAGGTTACTGACCCTGTAATTGATTGTAGTTTGATGTTTTCCCGATCACTCCAGGAATACTTGTTTCGCTTGACTGTCAAGTGGTTAGAGCGCCCTGCGTCAGATAGTCTTACAGGATTCTACTACGCTGACTTGGACTCCGTCAAGGTACTTCAGGCATCCACGCCTAGGGATGTGCGGGGTGGGCTTTTTCCACCCGATCTGCTGGCTTCGATGCTTGGTTTTTGCAATTCATTCTTTCCTTGATTTGTGGTTCGGAATCTTTGTTGTCCTTTGTATCTGAGTCAGTTTGATTGTCTGAAATTGATAACTCGCACATACCGCGAGAGTTTGGAGAAACGTGCGATTGTCCCTGCAGTTTGCTGCAACCTGGGTACCCAATCGACACCCTCCATTCCGATCGGTACTAACATCAGGAAAGGTACAGCGCAGAGCCTCTGCGTCGAACCGTCTTACGAGCGATGCTGAACCTGAGACTGATGTGTGTGATGTTTGATGTTTTCCCAGATCACTCCAGGAGTACTTGTTTCGCTTGACTGTCAAAGTGGTAGACGCCTGCGTCCGATAGTCTTACGGGATTCTACTACGCCGACTTGGACTCAGTCAAGGTACTTCAGGCATCCACGCCTAGGTATGTGCGGGTGAACTCTTTCCACCCAATCTGCTGATTTTGATACTTGGGTTACAATTCATCGTTTCCACCTGTTCAAATGGTTTCTGTGACCGAGCCTTTTGGCTTTCATCTTTTGTATCTTGGCATGTGGTACGACCGCACTGACACTGGAGTTCAGTTCGACCGTACTTTGAGTGCATTGGATCCGATGGTCTCCGGGGAAACCGCGAGACATCGGATCTTATTTGATTTTTGCGTCGGCTCCTACCCAGAGATATGGAAGATCTCCTGGTGTTTTGGAGGCAGAACGCTCTACTGGAAAATATTTTTGGGTTTTTGAAAAGCTACCCACTCTGGGGAGTGATACTCCGTGGGGTTTTTATTTGCAAATAGGAATATTTTTTTTCTTTTTGAAATGGAAATCTGGTTTGCATGTGCCTCCACTAGGGATGCCTGTGGGGTCTTTAGCTAACCGACTTTTATTTTGAAAGCAGGTAAACATGATGATTGATGCGATGGATGCTGATGCATGGAAATGCATGATGAATGCATGGCTTGGCTCATTCTCTTCTCGTTTGATGATTTTGCTTTTGTTGTGGGTGCAGAGAACTTTGAGCTTATTGCTTGCAGGGTTGTGCTCCCCTGGGGATTTTTCTTTTCAATACGGAGGTTTGGACAGCGGGTTGGTCAAGATCCCGACCCGTGGTCGATCAGGTCCATCGTCCCAAGATGCTGTTTCTTTGCTAATGAGAATGTACGAGGATATCATTCGACTTCAAGATGTTCTTCTGGGCATACATGTGATTGAGATGGTGTTTGGTTGCCCGTTTTGGTCAAGATTCCAATTTGCGGGCGATTGGATCCGTCATCCCATACTGTGAAGTGAGCGGAGTTCAAGACTCCTGAATTGTAGTGCTGGGGATGCTAATTTTTGTGATTTTTGTAAATATGTGGTCCGAATCTTTACCTGAGTGATCAGGATAGAGATTGGTTATTGAAAATACAGGAAATATTTTTTGTGATTTTTGAAATATTTTCTGATGAAAGCAAGAGAAATATTTTTGTGATTTTTTATGATATTTTGACTTGAAAGCAAGGAAATATTTTTGTGATTTTTGAAGAGGTGATTTTGCAATGTTTTTGTATTTTGTGATTTTTATGAGATGCAAGGAAAAGTATGGAATTTTCATCCACTTCCAGCTTCTACTGCTGGTAAGGTACCCGATCCATTTTACGTCAGCGAGCAAGACGAGTCTCACACAGTTAAGTGCCGTAGTTTTACATCTTCGGATGAGGAGATTTTGAGGGTTTTCAGTCAACACACCCACAAAGTTGCCTGTTCCTCATGTGCAATGCACATAGACCACGTATCGTCCGACGGACTCCTTCGGCCACAAAATGAGCCACATCCTCACATTTCCCTTAGTCAATCCAGTTTGGGGTCTTACGTTGCTCACAATTCCGTGAGGGTGAGCTCCACCTCCCAACAGCCTTAATCCCCTTCATGAGTTCTAGGAACAGGGAACATCCGTCAGCTTCAACAGCGACTTCCAAATCAAGGTTGTCTATCACGGTGCGTTCAACACGAACAGGATTACGGAGTTCTGCCCGCCATAGCCCTTACCTGTTTAAGAGATTCCAGACACCCGTACGATCAAGTGTCAGCCATGCCTGGAACAGGTTAGGAAAGAAAGCCCCCGAGAAGTTAATCCCAGTGTAGTTTAAGGTCTTCGGACCGCTGGGGATAAATTGGTGCGTTTGAAACTAGTGGTAAAAATTTTTTGGTTTTATATTGTATCTATATTTTTTTTTGTTTTGAAAAGGTTCCAGATTTCAACTCGGGTGATCAAGATTGATACTGGTTTTTATGGAAAGCTTTAAAATATTTTTGGTATTTTGAAATGATCCGGGTTATCGAGCCATGATCCCAACGGTCGAGGCCGATGTCGGTTTTTAGTTGAAAGCGAGAAAGGTCCCCCGAGAAATTAATCCCAGTGTAGTTTAAGGTCTTCGGACCATGAAACTGTACAAAAGAAGGGCAAACATTTTTTTTTGTTTTTGGAAAAATGTCCGGTGTCAGCGGATGGACAATCCAGACTGATGCCAGTTTTTTTTGAAAATCTCTCGGGATGTCGATCCCGACGTAGTTTAAGGTCTTCGGACCAAAACTTTAAAAGCGGGGCTGGTAATATATTTTTATGATTTTTGAAAATGTCCGGAGTCATTGATCTTGATGTGAGCAAACAAGACCGACGCCGGCTTTTATTGAAAATCTCTCGGGATGTTGATCCCGACGTAGTTTAAGGTCTTCGGACCCAGACTTAGTAAAGGGGGGGGGGGGGGGGGGGGGGCAAACACATTTTTTTGTTTTTTCGAAATGATCCAGATCATCAGATCTTGGCTTGAAAGGCTGGGATCGATGTTGGTTTTTATTAAAAATCTCTCGGGACGTTGATCCCGACGTAGTTTAAGGTCTTCGGACCCAGACTGTGTACAAATAAGTGTTGGAAATGCATAAATATATTTTTTGTGGTTTTCGAAAATACCCGGTGTCGTCGGATCTTGATTCGAGCAATCAAGACCAATACCGATTTTTATTGAAAATCTCTCGGGATGTGAATCCCGACGTAGTTTAAGGTCTTCGGACCCCTTTTTTTGGGGTTGGGCATACTTACCTTGCTTTGTTTGTCTTCTGACGGGGCTGACTATGATTTGAGTGGTCTGAATTGCTTGATTTGGCCCTGCGGGCCATTTGATGATCGGATCTTGGATTTCGGCCTTCTCTCTTGATGATCATGCCTTTGATCTTGCTGCTTTCTGACTTATGTAAGCCTTCCAATGGTTTGGATCCTGATGATTTAGCCCTTGAATGGTTCAGATTGATAGATTCGGCCCTGTGGGCCCACTTGAGACCTTAGCTTTACTTTGGGGCACCTCTTTTGATGATTTGTGAGACTAAGAAGGCTTCTCATGGTGTGGATGATGGTTCGAACGCCTCAGATCGCTTGATTTGGCTTTGTGGGCCCACTTGATGATTGGATCTTGGATTCTGGCCCTTCTTTTGATGATCAGCCCTTTGATCTTGTTGTTTGATGGCTCATGTAGGTCCTTCAATGGTTTAGATCATGATGATCTGATCTTTAAATGGCTTGGATTGCTTGTGGCCCCCACTTGATCACTTTCCCCCTTCTTTGGCTTGATCAGCCATATTCCGGCCACATTGCTTCGTGATTGGGCCAGTGGGGCACCTTTTGTGTGATCTTGATCATCTTCAGTTGAAATTTGGAGTGGACCGGAGCCTTGGGCGGCCTACGGAGCGCCATCTGCTGACGTGGACTGTCAGACTCACCTACCAAGAACCCTGGAGCCAATCCCGCGGAGAGAGGGAATCTGTGTCCGTACGGGCGGCCCAGGGCAGGCCGCCCAGAGCTCGTCTCTTGAGCGGCCTGGGCTGGCTCGTGCTCGGACATTCTCTGGTCCCTGTTGCTGCTGTCCCCACCTGCTGTGTACGTTCAGGTTCGATTCCAACAATGAATCTTCTCTTTGTCTCCTCTTTCATCATCATCTTGTCCTCATCTTGCCTTGTGCTTTCTTGGGCCATGGATGGTGGGGATTTATGGGCTGTGGGGGCTGTCCAAGGTGGGTCCCACACTTCAGATCTTTAACTGAGCTTTGATAATGGGGAGATGCTTTTAATGGATGGGGTAGATGGGGCATTAAGAGGGGGCATTGATGAAGACTTAAGCTTGGTGGTTGGTGGAGCTTTGAATGGGTCCATTAATGGTGGGATGGCTGGATTTTCAGATTTGAATGGGACCCTCATTATGGGAGGAATGGATGGTATAGATGGGATGATGGGATGGGACATAGGTGAGGCTATGCATCCCTTGAGTGTGGGTCCCATGGATGACGTGATGGACGGTGATGATGGGACTATGAGGGACATAGATGGGCTGATCTCATGTCTGGATGGTATGGATGGCTCAGATGGTACCTTTGACGGTTTGGATGCTCTGGATGAGGGCCGAGATGTGCGGCACACTTGTTTGGGTGGTCTTGATGTGATCATTGATGATGTCCCCTTGATGATGGACGGTGTAGATGCCTCGATGATCCCTTTGATCGGTCAGGATGATGGCTGGATTCATGATTTTCTGTTGGAGGGGGCCGCAGGTCCAGATCTGACCGTTGATTCTTTGATCGGGGTTGCCGGGACCCCTTTGGATGGTTCAGATGTATTCTTTGACGGTCAGATTGGTCAGGATGCCACGATGTGCGGTGTGATCTTCACTGATAGCTCTTTTGGTTGGGAGCATTGTCCTTCTTTTGGTCATCGGCCCTTTGCGCACTCTGTTCATGAGGTGGGCGAGTCTTCTCATGCGGCTGAGATTATGACAGTTTCAGACAGCGATGCGGCTATATCAGACATAGCCGTTACTAAGGGCAGGTCAGGGGCTGTCGAGTCTGCAGAGGTTCCAGCTTTTCCTTCTCCTTCGCCCGTTGACCTTCCGATCCTTGATGAGTTGTCCTCGATTTCTGGGCCTTTTGTGCTGGAGGGGATACCGGTGAGGACTTGTCAGCTGCTTCCTCGTTCTTCCTGCTCGCCACGACTGCTTGCTTGGCTTGACAGTTTGTCAGTTTATGAGATTCGAGATTTGGAGTCCTATGGCTTTGGCAGTCTGATTCATATGGCTAGAGTTGACATTGACTGGAGGATGCTCGGAGCTGCCTTGATTGACTGGGTCCCTTCGTTGAACTTGTTTGCGTTCAACGATATGGAGATGGGACCCTCTTTGGAGGAGCTTGCACGCTTGACGGGCCTACCCTGGGATTATGCTCAGTATTTTTCGCTGAAGACATCGCCGAAGACTGCTACACCGCAGAACTGGTTTGGGATCCCCTATCTTGTTCGGCCTGCAGCTGGTGGCCAGGATGCTGTAGTGTTCTCTTTGGACTTGCTGTATGATCTTTTTTCGGGTCCTCGAAGTGTGGCCGGTTCTACCTTTGCTCGGAACGCACTGATGTTCTGCTTGATTGCTAAGGTGCTGTTCTCGGGATGGCGCAGGTCCCAGACTCCTTTGCTTTTTGAGGTGATGAGTCGAGCTGTCCGTCGGCAGGGGATCATTTCTCTCATCTTGGCCGAGCTATTCGATGGGTTGACCGACTGTGCCCTGGGCCGCACTCGTGTTCTTCGCTGCTGTTGTGCTTTCCTTCAGGTATCTTTTCTGCACCCTTTTTTCTTCTTGCTTTGCTAGGAATTGTTTTGCTCTAGCTGAACTTCTTGCTTTCTGTGATCAGGTCTGGCTATGGGAACGTCTTTCTCTGACCGTTCCTGTACCTCTTCCTGGTATCCCGGGCTCTGACATCATGCGTTATATCATGGTGTTCCTTCCTCATACAGCCAGGATGAGCGAGCCCTTGTATCGCAGGATGTTCGCTGAACTTCGTGACTGGAACGTTCGTTGGGAGTCATCTTGGCTTTCACTTCCTCCAGTGCTTTGCGATGCACACCGCCATCCTTTGATGTTGGTAGGCTTTCGATCTTACTTCTCTTATCACCCCATTCGGTTCTTGCGGCAGTTTGGGTATGAGCAGGATGTTCCTCTTTTCGCTTTCGCGGGTATCGGGCGTCGAGCACTTCCATCCAGATCCTCTGACTTTAGGACCCGGATTGATTGTTCTTGGGCGAGTTATTTGACAGCTGATTTGTTGGGATTTGAGCTACGGACTTTTCCGATGGCGACCGCCCCATATCAGTACTGGGTTGCTGAGCAGTCTTTGTATCGACGTATCCCTTGTTGGCACCAGACTGCTGATGAGGATGAGCAGGATATTCTTGGAGATGCTGGCTCTTCATCTGGTTCATATGAACCTTTTGAGGAGCGCCCGTTTATCGATCCTGGCTTCCTTTTGGCCACTCATGGTCATCTGCTGTCTGAGATCTCTGCACTTCGGTATCATTGTGAGATGATGTCGAGGAGATTGGCTGCCGATCGGAGGTTGTCTGATGAGGAGACAACGATCCGTACCCTTGAGCGCGATGAGGTGCATTACCTGCGTATGGAGGTGAGCAGGTTGAGAGCGAGATTATCCTTTTATGAGTCAGAGGACTTACCTGATGTGGCCGAGGAGGAGGGTAGAGATTGATTGTGTTGGCCACCTGCACATTCTTTTTGCATATATGATTGATGATGATGAAATTTTTTTGTATTTTTTGAAAAAGATGGTATGATATGTGTAAAAGAAATATGATGCATCTAATTAAAAGAGAAAACTGTTTGAAAATCTACTGTGCCATGAGTTGTCTTGTGAGTGTTTCTGGACTTTGTGTCGGGATATAGGAATCAGAACTAGGGCTCGGCCAATGCTTTGACCGATGTCTCGAGATTAACTTGCATGATCCTTTGGTTCCCTAGAGGTGTAGGCAATGGAAACTGTTGCTTCTTGAGATTGTCAGAGTTTGTAGAGCTTTTCGCTCCTGACTGCACTTCTTCTTGTTCTTGAACTGTAACTGCTTGAACTGATCTGGATCGTCTGCTTTCTTGGTACCTGCACTTTTATTTTTTCTTTTTTTTTCATTTTGAGCCATTTTTCCTTGCAGTGCTCTTTCGAGTTTTCACCACAGCCGGCTTTTTCCCGTCATTTTTGCCCGTGGTGCCCTTTCGGATTTTCACCACGTCCCGGGTATTTGGTCTTGCCTGCCCCTTGGCAGCTGTGCTGTTTTTACCCTTGGCGCCCTTTCAGGTTTTCACCAAGTCCGCTGTATGCCCACTGTTTTTACTCGGAGCGCCCTTTCGGGTTTTCACTCCGCCCTCTTTGTTTAGGCACACATTTTCTTTTTTTCTTCTTTTTTTTTTGTTTTTCTTTTCTTTTCTTTCTGGATCTCTGGATAACTGCGGCGGCTAGAGGTTGGGAATCCGTCGTTGCCGGCCGATGGCAGTCTTTCAGCCCTTATCCTGAGTTACGATAATAGAGCTGTCGGTCTTTGCTAAAGACCCCTCTGAGATGAATGGATGGATGACTGTGTTTCTTGGATTGATTTTTTTCTTGAGTGCCTTTCTTTGGCTTCCCTTTTTCTTTCTCTTTTTTTCTCTCTTTTTTTTGTATTCTTTTTCTTCTGTATTCTTTTTCTCTTTTTTTTTTGTCTTTTCTTTTTTAATCCTTTTTTTTTTGAAACACTTGTTGGTGGACGGAAATGATTTCTCAGAGGTCTTAGCTTCGACCTCTTGACTTCAGCTCTATTAAAGTAACTCTTGATAAAGTTAGAATAACTTACCCGTGAAAGATCTTCACGTTGTCGGCGTTGGTTGGCTCAGGAAGATCCACCCCTCTCATGCTGGTGAGTCTGAGGGCGCCTCCGGGAAGTACTTCTCTGATGATCAGTGGCCCATCCCACGAGGGTTTGAACTTTCCTCTAGGGTCCGGAAGGTGCGACGATAGAATCTTCTTCATGACCATGTCGCCTACCTTGAAACTTCTTTTCCGGACTCTCTTGTTGTAAGCCCGAGCGATCCTTTTCTGATAGCACTGGGAATGACTTAGTGCACGCATGCGCTTTTCATCTGCTAGCTGTAACTGATCGAATCTGGCCCGTTGCCATTCTCCTTCTTCAATTCCGCTTTCTAATAACACCCGTAGTGATGGTATTTCCACTTCGACTGGTAGAACTGCTTCCATTCCATAAGTAAGCTCGAAAGGAGTAACGCCCGTAGCAGACCGTACAGACGTTCGATAGGCCCAAAGTGCATATGGGAGCATATCTGACCAATCTCGATAGGTCACGACCATCTTCTCGAGTATCCTGACGATTGTCTTGTTTGCGGCTTCTACCCCACCATTCATCTGGGGACGGTAGGGGCTTGATCGATGACGTTGGATCTTGAACTTGCTGAGGAAGTTATCCATCTTCTTGTTGACGAACAGGGTCCCATTATCTGTGATGATAGCATTAGGGATTCCATACCGGCATATGATGTTGTTCTTCATGAATTTGATCACTTGAGATGCTGCAATCGTGGTGTAGGAGGTTGCCTCTACCCACTTGGTGAAGTAGTCGACTGCCACAAGTATGTACTCATGACCGTTTGATGCTTTGGGACTGATCTTGCCGATGATGTCGAGTCCCCACATGGAGAAGGGCCAGGGGGTGGTCAGGTTGTATAACTCTGATGATGGGGCATGGATTTGATTCGCGTGCTCCTGACACTTGAAGCATTTTCTGACGTGCTGGCAACAGTCTGTCTCCATGGTGAGCCAATAGTAGCCGAGTCGTAGAATCTTCTTTGCCATCATGTGCCCATTCATGTGAGGGCCACAGATTCCTTCGTGTATTTCTTTCATGATCTTTGCAGCTTCTGTTTCATCGACGCATCGGAGGAGGATGTGATTATAGGATCGCTTGTAGAGAACTTCGCCACTGATGGTGAACTGGCCGGCCAAACGTTGGATGGTTCAGCGATCTGTTGCTGTTGCTGATTCTGGATACTCCTGGGTTTCGAGATATTGCTTGATGTCGGCATACCAGGGTTTGTCAGGGACAGCTTCGGCTTCTTCTATTTGCAGGCAAAAAGCAGGTTCTTCTTGAATTTCGACTGTGAGCTCCCATTCTGAAGCTCCTTTTGGGATCTCGAGCATTGATGCGAGCGTGGCGAGAGCATCTGCAAACTGGTTCTTGGCTCTGGGCATGTATGAGAAGGTGATTTCCTTGAATTCTTCGATCAGATTGTCAAGATACACATGATATGGTATCAACTTCTCGTCTTTGGTCTTCCATTCGCCATTGGTCTGATTGATGATAAGCTGTGAGTCTCCAAACACTTGTAGCTTCTTGACCCCCAAGATTATGGCTTCTCTTAAGCCAGCGATGCATGCTTCATACTCTGCCATGTTGTTGGTGCACTCGAATGCTATGCGCCTTGAGATAGGAATAGGGACATCATCTGGAGAGTAGAGGATTACTCCAATACCGCTCCCTTTAGAATTTGCTGCGCCGTCGAAGAATAACGTCCACTCATCTTTTTTCTTCTTTTCTTCCTCTTCAATGAGCAAGAGATCTTCATCAGGGAAGAATGTCTTGAGCGGTTGATAATCTAGGAGGGAGTGGGCGGCAAGATGATCGGCGAGGGCCTGTCCCTTGATTGCCTTCTGAGTGACATAGGTGATGTCGAACTCAGACAAGAGTAGCTGCCATTTAGCTATTCTCCCAGTGAGTGCCGGTTTCCCGAACAGGTACTTGAGCGGATCCATGTGAGCGAGGAGGAGAATAGGGAATGCAATCATGTATTGACGGAGTCGCTGAGTTGCCCAGACTAGGGCGAGGCAAGTCTTCTCGATCGGGGAATACCTGGTCTCATAATCGGTGAACTTTCGACTCAAATAGTATATTGCTTGTTCCTTCTTCCCGGTCTCGTCGTGCTGGCCGAGGACACAGCCGATGGCTTCTGCTGCTACTGAGATGTATAACAATAGTGGTCGTCCGGGAGTGGGCGGCACTAGGACTGGAGGATTCATGAGATACTTCTTGATGCGGTCGAAGGCGACTTGGCAATCATCATTCCATTCTTTTGGGACGTTCTTCCGAAGGAGCTTGAATATGGGCTCACAGATAGGTGTGAGCTGTGCGATGAAGCGACTGATGTATTGAATTCTGCCGAGGAAGCCACGAATTTCTTTCTCTGTTCTAGGAGGGGGCATCTCGATGATTGCTCTGGTTTTGGTCTCGTCGACACTGATGCCGTCCTCGCTCACCATAAAGCCGAGGAGTTTGCCTCCCATTGCACCGAAGACACATTTCTGTGGGTTGAGGCGGAGCTTGTACTTTTCTAATCTGTTAAATAACTTCTTTAGATCTTCAAAGTGTCCTTCAATTGTGCGAGATTTGACGATCATGTCGTCCACATATACTTCGAGCTCTTTGTTCATCATGTCGTGGAATAGTGCTGTCATTGCTCGCTGATATGTTGCTCCTGCGTTCTTCAGACCGAACGGCATTACCCTGTAACAGAAGGTTCCCCAGGGAGTGATGAACGATGTCTTCTCACGATCTTCGATGGCCATCTTGATCTGATTGTAACCTGCGAACCCGTCCATGAATGAGAAGATTTTGTATCCAGCAGTGTTGTCGACCAGAGTGTCGATATGTGGCAAAGGGAAGTCATCTTTAGGACTGGCTTTGTTGAGATCTCGGAAGTCGATGCACATTCGAACCTTGCCGTCCTTCTTTGGTACTGGTACGATGTTGGCGAGCCATTCAGGGTAGTTGGAGACTACCAAGAATCCTGCGTTGTACTGCTTGATGACTTCATCTCGGACTTTCAGAGCCCATTCTGGCTTCATTCTTCGAAGTTTCTGCTTCGATGGCTTCATATCTGCCTTGGTTGGCAGATGGTGTACAACGAGCTCTTCATCGAGCTCCGGCATGTCTTCATATGAGAACGCGAAGTTGGACAATCTTGGAGCTAAGAACTCTATCATTTTCTGTTTCATCTCAGGTGGCAACGATTTTCCAATGCGTACTTCCCTAGGGATCTCAGGTGTCCCCAAGTTTACTATCTCGAAATCATCGGCTACAACATTGGCTTTAGATTCGAACTTTTTGAGGAGATCCTCTAGTTCGGGAGCTGGATCATCATCTTCCTCGTCCCGAGCTTCGTCCAGACCCATGAGTTCGGAGTCTAATTCAATGTCGAAATCATATGATTCGACTTCAAACTCATGCGACTCTTTAGACGAACTTGGCACACTATTGAATGCAGGGAAAGAAATATTTTTTGGTTTTTGAGATTTTTCTGAAATGGAAATACTAGATGTTTTTGGTTTTTGAAAGTTTTTTATTTTTTTGGATTTTCGAAATTCACGGGACTTTGAACAAGCGGGCATTGCAGACCATGATTGATCCCAACTTGTTCCAAAGTTCCGGTTGCTGCTTAAACAGGCGTTTTTTTTTTTTTGGAAGCCAGAGCCCTCAGATGGCTCTTTGGCTGATTCAAAAGTGAGGGGAACAGATGACCATTCAGGACCCCACACTTCCTCCCCTGGAGAGGTGGGGGTTGATGCTTTGGGCGAAGAATCATGGTCTGGCCCAATGACCATGACTTCTCGCTGGTCGGGTTCGGGATCTGAGTCGCACTCAGTCCCTCCCGGATCACTTACTTCGCATTGCAGTTCGTCTGGTTCCACAGCTAGACATGAGCTTGGAATCTGGACATCAGACCAATCTAGGGCTGGCCACTTCCCTTTCTTGGTCCAATGGATGGGCTGCTTTTGCCCCTGGCTGATGACTGATGGTGTTGATTTTGTAGAGATGGGTGAGTCGTGCCCCTTGCTGATTGATGTTGAGATGGGCAAGTTGTGCCCCTGGCTGGCTGGAATTGAAATGGACGGGCTGTGCCCCTGGTTGATTGATGCTAAAGTGGGCAGGTTGTGCCCCTGGCTGGGAGCAGGTATCAGAGTAACCTGGTCCTGAAGCTACTGTATTTGACTTCCTTCTTCGTTTTCATCATTTCCTTCTTCTTCTGGAGGCTTAGATGGTTCGAGAATCTGATCCCATCGAATGGGGGGCCACGTGGCCCAAACTAGGCTCATTGGGAGGCCTTTGTGTAGTGCAGTCGGTTGATTCCTTCCTGGATCTTTGCAAGGTTCTCCTGGCTTGACGAATTGGATGGGTGAGCACCGAAATTTCTTCCTTCTCTTGTCCATGAAGGTTGCCTTGTATCCGAGTCCCCATTTGCGTTGATTATATATCAGTGGTACCTTTCTGGACTTGAAGTGATTCTTCATTCGGAATTTGAGGCTCAGACGTTCTGCCGGCGAAAAGACACGGTCCACTCTTATCGGTTCTGGATTAGCGATAGAGTTCACAGTCTAGAATTCGAAACTGTGAAACGGGATGTCCTCTTCAGAGTGCTGGATATCGATGACCGGGATGTCTGGTTCAGTGGCAGCAGCATTGGAAGGAATGATGAGCTCCTTCTCTGCATGGATAGAGATCACTTGATTTCCACAGATGTATTTCACCCGTTGATGCAGGGTTGATGGCACAGCTCCAACCTTGTGCAGCCACGGTCGTCCGAGTAACATGTTGAAAGAGGCTGATATATCCAGGATTTGGAATGTGATGGTGGAGACTTCTGAGCCTATCTGTACCTCTATGTCGACTTCCCCTTCCACTGATCGGCGGGTGTTGTCGAATGCTCTGACACATATGGTGCTGGGTCGAAATGAAGAGGGACTGATTCCCAAACGTTCCGCAGTCTTGAGTGGGCAGACATTTAAGCTTGAGCCATTATCGATAAGGACCAGTGGAACACAGAGGTCTTTGTATCGTAAGGCTATGTTGAGGGATCGCCCATGATCGCGTCCTTCTGGTGGCAACTCATTATCGGTGAAGGTGATGGCGCGCGGAGCCAGTAGCTGTCCAATCATCAATGCAATCATCTCTGGTGCCGTATCGGAGGAGACATGAGCATCATTCAAGGTCTTGGCAAACATCTCTCGGTGTATGCGAGATGTGCAAAGTAGCTCCCATACTGAGATTTGAGCAGGGATTGACTTGAGCTGAGTTGCCACATCGTATGCGGCTTCATTTTTATTGCCGAGGCCTGAGAGAGCGCCTTTGGGATCTCCTCTGTTCTGATTATCTCTTCGGATGCAACGCCCATTGGGGTTCATGTTCCCCACTTCCGCACATTCTGGATAGTGCCATGGGACCTCTTTGTAGCTTTCCTCCCTTTTGCCTTCTAGGACCACTGGTTCTTGCAACGGTGCTGGTGTGGGTACCAGATCTTCCTCGTATGGAGCTTTTGCCTTGAGAACTACATTGTTACCTGTGCTGAAGGGGTAATATCGAGGCTTATCTTTATAGACCACATAAGGTCGTGGTCCTGGCTTGATTGTTCCTAGGGCGGGAGGCTCCCATGGAATGAATACTGGTCCTCTTGATATGGCAGGAGGTTTCTCTGTTCGTCCGAGCTGTCGTAGTGTGATTGACACGCCTCCGGGGTTTGCCCCTTGCAATACGACTGGCTCGACTGGAAGAGCTCCTTCCAATACAACGGGTTCTTGTTGCTGATGAGTATAATCCCTCCATTGTGGATTGGATTGTTCTTGAGTTGCCCCTTGCAAGATGACAGGTTCGTTTGTGGGTTCGATGTATGATTGTGCTCCTTCCAGGACGACTGGTTCCCAGCTTGAATGATTGTAAGGTGCCCCTTGAACAACTGGTATATCGTATGGAGGTGCTCCTTCGAGTATTACTGGCTCGAAGACTGAAGGAAGAAAGGGACTTGCCCCTTGCAAGACTGGAGGAGGATTTGTCGGCTCATAAGTGTAGGCATGAATGGACTGAATAGGGGAGAAGAAGCGATCGAGATGATCCCCTTCTTCTATACTATTGACTGCAGGGCCACGAGACGAACTGGGGTCCGTCGGATGCTGAGGCAGAGGATTCTGAAGGATGTTGGTGGAAGCTGCTGGAGAAGTTCCAGGGACCGAGATGACGATCTTGCGGTCATCAATCAGGTCTTGTATGGCATTCTTCAAAGTATAGCATCGATCAGTGGCGTGGCCACGTCCTTGATGGTAGGCACAGTACTCATTTTCTCGGTAGTTTGGAGGCAGAGGATGAGGCGGAGGCCTAGGTGTCATCAGAGTGAGTAACTGCTTTTGTACCAGCGTAGTCATGATTTGACTAAGTGGTTGACTGAGTGGAGTGAACTTCCTGAACTCCCTGTAATTCTGCCTGTTCTGGTATGAGTATTGGCCATTTCCCCTGAACTGCTGCTGTTGTCGAGGTGGTTGTGGTTGAGGATTCGGTTGTGGCTGATACTGCTGAGGCTGATGCTGAACTTGATTCTGCTGATACTGTTGACGTCCCTGTGGGGGAGCACGTTAATTTCCTTGAGCAGTGGTGTTGATGTTGTTTACCTCTGTTGGGCGGGGAGGAGAACCACTGCGGTTTCCATTTCCATGCCCGATAGGTCTTCCTTCCACTCTGTTCCTCTTGACTGGAGTGGCCTGATGAGGCCATGGGGAGATTGTCCCGGCCCGGATTCCTGCTTCGACTTGCTCTCCAGCACGGATCAATTGTGAGAAATTCGCATATGGATGCGAGATGAGGTATCCGGATATGCCTGGATATGTTGAATGAACAATCATGGAGATTTGTTCTTCATCGTCGATGGGTGTCCGCATTCGAGCTGTCATAGCTCGCCAACGTCCCACATAAGCTGATAGCGTTTCATCACTCCTTTGCCTGAGAGCCGCGAGGTCGGCTCTTCTGGGTGCCATATTGAGATTGTATGCGAATCTGTCGACGAAAGCCTGGGAAAGCTGTTCCCATGTTCTGATGCGGTGGCAGTCCAATGAAGTGTACCAATCTAGGGCATCGCCCTTTAGAGATTTTTGGAACAGACGAATAAGGGCCCCTTCATTTCCTGCAATTGCACTCAGCTCTCCACAGAAAGCCTTGAGATGTGCTGTGGGACAACCGCTGCCATCGTATCTTTTGAATTTTGGTACCTCAAAGTTTTGAGGTACTTGAGCATCTGGGAAAGGACACAAGTCTCTGAACTTGGTCGAAGGTAAGTCGATTCCTTGTTGTCGCTGAAGCTGATTTTGCAGGATCTGGAACTGCTCCCGCAACTCGTCCAGTCCTGAATGTTCTGCTCGAGCGACTGGTGCCTCTTGGAGTAAGGCACGTTCTTCTTCGGCATAGTGGTCGATGTCTTCGACCCTATGGGCTTGCTGACAAGCAACCGCGGGTTGCTGAAGTTGATTTGATGACTGAACTGGATTCTGATGAACTTGTGCTTGAAATGATGGTAACTGAACTGGAGACTGTACTGAAGGTTGAACTGGAACTTGCTGGAAATTGACTGGATTTTGCTGAATTGAAGATTGCTGAAAATTAACTGGATTTTGCTGAATTGAAGATTGCTGGAAATTAACTGGAATCCCATCGGCGGGGATGTGCTGGAATTGAAAAGTGCTCATATTTGCAGGAGGCTGAGATGCTGGGAAGTGACCCCCTTGTTGGGTATTCGCCACTGTCCGCTGGTTGATGTGGGCTTGACACTGACCCCCGTTGTGGGCATTCGCCAATGCTGTCCCTGTTGATGGAAATTGAATTGAAATCCCATCGGCGGGGATGTGCTGGAATTGAAAAGGTGTCCCATCGGCGGGGACATGCTGAGATCTACTGAGATTGTTGTTTGCAAGATTGATTGGAAGCTGATTAAATATTCCTGCAACGGAAGTGCTCTGAGATGGCCTTGTCGTCGCAGGAAGGTACTGAGGAAGATGCCCCGTAACGAAGGGCTGAGATGGCTGCTGTCGGTAGTCTTGGGCAGACTCCGATGGTTGCGCTTGATTTGAACTGGAGGCCGGAAGGACCCGGCATGGTTGCTGAGATTGCTGAACTGGGCCAACCTGATTGTTGGCTGCTGCGGTGGTTTGTGCTTGCATGAATTGCAAGAGCATTTCTTGCATTGCTCTCATTCCTTGTGCCAATTCTTGTATGATTGGCGTATTGTCAACGGGCTGTTGCGCTGGAGGTTGCGCTTCGGTCATTTCAAGAGCTGGGAAGTGATGAGTTTCTTCTTCGTGGTCGGACATGGCTTGCTGAGCCCGAGTGCGGATTATGCTGCGGAAGGGAAGCTGTCTCCGAACACGTTGAGCCCGAGGAGGCGCAATGGTGAGGACTATACTCTACTCTTTTTGGGTTTTGGGATTTTCTATTTTTTTTGTTTTGGAATTTTCTATTTTTTTTGTTTGGGTTTGGGTAGAATGCTATGCAGATGAGATTGTATGAGGATTAGTGACTTTCAAGTACGGGAAGGATTCTGCTTTTCAAGTCGGATCACAACTAGTGGGACTAGCTCTTCCCCAGCGGAGTCGCCATTCTGTGGACCCTCGCCGATTTTCCCGCGCTCCCACACGACGTCGTTCTCCCTTTCCTTTCGGAAGAAGAAGAAGAAGAGGTGCGTGAGTGCGAAATCGCCGTTTGTGCCACTGGCTTGCCTCGTTCTCGAGGGCTTCGTTTGGTCGTCGTATTGAGCTGGATGTGTTTAAGTGAATTTATATAAGACCAGAGTCGCCACTAGCCAGTTACTTCGAATCTACAGTCGGCTAGACCCCGTAGAAACATTAGAGAAGGGAATCCGAAGATTCCTTCCTCTAAAATGACTCCTGTTGATCTGCGGTCAGAGATTCAAGGTAAGAGATCACGATTACAGGGTGGGAAGAGTTTAAGCACCCCACACACTGCCCGTACCGAAGTACGGTCTCTACTTCACAGAATCGATCGAATATTTGAAAGTCTAGTTTAATCCTCGTATATTCTCATAGATGACATGATGCATGAATGCGGGTCTGAACAATAAGAGTTTCTGATGGGCAGGTTCCAACAACGGGCAAGCCCAGAGCGTACGCTCGAACTGACAGGTGCTTAATGTAAGACGTATGCAGTGTGCTTGAATGATCAAGGTGTTTTATGGTGAAGCATGAATGCAGGTCTGAACAGTAAGAGTTTCTGATGGGCAGGTTCCAACAACGGGCAAGCCCAGAGCATACGCTCGAACTGACAGGTGCTTAATATAAAGACATATGCATGTGTACTTGACGGATCAAGGTGCTAGTAGTGAAGCAGGGGGGTTGGAAGAAAAGTAAATGTTGCACTTATGCTAGATGCAAATGAGATGATGCTGGAAAAAGAGTAGCTGGATGGACGGAGGTGTCGCAAGGGTTTGCTTCGAGTGGCTGGATCAAGACTTGGGTGGCTTGAGAGGCTTTGACCAGTGGTCAGGCTGGGCTGGACCAGGGCTAGACTCTCCTCACTCGGGCTCTCCTTGGTGGAAAGATGGGCTAAGGGCACTCGAAAGGATGGACTCTCTCTGGACTCGAAGGGCTTCGAATTGATTCGAATGGATTGATGAAATGAGAAGGGGAGGGGGGTACTTATAGCAGCAGAGAGTGGCAGCTCTCGTAATTTTGTCCGGGCCGCCTGCCATGGGCCGCCCGTACGGCCGCTCCTCGGTTTCCAGCGAGTACGGCCGTTCCCTCGGGGCTGCTGTTGGACTCGCTGGTCGACTCAGTGAGTTGACTCAGCGGGTCGACTCGGTGGTTTGACTCGACGGGTTGACTCGGTGTTTTGACTCGACGGGTTGACTCAGCGGGTTGACTCAGCGGGTTGACTCAGTGAGTTTGACTTTTTGGGGATTTTTTGACTGGTCTTTTTTATGGGGGGTTTTTCAGGGTGGTTTTTAGGACTGGGTTGACTGGGTTCAGGCTTGAACTGGGCTATGGAATGGGGCTTACAAGGGTGAGTTTGGCTGAGTTTGGACTTGGGATTTGGGGGTATGGTCCTCCATTCATCCAGCTATCTCTACCAGCAGTGTAGCCGAAGGTGGGGTGTCTACACTTACTCATCCGTCAGTCAATGTCAACAAAGTAATAAAATGTCTATATATTACAATCTTTAGGTACTTATTTGAAATAAGTTTAAAAGCGAGTACTAATCCATCTATGGCTCAAAAGATAGATACCTGTACGGCATAAACTCTAGAATTAATTTGCATATCACTACCTGTGGCCATGGAGGGGATGGTTAAAATTGCCTTACAAAAGTGATTCATTATAATCTTAAGCAATCGATGATGGACCCTAGTGAATAGATGGATCAAATTGCTGATTGGACCCATTTTGTACAAGCAATCTTAACCGTTAATAGTGAATACCATTATGGTTTGTTTTTTTCAGATCGGTGTGATGTTTTCCATGGTAGCCAACAAAATGTGCAATGAACCTAGTGAACAGTCTAGGAAGCACTGAAATTCATACTGCTCTGAGAGCACTGGAGCATCTCTCATATTTAAAACGATGGTATATTTTTTTTAATTAGAAGACTAGTAAATATACTAATATAATTACACAATAAACACAAGTGAACATCTGTTACTTTTCCAGCAAGATTCCTGAGTCATACCGATTCTCGGCCTATGACCGATTCATGGTTGCCTCCAATAGATAGAGGGTCTGGACGATCCATGGTCTTAAGACTCAGAGACTAGAGCCGACGTTTAGTCCGAGGTCAAGTTGTGACTCGGTCCAGTTGTATTGACTGACCGAGTTCTTTCAACTCACCTCTTATTTGCTGGATTCGGTTCAACCCGGTCCGAGTCCACTCAATTGAGTCGCACGGTACTTGTTCGAATCTTAAATCCTCATAAAGATACGATACATGTGACATGTACAGGACTAGACCGGATCTCTTCTCATTCATTAAAAAATTAGAAGAAGAAGAAAAAAAAATGATGGCCTGCACATGGTTTAGAACCATTACAGAAATACTGCCAATCAAGGACAGCCGGCGCACCTTCCGCTAGCTGGTCAATCCCCTCAAACACATCGCTTTTCCCCACCTTACACGCAACAAGATCCGCTTCCCACCGGCCGTTGATTAATCGCCGTCTGTATATACGGCTGTACGTTGGAGGGACGCAGATCATCCCCGCCTGGCAGGCCCCAATCCGCTCTCATCTTGAGGCGGGAGCGGATTAGGTGTTACCCGGGTAACAGCTTAGTGGGTGTTACCCTTACTGTGGGGGCCACCTTGATGATTTGTTGTATATCCACACCGTTCATCCGTTTCTCCATCCCATTTTAGAAAATGGTCCCAAAAATTAAGCAGATCCAAATCTCAGGTGAACCACATCATAAGGTTTTCCTAGTGTTTACTTGCCATCCAACCTGCTAATAATGTCAAGAAGAACGGGATAATGGGAAAATACAAAGATCATAAAAACTTTGATGTTGCATAAAAAGCTTTTAATTGTCATTCATCACTATTTCCAGTGGTATGGTCCACCTGAGATTTTGGTAAAGCAGACGGAAGGCCTGGATATACAACAAACACATAAAGATGGGTCCCACACGGTTAGGGTAAGGTCTTACGGGGTAAGAGCTAATCCGCTCCCGATTGAGGCGGTCCTAGCTCGTCTTCACACCCATATGGTGTGAAAACAGGAAGCGTTTGGTGCATGAATTGAACGGTGTGTGGTCTACATCCACAAGGGACCCCACCCACAAAAATTTAAACAGTCGATATCGACCGAGTCACGACCAACTGAGTCAACACCCACGGCCGCCTTAATTATAGACCAATTCAGCAGCGCCCAATGTGGATGACTGGAATCACAAAAAATGACAAATCGGTACAATCCAACCAATACAGACCATTTTTAATCTTGATTAAAAAAATAATAATAAATAAATCTGTTGATGCTCGGCCGTGTCATGGTTGATACACAGGCACTAAGAAATCGTACATTTGTAACACAACTCAAATTAAACGTGCAAATGGCTTGTCCCAATTTTGAGCATAAAAAAAAAAACCTGACAAGCTTTGATGTTAACTGCTCGGTTTATGGACATGTAATGGACGGTTTAGGTGGAAGGTGACCAAGAGAATAAATTCAACAAACAAATGCTGATTGATCAGAGCTTTAGGATGGTTGCTTATAACCTATCAACAGTAGGCCCCACAAATTGGTGGGTTCAATTTTTTTTATAATATATTACATGTCAATAATTTCTTAGTGTCAGCGTATTAATCAACCATCTGCCAGAGTATTAGAGGCCATACATACATACATGGTAGGGCCCACCAATAGATGCGTGTGGTGAGATCGCAACACATGCATTCTACACAGGTTCAAACAAAACAATGAAAAAAAGAAAGAAAGATGCGCATTTGCCGTAGGAACTGATAAAATATATTCACACGGGGGCAAAAACAAGGTGCCAACAAAGCCGCATATCCGGAGATGCCAAAGGCAGAGCATATAATATTTACATAAACATGACACTCTTCGTGACTCAGAGAAAATTAAAAAAGAAAAAAGAAAAAATAAACTGAACATTCTTTATACAGATATTGGCCGCAGAGACAATTCCACCAAAAAGGAATCCTTTAAACAAGAAGGAAAAAAAAAAAAAACAAAAGACTCCTACTACCCTCAACCGTACACAGAACAAGTCCCAACTCTCCCAAAACCTAGCCACAACAATCATGGGGAATTGCATTTCTTGCCCCCTAAAATTGGCATTCCAGCCCCAGCATGGGGCAATTTGGTCATAATACGCTCTTCCTCACATGAAGCTTCTTGCTGTATAATGACCAAACTACCCTTGTGGTGGATGGAACTAGCATTTTTTGGGGTGGAAATATTAATTCCCTAATTAATAAGAAAAGAAGGTTTACCTCCTCTCCTTTATTTCAAAATATACATACATAGTCACTTAGTAAGATGGGGGATTTATATACATAAATGACAGAAAAAACCTCTCCCTCTCCCTCTCCCTCTCCCTCCAAATTTCCTCAATTTTACTCTCGGTTCTAGTTTTTTGTTGTGTTGGGTTTTTTTGGAAAATCTTTTAGGCCATGGCCGGGATACTGCGATTCTGCCTATCCCTGTCGAGGCAATCAAAACCCTCAAAACCCTCAATTCTAACCGTGGCAGGTTTGAGCCCGAACTTAGTGCGGGCACAACCTTTCCGGGCAGACGCTGATGTCGATGGGGAAGACGAAAGGCCCAACGGGGTCAGCTGCGGGGATGCGGTGGGTGGTAGTTTCACCTCGCCGAAGCGGGCATCATGGACCAACGGGTTAGCTGACCGACTGGGTGGTGATCCACTGAAATAAGGTGGGGAGGAGGCCATCGGACTTGGCACTTGATCAGGACCCTGTCAAAACAGAAACACATATAATGATAAATAAATTTCTTTAAAATGGTAAAAACACATGGCCCATTAACTGGGGTATGTTATTTAGATGGTTAAGATCATCTATAGTTGTAAGCCCGCTAATCACTACACCTATGATCGCTGCCATTTTTGGGCTATTTTGAATATGGACATGACCATCTCATCATATGAGGTTGCAATTCATTGGATGGACAGTCCAGATCAATGAGCATGTACACCCAATTCCATCAATAGGTTAAAATAAGAACTATATGATATACATCTATCATCCCAATTCAATTCCACTAATGGAGTCTGATTGCAAGGCCTTCCAGGTAGAGGCGTCTAACATTTAAAAAAAAAAAATAACTGACCTGCCAGATCAATCCCTGGTTTCTATGGGGATATGATCTGATCTCAGACCAACTCAACCTAATCAGGACAACAAAAAGCTCTTTAGAGGCCACTGTGATGCGTGTGACATCCACTCCCTGGTGTGTCCCGAGAAGGTTTGTGGGCATCTGCATCCCCACGGATCCCTGGGGTATGGCCCACTTGAGTTTTGAAGGGGCCTGATTCTTGGGCTCAAGTCCTAACATGAGCTAGTGCAGGTTACAAACAGTGGATGTCTCATACACATGGCAGACCACACCCTTCAGTAGCAAGGTCTCCCTGCAAACTGTGGGAGGAAATTTCCAGAAAAAAACACACCTAGGGCCTGTTTCGTAGCGTGGATTTGAAATTCTGTGGAATCGGGTGATTTAAATCCATGCTGAATTGAGTGGATTTGTCTCCCTACAAACTGTGGGAAGAAATTTCCAGAAAAAACACACCTAGGGCCTGTTTGGTAACGTGGATTTGAAATTCTGTCGAATCTCCCTACAAACTGTGGGAAGAAATTTCCAGAAAAAACACACCTAGGGCCTGTTTGGTAACGTGGATTTGAAATTCTGTCGAATCGGGCGATTTTAATCCATGCTGAATTGAGTGGATTTGTAATCACAGCCTTGAGTGGGAGTTCAAAAGGAGATCTTTTGGGAATTAAAAACCAGCAAATCCCCTCAAATCCATCCAGTCAACCGCTGCCAAACAAGCCCTAAAAAACCCAAGATTTCTCGACAGATGTTCCTAAACACGCAAATTCCAGCCAGACGCATCTACCTAGAAAAACAACATAAGACGGCAAACCCAGATCTAGCAAGTTGACTTTGTTCACCCATCTATCCAGCATCAGTCAGCTGCATCCGATCTTAAAAATAGCAGGTGCACATCAACCAGACGCATCTGACCGTTGAAACAAAGCTGGCAGAGGATCAGATCTACCTACCTACCCATCTCCAGACACAGGGGTCTGATCTAACTCCCAAACAAGCCCAGTCAAAAGATCGGAGGAAAAAAAATAACGCTATTGCATAAAAAAAATGTCTCTTTTAATAATCAGACGCGTCTAATTTAGATGGTTTATCAGAGAAGCGTTTATAGATAATAAAAAGGGGAAGATGACATCAGATCTAACAAGGAGGAGCCAAAATCACACCTTTGTGAGAATGATATCCAGCAGTTCCGTACCAGCCTTCGCATCCGACAGCTCCGCCTGATAACTGCGATTTTTTTAAAGAAAGACGCTTAGATCTTTCAGACGTCTTGGCAGAAACCCCTAGTTTTATAAAAAGACGAGGTCAGAAACGACATAAAATTACCTAAAATGCCACCTCAAAGGCCGGACCGGGTCGTTGACGGAAAGTCCGAGTCGCCGAGGTTTAGGGCAAACCACCGAATCTTTCCGTTCCGAAACGGTGCTCCTCATCTCCTCACAGGCAGCAAAGACGTTCTGCGATACCATACAATGATTCATCTTACTTACAGCTAGAGATCTGCAGAGAAACGCCTGCAAATAGGGAAAAAAATCAGAAGAAAAACAAGATAGGAAAAACCGAAATTACAGGCAATTTCAGAAAAAAAAAAAAAAAAAAAAAGCCTATAAATAGGAGAAGAAAAACAAAATCCCAGATCTTTAAACAAGTAAAAGAGAAGAATCTTCTAAGAATCTCTTGCTAATTTCGTCCTGATTTCTGCAAATTTCCAGAAAAAAATGCTAAAATTCCAGATCGGAACATAAAAATCAAATCTTTCGAAAATCAAGCCCTGATTTCTGCAAAAAAAGTAAAAAAAAAAAAAAGGAATAACTAAAATTACAAGAAAAATAAATAAATAAAAATGAAAGAAAGGGAATAGGAAAAAACGACGTTAGGAAGGGGGAAAAAAAATATTTTACCCAATCTACCCGGGAGGGGCAAAACGGGAAAAAAAAGATATTATAGGAAGAAAGGAAGATGGAAAGATTAGGAGAATAGAAAAGGAAAACAATAATTTAAAAAAAAAAAAAACCTTGCCTTATCTACCCCTATGAGGATAAAGAGAGAAAAACAGATGCGAGGAGGAAGAGAAGGGTAGGATGGGAAATACTGCAAAGATTACCTGAGCTACCCTTGTGGGGGTAGAACTGGAATAGGGAAAAAATAAGGAGCGGAGGATCGAGGGTAGGATTGGGAGAAGGAGAAAAAGAAAAATGGCTTTGGTTGGATTTATAGAGAGAGAGTTAGAGAGAGAGAATCGTTGCGCATTGGATAAGAAAGAAGCGGGCAAAGGCGTGGAACCCTAAAATAAATGTTATTTTAATATTTTAATTAATCACACGCTGGCTGTGTGTCTCCTGAAAAAGCAAAAAGCTGAGATACTCGTGCGAGTAGGATTGTGGTTTTGCTAAGACATGTGCGTAGGTAACACACGTATCTGAGATCTGGATCTGCACGAGGGACTCGTGCGAGTAGGCTTGTGGTTTTGCTAAGGACACGTGCGTAGGTGACACACGTATCTGAGATCTGGATCTGCACAAGGGATCTTCCCGCACGTGGATGCGTGGGTCACGCGTGTGAAAATGGTGTGGTCCATCTAAGATTTGTGTCAGCTTCATTTTTCGGTTCATGCCCTAAAATGAGATGAGAACACGGATGAACGGCATGGATGTAATTCACACACATCACGAAGGCCCTTGGTACCGGAAACAAGCTCGGTGGTCCCCGGATCCACCGAAGCCGCGTGCGTTTCAATCATCAGGCGAGAAACAGGGGTTTGTTGAAGAGCTACCCTGGGTTAACTCGCACTGCAGACCCAGAGCCACGTGGATTAAAATTTCATCAGATCCAATCCATCCATCAGGTAGGATGCTTCATGTTAACCGTTGGACCCAAAAATAATGATCATCTGCAATTCAGGTAAGCAACACCAAAGAAAACAATTGACAGGTAACTTCAACATTTGGTTTTGTACAGGACCCACCGTGGTGTTTCTATGCCATCCAAGCCATTCATATGATGTGATCAGGATGAAATAATTACCCAAAAATCACAGAATTCGAAGAATCAGGTGAGCCATACCACTCGAATTTAAAGATTCTATGTATAACTTTTTGGGGTGGTCCACTGAAGTGTTGAATCAGCCTGATTCTTGGTACCAAGTCCCAACAAAAGGTGATGTACCTGATGGAAGGTGTGGATTTCATGCACGTTGAGTCATTTACATTGTTGAAGGCACAGTACGTGCATGACTTACCCGCACGTGGGAGGTGATTGCACATGGAGAATTCAACGTGTGCGTGGGTCGTGGCACAGATTCCACACGGGGGAGGTTTCAACGCGCTTTTAAAAATTCCATGATTGAGTTGGCGCTTTTAAGCCGCCCAGGACGGTGGTCTTGGTCAATGCTAACAAGGAGAATGTCACCCTCCACCACGCACTGATGCAGCTCATGGTGCAGATGGGTGGGGTCAGGTTCAACCCAACCCATCTTAATCCGAAGATGAGTCCACGTCATCCCACCCGACTTAACTCAATCTCAAATCGAGGTACTGGATACTTGCGATGGAACAGCAGAACGATCTCTAGCGCAAGTTGTTAAATACACCGTTGGCATTACTTTTCAAGTATCAAATTTTATTTATTGTTTTCTTGAGATAAAAACCCTCGTAAATCGAGGATTAATTGGCTGCAGTTAAAAGTACTCTAAAGCCGGTTTAGTTTTCTATTTTTGCATGGTATTGAGCTAATGGGGTTTTCCTCCTCAGGTAGAGAGGAAGATAGTGTAGCTTGGGTGTGGTCGAGCAACTGAAATTCACCCAGATTATAGTTAAGTCATTGGATTGTTTTACAAACAATCGGGCACCCGATGGTCTAATGACCGGACGCCCAACTAGGTTGGGGCGAGCGTCCGAAATTCAGTAGGTTTTATTTCAAAATTCTCTGGATAATTTTATGGTTGGCCGGGCGCCCGATGGTCCACTGAACGAGCGCCCGACCGTGCGCGGACTACAATTTCACAATTTCCTGTTTTGGCTCTATTTCTTTGGTTGTTCTATTTAAAAGGTTCCAAAACGAGATTAGGAGGAGGTTTTCACGTCCAAGGAGAGAGAACACCCACAAAAATTTAAACAGTCGATATCGACCGAGTCACGACCAACTGAGTCAACACCCACGGCCGCCTTAATTATAGACCAATTCAGCAGCGCCCAATGTGGATGACTGGAATCACAAAAAATGACAAATCGGTACAATCCAACCAATACAGACCATTTTTAATCTTGATTAAAAAAATAATAATAAATAAATCTGTTGATGCTCGGCCGTGTCATGGTTGATACACAGGCACTAAGAAATCGTACATTTGTAACACAACTCAAATTAAACGTGCAAATGGCTTGTCCCAATTTTGAGCATAAAAAAAAAACCTGACAAGCTTTGATGTTAACTGCTCGGTTTATGGACATGTAATGGACGGTTTAGGTGGAAGGTGACCAAGAGAATAAATTCAACAAACAAATGCTGATTGATCAGAGCTTTAGGATGGTTGCTTATAACCTATCAACAGTAGGCCCCACAAATTGGTGGGTTCAATTTTTTTATAATATATTACATGTCAATAATTTCTTAGTGTCAGCGTATTAATCAACCATCTGCCAGAGTATTAGAGGCCATACATACATACATGGTAGGGCCCACCAATAGATGCGTGTGGTGAGATCGCAACACATGCATTCTACACAGGTTCAAACAAAACAATGAAAAAAAGAAAGAAAGATGCGCATTTGCCGTAGGAACTGATAAAATATATTCACACGGGGGCAAAAACAAGGTGCCAACAAAGCCGCATATCCGGAGATGCCAAAGGCAGAGCATATAATATTTACATAAACATGACACTCTTCGTGACTCAGAGAAAATTAAAAAAGAAAAAAAAAAAAATAAACTGAACATTCTTTATACAGATATTGGCCGCAGAGACAATTCCACCAAAAAGGAATCCTTTAAACAAGAAGGAAAAAAAAAAAAACAAAAGACTCCTACTACCCTCAACCGTACACAGAACAAGTCCCAACTCTCCCAAAACCTAGCCACAACAATCATGGGGAATTGCATTTCTTGCCCCCTAAAATTGGCATTCCAGCCCCAGCATGGGGCAATTTGGTCATAATACGCTCTTCCTCACATGAAGCTTCTTGCTGTATAATGACCAAACTACCCTTGTGGTGGATGGAACTAGCATTTTTTGGGGTGGAAATATTAATTCCCTAATTAATAAGAAAAGAAGGTTTACCTCCTCTCCTTTATTTCAAAATATACATACATAGTCACTTAGTAAGATGGGGGATTTATATACATAAATGACAGAAAAAACCTCTCCCTCTCCCTCTCCCTCTCCCTCCAAATTTCCTCAATTTTACTCTCGGTTCTAGTTTTTTGTTGTGTTGGGTTTTTTTGGAAAATCTTTTAGGCCATGGCCGGGATACTGCGATTCTGCCTATCCCTGTCGAGGCAATCAAAACCCTCAAAACCCTCAATTCTAACCGTGGCAGGTTTGAGCCCGAACTTAGTGCGGGCACAACCTTTCCGGGCAGACGCTGATGTCGATGGGGAAGACGAAAGGCCCAACGGGGTCAGCTGCGGGGATGCGGTGGGTGGTAGTTTCACCTCGCCGAAGCGGGCATCATGGACCAACGGGTTAGCTGACCGACTGGGTGGTGATCCACTGAAATAAGGTGGGGAGGAGGCCATCGGACTTGGCACTTGATCAGGACCCTGTCAAAACAGAAACACATATAATGATAAATAAATTTCTTTAAAATGGTAAAAACACATGGCCCATTAACTGGGGTATGTTATTTAGATGGTTAAGATCATCTATAGTTGTAAGCCCGCTAATCACTACACCTATGATCGCTGCCATTTTTGGGCTATTTTGAATATGGACATGACCATCTCATCATATGAGGTTGCAATTCATTGGATGGACAGTCCAGATCAATGAGCATGTACACCCAATTCCATCAATAGGTTAAAATAAGAACTATATGATATACATCTATCATCCCAATTCAATTCCACTAATGGAGTCTGATTGCAAGGCCTTCCAGGTAGAGGCGTCTAACATTTAAAAAAAAAAAATAACTGACCTGCCAGATCAATCCCTGGTTTCTATGGGGATATGATCTGATCTCAGACCAACTCAACCTAATCAGGACAACAAAAAGCTCTTTAGAGGCCACTGTGATGCGTGTGACATCCACTCCCTGGTGTGTCCCGAGAAGGTTTGTGGGCATCTGCATCCCCACGGATCCCTGGGGTATGGCCCACTTGAGTTTTGAAGGGGCCTGATTCTTGGGCTCAAGTCCTAACATGAGCTAGTGCAGGTTACAAACAGTGGATGTCTCATACACATGGCAGACCACACCCTTCAGTAGCAAGGTCTCCCTGCAAACTGTGGGAGGAAATTTCCAGAAAAAAACACACCTAGGGCCTGTTTCGTAGCGTGGATTTGAAATTCTGTGGAATCGGGTGATTTAAATCCATGCTGAATTGAGTGGATTTGTCTCCCTACAAACTGTGGGAAGAAATTTCCAGAAAAAACACACCTAGGGCCTGTTTGGTAACGTGGATTTGAAATTCTGTCGAATCTCCCTACAAACTGTGGGAAGAAATTTCCAGAAAAAACACACCTAGGGCCTGTTTGGTAACGTGGATTTGAAATTCTGTCGAATCGGGCGATTTTAATCCATGCTGAATTGAGTGGATTTGTAATCACAGCCTTGAGTGGGAGTTCAAAAGGAGATCTTTTGGGAATTAAAAACCAGCAAATCCCCTCAAATCCATCCAGTCAACCGCTGCCAAACAAGCCCTAAAAAACCCAAGATTTCTCGACAGATGTTCCTAAACACGCAAATTCCAGCCAGACGCATCTACCTAGAAAAACAACATAAGACGGCAAACCCAGATCTAGCAAGTTGACTTTGTTCACCCATCTATCCAGCATCAGTCAGCTGCATCCGATCTTAAAAATAGCAGGTGCACATCAACCAGACGCATCTGACCGTTGAAACAAAGCTGGCAGAGGATCAGATCTACCTACCTACCCATCTCCAGACACAGGGGTCTGATCTAACTCCCAAACAAGCCCAGTCAAAAGATCGGAGGAAAAAAATAACGCTATTGCAAAAAAAATGTCTCTTTTAATAATCAGACGCGTCTAATTTAGATGGTTTATCAGAGAAGCGTTTATAGATAATAAAAAGGGGAAGATGACATCAGATCTAACAAGGAGGAGCCAAAATCACACCTTTGTGAGAATGATATCCAGCAGTTCCGTACCAGCCTTCGCATCCGACAGCTCCGCCTGATAACTGCGATTTTTTTAAAGAAAGACGCTTAGATCTTTCAGACGTCTTGGCAGAAACCCCTAGTTTTATAAAAAGACGAGGTCAGAAACGACATAAAATTACCTAAAATGCCACCTCAAAGGCCGGACCGGGTCGTTGACGGAAAGTCCGAGTCGCCGAGGTTTAGGGCAAACCACCGAATCTTTCCGTTCCGAAACGGTGCTCCTCATCTCCTCACAGGCAGCAAAGACGTTCTGCGATACCATACAATGATTCATCTTACTTACAGCTAGAGATCTGCAGAGAAACGCCTGCAAATAGGGAAAAAAATCAGAAGAAAAACAAGATAGGAAAAACCGAAATTACAGGCAATTTCAGAAAAAAAAAAAAAATTCATGGTTGCCTCCAATAGATAGAGGGTCTGGACGATCCATGGTCTTAAGACTCAGAGACTAGAGCCGACGTTTAGTCCGAGGTCAAGTTGTGACTCGGTCCAGTTGTATTGACTGACCGAGTTCTTTCAACTCACCTCTTATTTGCTGGATTCGGTTCAACCCGGTCCGAGTCGACTCAATTGAGTCGCACGGTACTCGTTCGAATCTTAAATCCTCAAAAAGATACGACACATGTGACATGTACAGGACTAGACCGGATCTCTTCTCATTCATTAAAAAATTAGAAGAAGAAGAAAAAAAAATGATGGCCTGCACATGGTTTAGAACCATTATAGAAATACTGCCAATCAAGGACAGCCGGCGCACCTTCCGCTAGCTGGTCAATCCCCTCAAACACATCGCTTTTCCCCACCTTACACGCAACAAGATCCGCTTCCCACCGACCGTTGATTAATCGCCGTCTGTATATACGGCTGTACGTTGGAGGGACGCAGATCATCCCCGCCTGGCAGGCCCCAATCCGCTCTCATCTTGAGGCGGGAGCGGATTAGGTGTTACCCGGGTAACAGCTTAGTGGGTGTTACCCTTACTGTGGGGGCCACCTTGATGATTTGTTGTATATCCACACCGTTCATCCGTTTCTCCATCCCATTTTAGAAAATGGTTCCAAAAATTAAGCAGATCCAAATCTCAGGTGAACCACATCATAAGGTTTTCCTAGTGTTTATTTGCCATCCAACCTGCTAATAATGTCAAGAAGAACGGGATAATGGGAAAATACAAAGATCATAAAAACTTTGATGTTGCATAAAAAGCTTTTAATTGTCATTCATCACTATTTCCAGTGGTATGGTCCACCTGAGATTTTGGTAAAGCAGACGGAAGGCCTGGATATACAACAAACACATAAAGATGGGTCCCACACGGTTAGGGTAAGGTCTTACGGGGTAAGAGCTAATCCGCTCCCGATTGAGGCGGTCCTAGCTCGTCTTCACACCCATATAGTGTGAAAACAGGAAGCGTTTGGTGCATGAATTGAACGGTGTGTGGTCTACATCCACAAGGGACCCTGTTATGGGTAATTTCTCATAACTGACCCGAGGACAAAAGACTTCGGAATCCTACAGTAAGTCGAAGGTCTGCACCGATGACTTCCCCCCTCTCGAGGCCAGATCAGAGAAGACCTAATCTACCGAGCATACGAGAGCCGAACTCATCCCTTCCTTCCTGCCTATAGATGATAGCGCATCCCCTTAAGATCGGAACCATCCGAAAGATCAGAACGGTCCGAGATTCTCGCCCAGATTTCCGGAGAAAAGGCAAGATATGTGCCGTGATCTCAGCTCAATAACTCTATGATCGATGCCTATAAATAATCAGACTAACTCCAAACGAGGGGTAAGCTCTATTCTCTAGAACGAGTCATCTTACAATTATCAAAAGTGATTACTGATTTAGGCATCGGAGGGCTCACGGCTGGATCCCAGCCACCCCCCTTTACCATTTTCTGTGGTGCTTTGCAGAACCTAACGGAGGCCATCGATCCAAACATCTCTGCCGATTCATCCGAAGGATTTCTCTACCGACGATCTGTTCCTACATATACAACTTCCATCACCTCGTCTGCTGACCAGAAAACGGTATCAACAGATTGGCGCCGTCTGTGGGAACCTCGACAAAAGCCTTTTCTTTACAGAATCCTTCGTTCTAAACAACCAATGGCTGGTGGGAGAGGCAATAGGAAGGGGAAAGCCCCGGTGAACGACGAGCCCTCCTACGAGCATCATTCCGAAAGTGAAGCACCTGTTCGTAATACTCCAATGCTCCACCTCGGCAGCTCGTCACACCGCCTCAATCTTCTGAGTGGACGGCAGAGGTCCCGAAACCGTGGGACCAGACTGTCCACATTAGAAGAACGGGTGGGAGGCGTTGCAGAGCAGTTTGGGGGGGTAGATAGACGCTTCGAGCGCGTGGACGGGAAATTAGACGAAATTACAGCCTTGCTGAACAGTCTAGTCCGACCCGCACCTAACCTCGAAACCAACCCCGAATCTGGACAACCTCAGCGAAGTTCTCATCCACCACACTCACACTCAAGCCGTCCACAACACGACGAGAATGAAGTCGTGAGCCGAGCCTCCGCCTCGAGAATTCGAGCGGCCACGGAACTTCCTTCTAATGATCTAAGACACAGAATAGAAGAAAGAAGATCCGCCCGAGCTAGTCAAGATCAAGGGCGAATGGACGATAATATTACTCCCCTCGAAGCCGAACTAAAAGAGCTTCGGGAGAGGATCGGTGATATCCAGCGGGCACAACTTGCCCGAGTACCGACGGCAGCAGATGTCCTGGTAGACTCATCTGAGTCCCCGTACACTGATGAGATCCGCAACGAACCTCTCCCGAAAAGCTTCAAAATACCCCAGCTCAAGCAATATTCCGGGATAGGAGACCCGGCTGAGCACCTTGAAAACTTCAAGGTCCGAATGGAGCTCCATGGGGTTAACGGCCATATTATGTGTAAAGCTTTCCCGTTGTCTTTGACTGGCTCGGCCTGGACGTGGTTTCGCAATTTAAAACCGAAGTCCATCCCTTCTTTCACCGAGCTGAGCATTCGCAACCCAGTTCATCGGAAGCACTGACCCGAGGAAGCATTCGACGCACCTCGCTGCAGTCAAACAGAAAGACAACGAATCATTGAAAGATTACCTCTCACGATTCAACGCTGAAGCGGTTCAAGTGGAGAACCTATCCCAGGATGTACTGCTACACACAATGATAGGAGGGTTGCGGGATGAGAAGTTCCTCTGGTCAGTAGGGGAACAGCCCCCTCAATCAGTTGCTGAATTCCTCGATCGAGCTGCGAAACACATAAACGCAGAAGAGCTGGTGAACGCTCAGGGGTCATCTCATAAGAGGAAAGAACGCAAGGAAGAAAGTAGCAATAAACGACATCGTCCAGACCGCCGATCTCCGAACTCAAACGCTAATCCACGCGGAGCCAAAACTTCGGTTCCAAAATTTGAGAAATTTACTCCGCTCAAGACAACCGTCGAGCAGATATTCTTAGCCGAGAAGAACAAACAGGCGTTCGGACGACCAGCGAAGATAAAAACCGACCCCGACAGAAGGTCAAAATCCAAATACTGTCTATACCATAAAGATCACGGTCATAATACAGTGGATTGTTTTGACCTGAAGCGACAAATAGAAACGCTGATCCGGCAAGGATTCTTAAAAGAATACATCGCCCAACGTCCCGATAACGATAGAACTTCAGGTCGGGAAGAAAGAGGAGAGCCGGTCGACAATAACCCTATGGAAGAGATCCATGTGATCTTCGGAGGGCCTACCACTGGAGATTCTGGCAACGCCCGTAAATCCTATGCTCGTCAGGCACGGACATCCGAGCCAGCTTGGCAGGTGAATTTAACCAGCAGACCTACAAAAATTCCTAAGGTCGCCCAACGCATGATATCTTTCTCCGAGGAAGACGCCAGAGGAATTATACACCCGCACGACGACTCTCTGGTAGTATCGATGGTAGTCGCAAATAAGAAGCTCCACAGGATGATGGTGGATACAGGGAGTTCGGTCGACATAATATACGCTTCGGCATTTGACAGAATGAAGATTGATCGATCTAGATTAAGGCCGGTCAAAACAGCCCTAACCGGATTCACAGGAGATTGTATCATGCCTGAAGGAGAAATAACTCTACCGGTCACCGCAGGAGATGAGCCAAACCAGAAAATGATCATGGTCGATTTTTTGGTCGTCAACACTCCTTCGGCATACAACGCGATCGTCGGCCGACCCGTCTTACGAGCTCTAAAGGCTGGCATCTCCATCTATCATCTGGCCATGAAGTTCGAAACTGAAGATGGAATCGGTGTGATCCGAGGAGATCAGCAAGAAGCTCGTCGGTGTTATGAGCTGACCCTGCGCGGAAAAGGCAAAAACCAGATATCCGCCATCTCACACGCAGCCCCCCTGGATCCCAGGGAAGAGACAAAAGAACGTGGATCACCAGCTGAAGACTTGATAGAGGTCCCTCTGTCAGAAAAGGACCCGAGCTTGGTCGTCAAAATCGGGTCTCAACTGAATGACGACATCCAAACGAAGATGATCGCTTTTCTGAAAGAGAATGCCGACGCCTTTGCATGGTCCCATCAGGACATGCCCGGTATAAGTCCCGAGATAATGGTCCACCGACTAAACGTGGACCCGTCCGTCAAGCCGGTTCGTCAGAAAAGACGAGCCTTCAACACAGAAAGATATGCCGCAATTGAAGAAGAGGTAAAGAAATTGCGTCAAGCAGGTTTCATTCAAGAAGTCCGCTATCCCGATTGGCTCGCCAATGTCGTCCTCGTCAAAAAAGCCAACGGGAAGTGGAGGGTTTGCATCGACTACACCGACCTCAACAAAGCCTGCCCGAAGGACAGCTTCCCGTTACCGAGAATAGATCAGCTCGTAGATTCGACCTCGGGACACGAGCTTCTCAGCTTCATGGATGCGTACTCTGGGTACAATCAAATCCAGATGCATGCCCCCGATAGGCAAAAAACGGCGTTCGTCACCGACCGAGGACTGTATTGCTACAAGGTGATGCCTTTCGGGTTGAAGAACGCGGGAGCAACGTATCAGCGTTTGGTCAACAAAATGTTCGCAGAGCACATCGGCAAAACCATGGAAGTCTACGTGGACGATATGCTCGTAAAAAGTCTGAAATCAGAAGATCATATCGACGACCTCCGAGTTATGTTTGGAATCCTGAAGAAGTACGGGATGAAACTCAACCCGGGAAAATGCGCCTTCGGAGTAAGATCGGGAAAATTCCTCGGGTTCATTGTGAATCAAAGAGGAATTGAAGCCAACCCTGAAAAGATCCGGGCGTTGGTCGAGATGAGTTCGCCAACCACCGTAAAAGAAATACAAAGCCTCACGGGGCGAGTCGCCGCACTCAACAGGTTCGTATCCAGAGCTACTGACAGATGCCTCCCGTTCTTCAAGCAACTTCGCAAGTTGAACGAGGTGGCCTGGACGCCAGAATGTGAACAAGCCTTCCGGGACCTAAAGGCGTACCTCGGTTCACCTCCGCTACTGTCCAAACCCGCGCCAGGGGAAGAGCTACTGCTATATCTGGCCGTATCCTCCGCGGCTGTAAGCTCGGCCCTAATCCGCAATGACCGAGGTATACAAAGACCAATATACTACATCAGCAAAGCTCTCCTGGATGCAGAGACCCGTTATCCTAGCCTAGAAAAACTGGCTCTAGCTCTAATTACAACGGCGAGGAAATTACGCCCTTATTTCCAAGCACACTCGATAGTGGTATTGACGAACCAGCCGTTGAGGCAAATACTACAGAAGCCGGAAACTTCGGGTCGCCTTGCACGCTGGGCCATCGAGCTCGGAGAATTCGACGTTCAGTACCGACCCCGCACGGCGATTAAGGGGCAGGCTGTGGCTGATTTCATCGCCGAGCTCACCGACCTCTCCGATCCTGAAACTAATGCCCCCTGTCAGGATAACATGGACGGACCGAACCCGGTAGAAGATTCGAACTGGTCGCTGCATGTCGATGGATCGTCGAACTCGCAAGGATGTGGAGCGGGAATAATCTTGACTTCCCGTGATGGCATAAAAGTCCAGTATGCCCTAAGGTTCGGTTTCAAAGCTTCAAACAATGAAGCCGAATATGAAGCACTCCTCGCCGGATTACGGCTAACCTCGGCTGTCGGAATCCGATGCATCACGGTATACAGCGACTCACAATTGGTCGTGGGTCAAGCAACAATGGAATATCAAGCAAAGGGAAAAAAGATGCTCGCGTACCTGCAAAAATATCGCGAGTTATCAGCTCGGTTTGATCGTTGTAAAGTTGTCCGAATACCGAGAGGTCACAACACCCACGCAGACTCCCTCGCGAAGTTAGCGTCGGCTGGAGACGACGAACTGGGACGGGTCGTCCCCATTGAATTCCTCCCCCAAAGAAGTATCACGGACAACGTTAAAAACGAAGTATGCGCTGCTTCAACTGAGCCTGATTGGAGAGACCCTATCATCCGTTTCCTACGGGAGAACGTATTGCCCGAAGGAAAAATAGAGGCAAGACGAATCCAGTATAGGTCAGCTCGGTACGTACTACTCGACGATATATTATACAAGAAGGGTCTCTCGTTGCCTTATCTCCGCTGCCTTGGATCAAATGAAGCCGACTACGTCCTAAGGGAAATCCACTCCGGCGTATGTGGAAATCATTCTGGAAGTAGGGCATTAGCGCAAAAAGCGGTTCGCCAAGGTTATTACTGGCCGACGATCCAAAAGGACGCCCGCGAGATCGTCAAGCGATGCGACAAATGCCAAAAATTCGCATCGATTCCTCACTCACCTCCCGAAGAGCTCACTCCTATGTCCGGACCGTGGCCCTTTGCACAGTGGGGGGTTGATATCATTGGTCCTCTCCCTACGGGCAAGGGACAGGTCAAGTATGCGATCGTGGCCGTCGATTATTTTACGAAATGGGTCGAGGCAGAACCGCTTGCGAAAATCACCGAGAAGAAAACAACAGACTTCATCTGGAAGTCGATCGTATGTCGGTTCGGTGTCCCAAACACTATCGTCACCGACAATGGGCCTCAGTTCGATAATACGAAATACCGAGAATTTTGCCAGAACTTGGGTATAAAGAATGTGTATTCGTCTCCTCATCATCCCCAAGCCAACGGGCAAGTCGAGGCTATCAACAAGATTATCAAGAATCATCTTAAAACAAAACTCGGTGAATTCAAAGGAGTTTGGGCCGAGCAACTTCCCGAGGTGTTGTGGGCATACCGGACCACAGCTCGGTCAACAACAGGAGAATCCCCATTCTTCCTGGCCTTCGGAGCAGAGGCCGTAGTCCCGGTCGAAATAGGGCTACCAAGTAACCGTACCAATAATTATCGACCCGATCAGAATCAAGACGAGCTTCGAACTAACCTCGATCTGCTCGACGAAGTCAGAGAAACCTCCCAAGTTCGGATCGCAGCATATCAACAGCGCGTTGCGAGATTCTATAATTCCCGGGTGAAAGAAAGACGGTTCAGGGTGGGAGACCTCGTCCTACGGCGGAACGTACGTGAGAAGAAGGATAAAATTGCGAGCACATTCAATCCAAACTGGATTGGACCCTACAAAGTTATTAAAACAGTTCGGCCTGGAACTTATTGGCTCGAAGATTTACAAGGTCATGCTTTACCTCATCCGTGGAACGCGGAACATTTGAAAATCTACTATCAATAAAAGCACATTTTTGTTGTTGAGGTACGAACAGAGGCTAATTTGGCCCATAGTCGTATATGAGCTCTAAGCTTCCATTATTTTTGCTAAGTCCTAAATACTTCGTATACGACCTAAACTTGCTCGGCTACGAAGTAAATGGATTCATTATTTTTTTTTTTTGCTAAGTCCTAAAATACTTCGGCTACGATCTAGATGCTCGGCCACGAAGTAATTTTTGCGGCAATGTACAAAAAAAATCTGACAAAGTGCAAACACAGATCAGAAAGAGAAGTAATTCATTTCATAAGACCATGAAAAGGTCAGATTACAAAAACAATTACATAAAGGCCCCAGAAACGGGCTACATAAAAACCCTAAGGGGCAGAATCAGCGGTAGGCTCAGCAGGGGCTGCAGTATCTTCGTCTTCCTCCACCTCGGAGTCCAGAAATGAAAGGTCCAAGCCCGGATGATGTTCTTGGACGGTCATCCGACACTTCTCGTAGCCGAAGTCAAACGCTTCATCGGCCTCGGCAACCTTTACCTCCAACTCCGCCTTGGTGGTTTCCAACTCCGACCTCGCAGACCCCTCGGAGGCCTTCAGCTCCTCCACTTGGATAATAAGGTCAGCTTCAGACCTCTCCTTGTTGGATAGCTCGGCCTGGAGAGCGGCGATCTCCCTCTCCCGCGCATCCAAGGCCTTGACCGCCTCCTCCCCGAACCTCCGGGCCTCGTCCAAGGAGTGCTTGGTGGCCGTCAGCGTACCCTCAAGGCCGGAGATCGTACCCTTGTCCCGGGTGATCTCGTCCCGGAGCATCTGGCAGCCATAAGCCACCTACACAAACAAGAAATAAGTAAGTGAACGAAATACCTAACTAAGTTGTTTTTATAGCAGAATGGTATTAAATTTCACCTTAGTGCTGAAGACCCCCATCATGTTCAGCAAAGAGAGAGCCGGGGATCTCGCCATAATGTCCACCTCGGCCTCGGGGACTGCCTTATACGCCCACTTGCACAAGTTGTACAAGTGTGGCGGCATCTCCGGCCCCCGGCGAATGGCAGATGAACCTTGCGCCGAGGTTTCCTGGGCCGATGCCCCAGATGGGCCGGCCTCACCGCCCTCCACCAAGTCAATAACCTGGACAGGAGGTGGAAGCTCAGCGGGAAGGTCTGGCCGCACAACCTCGACGGGAGGTGCTTCTGAGATCGCCTCAGCGGCTGGTTGAAGAGGAGCATCCTCCGCCGGGAGGGAAGAAGGGCGCACTCGGGGACGCCTCGTCACCACCTTCTGCCTCTTCTTCTCTCGAAGCTGCTCCTTTTCTTCGGCCGTCATGGTCGACATCTTCCTTCGGGAAGTAGGAGCAGACATACCTGAGGACAACAGAGCATCACGTTAGTAAAATACAGAAGAAGAATCGAACTGATTAGTACTCATGAATACCTACCTCGAGGGTTGATGCCCAGGTCGGATAAGGTTTCAAAAGACAAAAGAAGTTTTACGCTGCGGAAGCTCGGATCTAGCTCCCACACAGCGATTAGGCGCTCTTCCTCCTCCGAGCTGAGGGCTGGGGGATCACCACGAACTAAAAAAAAAAAAGGGCAGAGGTCAGTCAAAAAAAAAAAAAAAAAAAAAAAAAAAAAAAAAAGAGGGGAAAGCATCGGACCCGACCTGGAATTGAAAACCAGTTGTTGACTCTTCGGTCTGGGAAGTTAACTTCGGGACGGGCCCCTTCCCAACCCTTGGATACGAAGAACCACTCCTCCTTCCACCCGTGAATTGAGGAGGGTTGGTCTTCTATCAACCGATGTCCTTTCCTCCCCCGAGGTGACATATAGAACCACCCCTTTGAGTCAGGATGGCTCTTCAGTTGGTATAGATGCCTCAGTTCGGAGGGAGTCGGGTCCGAAGCGTGGACTTGGCGCCATAGAGCAACGCAGCTAATTAAAGTTCTCCAGGAGTTCGGGGCCAACTGGCCCGGAGCAAGGTTAACCGCAGATAAATACTCCCTCACAGAAGGAAGGAGGGGAAGGCGGAAACCAGCCTCAAAGAATGAGGCGTACACAGTAACCTGGTCTCCAGGTGGACGGGTCGGAAAATCGTCAAGGCCAGGAAGCCTGAGGTCCAAAGCCCCAGGGATACAATATTCCGACCTGATCCTAATCAGGTCAGATGGTCTAAGAGTTGTCCAGATCAGGTCGGCCGGGTAATCAGAAACCCGGTCAGCAACCCGACCTGAAGTCCCAGCCACTGGAACTTCGTCCGAAGCGAAGGACGAAGGAGTTTCAGCCAGCAAGACTTCTCCTGATGGTTCCGCGGTGACAACTTGGTTTTCCATCATACTGGATTCCCCAATGGCCAAGGACAAAGTTCGCGAAGAACTATCCTCCGAACCAGTCATTAAAAAAAAAAAAAGGGGGGGGAGAACGAAGAACTGGAAAAAAGGACGGAATGTAGATCAACCTACCGGATTACTTTCCGGACAAAAAGTGGGCCAAAGATAGAAAGCAAGGACAGCTTGCGGAGATCACAGCGGTCCGAAGGGGATCTCGAAGACTGGCCCAGAGAAAATCGCGAGGGAATCAAAGGAAAAGGAAGAGAGAAATCGCAAACGGGGAAGATGAAAGAAATCCGGAAAAATGCTTAAGTACAGTATTTATACTGTAGCTGGAGACAGCACGCAGAACGTGCTGTGCCACGCGGCAGTTATCTGCGGTCTCAAAGAACGAACCGACGCGACTATCGACGAGGCTTGCCACGTGTCAGCATCTCATTGGATAGTGATATTCGGCCCGTCCGTTCGAAGATACGAGGCCCCACGTGTCATCGCACCATTTGTCCGCCGAAATTAAAAGCTGCCACGCCGTACGAATATGATTGCGCCTTTTCGAAATTCGAAACAGCGCGTTTAATGCACAGTTGCCGCCAAAATGAGGTCAAATACTGTATACTCCCGAGATAGAAACATCCACCTCGGAAGTGGGGGGACAGCTGTTATGGGTAATTTCTCATAACTGACCCGAGGACAAAAGACTTCGGAATCCTACAGTAAGTCGAAGGTCTGCACCGATGACTTCCCCCCTCTCGAGGCCAGATCAGAGAAGACCTAATCTACCGAGCATACGAGAGCCGAACTCATCCCTTCCTTCCTGCCTATAGATGATAGCGCATCCCCTTAAGATCGGAACCATCCGAAAGATCAGAACGGTCCGAGATTCTCGCCCAGATTTCCGGAGAAAAGGCAAGATATGTGCCGTGATCTCAGCTCAATAACTCTATGATCGATGCCTATAAATAATCAGACTAACTCCAAACGAGGGGTAAGCTCTATTCTCTAGAACGAGTCATCTTACAATTATCAAAAGTGATTACTGATTTAGGCATCGGAGGGCTCACGGCTGGATCCCAGCCACCCCCCTTTACCATTTTCTGTGGTGCTTTGCAGAACCTAACGGAGGCCATCGATCCAAACATCTCTGCCGATTCATCCGAAGGATTTCTCTACCGACGATCTGTTCCTACATATACAACTTCCATCACCTCGTCTGCTGACCAGAAAACGGTATCAACAGACCCCACCCACAAAAATTTAAACAGTCGATATCGACCGAGTCACGACCAACTGAGTCAACACCCACGGCCGCCTTAATTATAGACCAATTCAGCAGCGCCCAATGTGTATGACTGGAATCACAAAAAATGACAAATCGGTACAATCCAACCAATACAGACCATTTTTAATCTTGATTAAAAAAATAATAATAAATAAATCTGTTGATGCTCGGCCGTGTTATGGTTGATACACAGGCACTAAGAAATCGTACATTTGCAACACAACTCAAATTAAACGTGCAAATGGCTTGTCCCAATTTTGAGCATAAAAAAAAAAAACCTGACAAGCTTTGATGTTAACTGCTCGGTTTATGGACATGTAATGGACGGTTTAGGTGGAAGGTGACCAAGAGAATAAATTCAACAAACAAATGCTGATTGATCAGAGCTTTAGGATGGTTGCTTATAACCTATCAACAGTAGGCCCCACAAATTGGTGGGTTCAATTTTTTTTATAATATATTACGTGTCAATAATTTCTTAGTGTCAGCGTATTAATCAACCATCTGCCAGAGTAGTAGGGCCCACCAATAGATGCGTGTGGTGAGATCGCAACACATGCATTCTACACAGGTTCAAACAAAACAATGAAAAAAAGAAAGAAAGATGCGCATTTGCCGTAGGAACTGATAAAATATATTCACACGGGGGCAAAAACAAGGTGCCAACAAAGCCGCATATCCGGAGATGCCAAAGGCAGAGCATATAATATTTACATAAACATGACACTCTTCGTGACTCAGAGAAAATTAAAAAAGAAAAAAGAAAAAATAAACTGAACATTCTTTATACAGATATTGGCCGCAGAGACAATTCCACCAAAAAGGAATCCTTTAAACAAGAAGGAAAAAAAAAAAAAAACAAAAGACTCCTACTACCCTCAACCGTACACAGAACAAGTCCCAACTCTCCCAAAACCTAGCCACAACAATCATGGGGAATTGCATTTCTTGCCCCCTAAAATTGGCATTCCAGCCCCAGCATGGGGCAATTTGGTCATAATACGCTCTTCCTCACATGAAGCTTCTTGCTGTATAATGACCAAACTACCCTTGTGGTGGATGGAACTAGCATTTTTTGGGGTGGAAATATTAATTCCCTAATTAATAAGAAAAGAAGGTTTACCTCCTCTCCTTTATTTCAAAATATACATACATAGTCACTTAGTAAGATGGGGGATTTATATACATAAATGACAGAAAAAACCTCTCCCTCTCCCTCTCCCTCTCCCTCCAAATTTCCTCAATTTTACTCTCGGTTCTAGTTTTTTGTTGTGTTGGGTTTTTTTGGAAAATCTTTTAGGCCATGGCCGGGATACTGCGATTCTGCCTATCCCTGTCGAGGCAATCAAAACCCTCAAAACCCTCAATTCTAACCGTGGCAGGTTTGAGCCCGAACTTAGTGCGGGCACAACCTTTCCGGGCAGACGCTGATGTCGATGGGGAAGACGAAAGGCCCAACGGGGTCAGCTGCGGGGATGCGGTGGGTGGTAGTTTCACCTCGCCGAAGCGGGCATCATGGACCAACGGGTTAGCTGACCGACTGGGTGGTGATCCACTGAAATAAGGTGGGGAGGAGGCCATCGGACTTGGCACTTGATCAGGACCCTGTCAAAACAGAAACACATATAATGATAAATAAATTTCTTTTAAATGGTAAAAACACATGGCCCATTAACTGGGGTATGTTATTTAGATGGTTAAGATCATCTATAGTTGTAAGCCCGCTAATCACTACACCTATGATCGCTGCCATTTTTGGGCTATTTTGAATATGGAAATGACCATCTCATCATATGAGGTTGCAATTCATTGGATGGACAGTCCAGATCAATGAGCATGTACACCCAATTCCATCAATAGGTTAAAATAAGAACTATATGATATACATCTATCATCCCAATTCAATTCCACTAATGGAGTCTGATTGCAAGGCCTTCCAGGTAAGAGGCGTCTAACATTTAAAAAAAAAAAAATAACTGACCTGCCAGATCAATCCCTGGTTTCTATGGGGATATGATCTGATCTCAGACCAACTCAACCTAATCAGGACAACAAAAAGCTCTTTAGAGGCCACTGTGATGCGTGTGACATCCACTCCCTGGTGTGTCCCGAGAAGGTTTGTGGGCATCTGCATCCCCACGGATCCCTGGGGTATGGCCCACTTGAGTTTTGAAGGGGCCTGATTCTTGGGCTCAAGCCCTAACATGAGCTAGTGCAGGTTACAAACAGTGGATGTCTCATACACATGGCAGACCACACCCTTCAGTAGCAAGGTCTCCCTGCAAACTGTGGGAGGAAATTTCCAGAAAAAAACACACCTAGGGCCTGTTTCGTAGCGTGGATTTGAAATTCTGTGGAATCGGGTGATTTAAATCCATGCTGAATTGAGTGGATTTGTCTCCCTACAAACTGTGGGAAGAAATTTCCAGAAAAAACACACCTAGGGCCTGTTTGGTAACGTGGATTTGAAATTCTGTCGAATCGGGCGATTTTAATCCATGCTGAATTGAGTGGATTTGTAATCACAGCCTTGAGTGGGAGTTCAAAAGGAGATCTTTTGGGAATTAAAAACCAGCAAATCCCCTCAAATCCATCCAGTCCACCGCTGCCAAACAAGCCCTAAAAAACCCAAGATTTCTCGACAGATGTTCCTAAACACGCAAATTCCAGCCAGACGCATCTACCTAGAAAAACAACATAAGACGGCAAACCCAGATCTAGCAAGTTGACTTTGTTCACCCATCTATCCAGCATCAGTCAGCTGCATCCGATCTTAAAAATAGCAGGTGCACATCAACCAGACGCATCTGACCGTTGAAACAAAGCTGGCAGAGGATCAGATCTACCTACCTACCCATCTCCAGACACAGGGGTCTGATCTAACTCCCAAACAAGCCCAGTCAAAAGATCGGAGGAAAAAAAAAACGCTATTGCATAAAAAAATGTCTCTTTTAATAATCAGACGCGTCTAATTTAGATGGTTTATCAGAGATGCGTTTATAGATAATAAAAAGGGGAAGATGACATCAGATCTAACAAGGAGGAGCCAAAATCACACCTTTGTGAGAATGATATCCAGCAGTTCCGTACCAGCCTTCGCATCCGACAGCTCCGCCTGATAACTGCAATTTTTTTAAAGAAAGACGCTTAGATCTTTCAGACGTCTTGGCAGAAACCCCTAGTTTTATAAAAAGACGAGGTCAGAAACGACATAAAATTACCTAAAATGCCACCTCAAAGGCCGGACCGGGTCGTTGACGGAAAGTCCGAGTCGCCGAGGTTTAGGGCAAACCACCGAATCTTTCCGTTCCGAAACGGTGCTCCTCATCTCCTCACAGGCAGCAAAGACGTTCTGCGATACCATACAATGATTCATCTTACTTACAGCTAGAGATCTGCAGAGAAACGCCTGCAAATAGGGAAAAAAAATCAGAAGAAAAACAAGATAGGAAAAACCGAAATTACAGGCAATTTCAGAAAAAAAAAAAAAAAAAAAGCCTATAAATAGGAGAAGAAAAACAAAATCCCAGATCTTTAAACAAGTAAAAGAGAAGAATCTTCTAAGAATCTCTTGCTAATTTCGTCCTGATTTCTGCAAATTTCCAGAAAAAAATGCTAAAATTCCAGATCGGAACATAAAAATCAAATCTTTCGAAAATCAAGCCCTGATTTCTGCAAAAAAAGTATAAAAAAAAAAAAGGAATAACTAAAATTACAGGAAAAATAAATAAATAAAAATGAAAGAAAGGGAATAGGAAAAAACGACGTTAGGAAGGGGGAAAAAAAATATTTTACCCAATCTACCCGGGAGGGGCAAAACGGGAAAAAAAAGATATTATAGGAAGAAAGGAAGATGGAAAGATTAGGAGAATAGAAAAGGAAAACAATAATTAAAAAAAAAAAAAAACCTTGCCTTATCTACCCCTATGAGGATAAAGAGAGAAAAACAGATGCGAGGAGGAAGAGAAGGGTAGGATGGGAAATACTGCAAAGATTACCTGAGCTACCCTTGTGGGGGTAGAACTGGAATAGGGAAAAAATAAGGAGCCGAGGAGCGAGGGTAGGATTGGGAGAAGGAGAAAAAGAAAAATGGCTTTGGTTGGATTTATAGAGAGAGAGTTAGAGAGAGAGAATCGTTGGGCATTGGATAAGAAAGAAGCGGGCAAAGGCGTGGAACCCTAAAATAAATGTTATTTTAATATTTTAATTAATCACAAGCTGGCTGTGTGTCTCCTGAAAAAGCAAAAAGCTGAGATACTCGTGCGAGTAGGATTGTGGTTTTGCTAAGACATGTGCGTAGGTAACACACGTATCTGAGATCTGGATCTGCACGAGGGACTCGTGCGAGTAGGCTTGTGGTTTTGCTAAGGACACGTGCGTAGGTGACACACGTATCTGAGATCTGGATCTGCACAAGGGATCTTCCCGCACGTGGATGCGTGGGTCACGCGTGTGAAAATGGTGTGGTCCATCTAAGATTTGTGTCAGCTTCATTTTTCGGTTCATGCCCTAAAATGAGATGAGAACACGGATGAACGGCATGGATGTAATTCACACACATCACGAAGGCCCTTGGTACCGGAAACAAGCTCGGTGGTCCCCGGATCCACCGAAGCCGCGTGCGTTTCAATCATCAGGCGAGAAACAGGTGTTTGTTGAAGAGCTACCCTGGGTTAACTCGCACTGCAGACCCAGAGCCACGTGGATTAAAATTTCATCAGATCCAATCCATCCATCAGGTAGGATGCTTCATGTTAACCGTTGGACCCAAAAATAATGATCATCTGCAATTCAGGTAAGCAACACCAAAGAAAACAATTGACAGGTAACTTCAACATTTGGTTTTGTACAGGACCCACCGTGGTGTTTCTATGCCATCCAAGCCATTCATATGATGTGATCAGGATGAAATAATTACCCAAAAATCACAGAATTCGAAGAATCAGGTGAGCCATACCACTCGAATTTAAAGATTCTATGTATAACTTTTTGGGGTGGTCCACTGAAGTGTTGAATCAGCCTGATTCTTGGTACCAAGTCCCAACAAAAGGTGATGTACCTGATGGAAGGTGTGGATTTCATGCACGTTGAGTCATTTACATTGTTGAAGGCACAGTACGTGCATGACTTACCCGCACGTGGGAGGTGATTGCACATGGAGAATTCAACGTGTGCGTGGGTCGTGGCACAGATTCCACACGGGGGAGGTTTCAACGCGCTTTTAAAAATTCCATGATTGAGTTGGCGCTTTTAAGCCGCCCAGGTCGATGGTCTTGGTCAATGCTAACAAGGAGAATGTCACCCTCCACCACGCACTGATGCAGCTCATGGTGCAGATGGGTGGGGTCAGGTTCAACCCAACCCATCTTAATCCGAAGATGAGTCCACGTCATCCCACCCGACTTAACTCAATCGCAAATCGAGGTACTGGATACTTGCGATGGAACAGCAGAACGATCTCTAGCGCAAGTTGTTAAATACACCGTTGGCATTACTTTTCAAGTATCAAATTTTATTTATTGTTTTCTTGAGATAAAAACCCTTGTAAATCGAGGATTAATTGGCTGCAGTTAAAAGTACTCTAAAGCCGGTTTAGTTTTCTATTTTTGCATGGTATTGAGCTAATGGGGTTTTCCTCCTCAGGTAGAGAGGAAGATAGTGTAGCTTGGGTGTGGTCGAGCAACTGAAATTCACCCAGATTATAGTTAAGTCATTGGATTGTTTTACAAACAATCGGGCACCCGATGGTCTAATGACCGGACGCCCAACTAGGTTGGGGCGAGCGTCCGAAATTCAGCAGGTTTTATTTCAAAACTCTCTGGATAATTTTATGGTTGGCCGGGCGCCCGATGGTCCACTGAACGAGCGCCCGACCGTGCGCGGACTACAATTTCACAATTTCCTGTTTTGGTTCTGTTTCTTTGGTTGTTCTATTTAAAAGGTTCCAAAACGAGATTAGGAGGAGGTTTTCACGTCCAAAAACTTGTTCACTCCCCAAGTGTAGGGTTGCGAAGTAGTAATAATTCGGAAAGACCGAGTATCGTTCCCACAGAGATTTATATATGGGTATTCTCAGATTTTAACTAAAACAACTAGTAATTAAGTCTATATTAAGAACTAAAGCTGAAAAATAGGAAATTAGGTTTAAACAGTGAATGAGTAAGGTAAATTCAATCTAAAAAGTCACTAGAGCGCCAAGGATCCACTCTTAATACGTTTCAACGCATCAACACAACTAGGTCTCTCATAACTCAATCGGAATCGAATTCCTTCTTTATCCGATTGGAATATAGAGCGGTTCAATCACAATTATCTGGAACAAGTGCTTAATAACTGATTTGATTCCCACAACTACGCTCAGGCCTTGGGCACACTCAATTGTATAGGCCAAGCCTCTTTTTAATCTAGTTGAGATTCATAACCATAGCCTACACCAAGTCCTGTCACTAGACCTGATTACAACTCATGGTTTGAACTCTATTTAAATCAAAATCAATCACTAAACACATATTATAGATCATACATAAAAGATAAGAACTTTAGTTACATGAGTTCCCACATGAAGATCAAGCCATTGCATACAAGGCAATCAAAGCGTCTACCATGCCCGGAGTCGATGGTAGATCAATGCATTACTCAAGCATAAACAATGCACAAAAGCTAAGATACTATGCTAAGCTCACTAAGAATCACATGAGCCCGGAGTCATCAAGAGATCAAAGTAAAAGCCAACATAGTACTTGAATCAAACTCAAATTGAACTAAAATTCGTTCATTAAAGCATAAAAGGAAACCTAGGTTGTATTAAGCCATCAAAAACGAATCAAGGGCTTCCCCTCTTAGCTAGGGCTAAGAGGGTTTAGTTCATCTCTAACATCCTTGAACTAAAAGCCTCTAAAAACATGAAAAACTACAAACACGGAAAGAAAACTAAAGATCTGAAGTAGAATCCTTCTCCTCAGCAATCTCCCCGTTGTAACCTCCCCTAGTATGAAGAAAAGAGGTCCTTTTATAGCTTGGAGGAGTCCTTTACGCAAGAAGAATCCAGAAATTGCGTAACCTTTTGCAATTGCGCAGAAATTTCGGAGTTCCAATAATAGAAAGAGCTTCTACGCACAGCCGACCGGTCTGGACCGGTCGGATGGTGATTCCTCTTAGTTCAGCAGCCATGACCGACCGGTCATGACCGGTCGGATCTCCCTTGCAAGCATTCCAGCAGCTATGCCCGACCGGTCATGACCGGTCGGGCTTGGGCAGTCCGTCTGTTCTTTTGGTACAGCAGCAATGGCCGACCGGTCTTGACCGGTCGACTGCCCTCCTTGATCAAATCAGCACTATGGCCGACCGGTCATGACCAGTCGGCGTGGGCATTCCATCAGCATGTGTGTGGCTGACCGGTCTTGACCGGTCAGCTTCCTTGGCCGACCGGTCAGTCGACCGGTCTGGCTCTCTTTCTTCTGTATTTCTTTCTTTCTTTCTTTCTTTTCTCTTCTCTCCTTGCCTTGGCTTTCTTTTGTCTTCCTTCATGCTTGATCCTATGGTCTTCAATGCTTGAAAGAAGCCTCATTTAGCTTTCAAATGATGAACTCTCCATCTTGTTCCTACAATCACACATCATGTATTAAGTTGGTCCTTTAAACATGTATATCATACATAATGAGTGATGAATTGGGGTTAGAATATGCACAATTATGAGCTCAACACACCTCCCAACCAGCATTTTGCTAGTCCCGAGCAAAACATGCGTGAAACAAGTTTCATTTTCCAAAACCCAACTCTCCTCTAGAAACTACTCTTCTATACATTCCAAAACACATAAGCGTAAAAATCAGAGAAATTCAGTGAAAGAGATTGAAACCTTAAACTCTCAGAACATAACAAGTGTTTATATGAAATTCCCGCTGATTGATTGATAAATAGAAGAACTTGAACACATTCAACCTAGTGTGCATAGTGAAGGTTCATCTCATGAGTTTCCGGGATTATCTTCTTCATAAATCAACTAAACTATGGATCTCAAGGTATATAGAGCAACAACAAGCCTATGACAGGAATTTGCCTTACCGTCCTTCCGACGACTTTCACACTACGTCCCATTTCCGGCTTTGGTTACGGGTAGACCATCCCCCGGTTGGTAGTAGGTAGCCCTAATCGGAATTTCCACCATTTTTCTTTCCTTCCCGATTTCATCCTTTCGTTCCTTTTTCTTTTAAATTAGATAGGATTTTTAGAAATCCATATCTTCCGTTATTTTCCCATGGACAATGATGGACAAAATACCCCGGCTTGGTTTCTCAGCACCTCTAAATCAAAGTCTAGCTAATCCACAAATTACATAAACCTTTCAAATCATGAAAATCGTGTAATGTGAACTAGATGCAAAAGGTGTTCAAATTTTCTATCAATCATAAAAATAGGTGAATTCACATATAAAACCATTATATTAAGAGAAATTCAAAGCTTACAACATCCCTCACGTCGTATCTCATCTTCTTCTACTTATGCTATCTCGAATGCATAGAATCAAAGCCTTCCAAAAGAGTTTCGCATTTTTAGAAAAATCAAAAAATTTCTACATCTTTGCTCGACATGTCACAAAAACTAGCAGACTCATCAATTAAGGAATCTCTCACCCCCCAACCAAAACTTTGCATTGTCCTCAATGTAATAAGATATGCAATATGTATGACATGAGAGCAATGACATAAAATAAAGGAGAGTGAGAAAGAGAGATATCACCTGAAGCATATGGCAAGATTAGCTTTTGGAGATGGATTACTTCACAACTAAATCAACTATCAAAGCAAATCCTAATGGGAAAGCATTCTAACAAATCATCCTCCGTCACACTAGGAGGTTAATCCCAACAACTCATCCAAAAGCATAAAGTCAAGCAGAATCATTAGATGAATCAAAAGATTTCGCAGTAAAGTCATCCAATATCCTGCTTTGCAATGTACATGTGTGTGAATGATGGAGATAAGCCACTCAAAATCCCAAAAAGGAATTTCAACGGGTTCCTTAGTGTGCGCACCACATGTATCAGGGGAGACACCATCATATTTATCAGTAAAGATATGTCTCCAATCAGATTTTCCTGGGCAATGATATTGCAAGTAAGGATCATCTCAGGGTTGGTAGAGTTCGGTATGCATGATCCACAAAGGTGTGGAAATCTGAATTGATTTTTTAGCGCAAAACGGTATTGTTTCCACATCCTTCTCTCGGCTAACGTCATGTGCCGATACCGACTCAAAAAGTGTGACCATATCCCTTATCATATCATCGTTCTCATCAAGGGAGTGAGTCACTTCTTCGTCCATATCATATCATCGTTTTCATCAAGGAGAGAGAAAAAAAAAGAGGAGGAGAGAGAAAAAAAAGAGGAGGAGAGAGAGAAAAGAGAGAGAGGAAGCTTGTGGAAGGGAGGATTCTGCTTGTAGATGTGATCTACTGCGCAGTCCATGTCTCAGCGCTTCTACGTCCTCGTGATCAGTAATTCCTTCCCTTTTTTTATATTCTATTATTGTTTATCCACTCCTACGTGAGTGAAGAAGGTTTAATCCAAGCGGTTTGTGTTTGTGATCAGTTGTAACAGTTCTTTTCCATAGTGGATTGTTGGTCTGGACTAGGTCCCGTGGTTTTTACCTCTTCGAGGGTTTTTCATGTAAAAATCTCTTATGTCGTGTGGTTTATGATTTGATTTAGTTCATTGCTTCATCATACCCCATAATTCAAGTAGTTTGGGGGGCGAGATCCTAAGGTTTTGTGAAACGCACCCAACATGAGCTTCAATTTAAACGCTTGCCGCACTTATAATATGGATGGCCTAATTTTTATTGCACCTATGTGAGTAGATGAAGATTCTATGAAGATTGGCCAACGTCAAAATAGCCAAATTATGACCAGATATATGAAGATTTCCTTAACAACTTGGCCACTGATTGAGAAGGAATCAGGCAATTTATGGAGGATTAGTCCTTCAAATGATTTTTTTTTTGGCTTCGACGTAAGGACTTTTTATATAAGATAACTTTTTAACGTTTAACAATAGGTAAATGCTAAAAGGGAAATAAAAAAAATATAAGGCCAAATGTCAATTTTATTAAACTAACTAAAAATACAGTATCATCGATAAATAAGTAAATAAAGCAAAAAAATTACCAACAATGATTCGAGCAAGTGAAGCAACCATGAAAGGTAATGTAACGCACCTAAAATCCGACACCCAACTATAGGGAGTCAGATTTTCAATTCGATGTTGTTTGATAAATAATGACAAATACTTCTTTGTAACACATCTTTTTTTTTTTTTTTCATTCAATTCACTTTTCACATTCGCATAGTCTACATCACAGAAAAGTAAAATACACTAAATTTTATAATTAGAGTTTCAATCATAAAATCAACTAAATTTGTCTTTAATTGTTAAATCTAGTAGTTATCTAATGAACTTTATTACATTAATGCTTTAAATTTAAAATTAAAGAAAATCTATAATATATATTTTTTAAAATTCTTCCTTTGGAAGCGCTTCCACTAAATCATTACCTGCCAACTATTTATTTTCCGGGTGCGACTTGGGTGAGACCCCGGAACCAGCGATGTGGGTGGGACCCTGAACCTAGGGCCCACCTGGATGTATTCTTTGTAAATCCATGCCGTCCATCTGTTACTTCATATTATTTTACGATGCAGTCCCAAAAATGAAACTGATGCAAATTTTAGGTGGACCACACCCCAAGAAATAGTTATCATCAAATCGTGACCATTAAAACTTGCTGGAGTCCACCGTAATGTTTATTGACCATTCAATCTGTTGATAAGGTGACGTAGACAGGGATGAAAGGAAAAAACAAATATCAGGTTGATAGAAAACTTTTGTGGCTCACAAAAGGTTTTTAATGGTCATTAACCACTGTTTCTTATGTTGTAGTCCACCCAAAATTTTTATCTTCTTCATTTTTGGTACCATAGTACAAAATAATCTGGAAAAGCAGATTAACGGCATGGATCTATAAAGAATACATCTAGGTGGGCCCTAGGTTCAGGGTCCCACCCACATCGCTGGTTCTGAGGTCTCACCCAAGTCGCGCCCTTATTTTCGATAATAAAGGAGTTGGCCTAAAAAAGCAGATAAGATAGCCTTGCATAGTTTTCACGTGTAATCAAATTCACATTGCATAAAGGGATTTTCATTAAATACATTTAAAAGAGATTTTCAAGCAAGAAATATCCACAAGTCATGTCTTTCAAAACACATAAGCAACATAATGAACACATCATTATCGTAAAATACTTCCCTATTAGAATTTTCATTATTTCTTTTACTTAGCTTGGCTAACTCTCACAACACCCCATCTCTCTTGGCAATGAGGACCTGTTGTATGATGTTCACCCATCTAAAGGACACTTTTCACCTGGCAATGAAAACTTGTTGTATGATGCTCACCCATCCAAAAGGCACACCGGGCCTGGCAATGGGAACCTGTTGCAAATATACTCACTCATCCAAAGGGATTATTTGTAAGAGACCAGTCAATAATGCATCCATCTACTACTAAGCCTAGTAGCGGAAACTTATTGCGATCTTGACACCCTCACTCACCCAAACAAACTATAGTAGAGATTCAATTTTCAATTTTTATCTCATAATTCACACACCCTTTTCAACAAAACCAAGCCATCAATATTTCAGCCTTTCCAAAGGCATAAAAATCAAGACATAACTTTCCAAACATTTTTTAGGCATAAAAAACAATATCATATCCTTAGGAATTTTCCTTAACAATCAACATATAATTTCAAAGACATCCCGACTTATAATCTTTGGAAATTAAATTCAATAATAAGAATAAACTTTAAGTTTCTAGCCACTAATCAAGTTTAACATTGGAAAACTAATTCAAGCAAGAAAAAAAAAATCAAATTCCAAATAACCTGAAGAATCAAAATCATAAATTTGTACAACAATAATTCAAACAAAAAACCTCAAATTCTAAATAACCCAAATAATAAAAAAACATAAATTTGTGCAACAATTGAAATAATTTGAATAGAACTACAACCCCATGATGAGAAATTGCATGAGGTGACTCACCAGTGTAATCTTTCTAATTTAAACTCAAACTAAATCAAATTATACTTGACCAGTGAGTTAACTCGATGAGTTGACCTAGACTTGGTTCCTCCTTATCTTCTTCTTTCCTTCTCTTTTCTTGTCATTTCCTTTTCCTTACTTCTTTCTCTCACCACATCTAGCAATGGGCATTAGAGACAGCTAAACTCGAATCGACTCAGCAAATTGGCGAGTCGACTCAGAACTCAACAACACTCTCTCTCTCTCTCTCTCTCTCTCTCTCTCTCTCTCTCTCTTCGACTTCTCTTTCTCATTTTCTTTTCTTTTCTTTTCTTTCTAATTTGTTTCCATTTGATTTGCATAACGAATGGGGTTTTTATAACCCTCTCATACTTCTAAAATCTAGATCGAAATGGGATTTTGGATATTTTTGCGTCAAATTGACGTTAAAGCTTCAAACAGCGTGATTTCAACGCTGGATGGGTCTAATTTTTGCTCACAATTATTGTCTTTGATTTTAATTTGAAATCCACTAATCTAATGTTGATAATGTGATTTATCTAGTAGATGATTCAGATCTATGATCAGAGGCTTAACATGCATGAGTGGTGGTGGGTTATTTATGAAGAAGAAGATTGAGCTTTAATGGAAAAATGTTGTACAATGGTAACTTTTTCAAGCCATTTTTTAAATGTCTCAGATTAGTCCTATGGTTTTTGTGGCACAAGGAAATCGAATCTTCATATCAATTTGAACAGTGGGTTCATAAGAAGACAAGTGGGGCTACTGCACACTCGTTGTCGCGAAAGTCAAAAGCCTTACAATCAATTTTTTCCAACCAATTTTGACATTAGAGCACGATAAGGACTTATATGGTCGGGATTTGATGCATATCGGTGAATATCTTGGAGTTTTTAAAAAAACTCTAATGCAAGAAGAAGAAATCATACAACAACTCATTTTCTGTTATGCCTGGTCCATATGCATTGTCTTTGAACGACTGTGATTCACAAGTCTAAACAGTTGTGATTCTTAGAAAAAATTTCCCCATATTCTTGTGAGAATCCTTCTTCGATCGATAGAGATAAAATGGAAGTTTCTATTTTACTCATGATGTTTGCTCACAGATTTATCGTGTTATAGAGATTTTTGATTTTCGGTTGAAACACATAGTTCGTGCACTGTGCTCTTGATTCTCATATTTGAATGCACGCACGTCCTGGTTTATATATGGGGTCAATACAGGGTTTAGGTTAAATATTGATTTGATGCATATCGGCCCACTCCACATGTGGTTTTGGATTGATTAAAACCGGTTATCCTAATTAGATGGTCATAATACGTTGAGTTTATAAATCAATGGTTAGATGGTTTTGGATTCACGACTAAGTGACCTATAAGGTTCCTTTTAAGGTGTAGGTATACGATCAACCTATCGGATTGACGATTTGATCAAACTCTTCTTTAGGTATTGTAAGGTCGATCCCATGAGGTTGAGCTCTATAGGCCTCACTATGATCATCATCATCTATGTTGTACATTTACATTATGCATTTGGTGTGTCCCCTTTAGGTTATGGGATATCCTAAAAATCAGCCCTACCCGGAATGCAAGTGGGCTATACCATGTGAATCTGTTTGAAATCATGCATAAAACATCTAAAGGCACTTACGGGACCCACCTGAGTTTTATATACGGCAGAAACTTGGTATGACTCCTCATTTGACACACACAATGGATGGTCTGGATGTTTCAACCACATCTCAGTAGGCCCTACAAACGATGATGAAGGTTTTAATGGGTGGATATCTACTCTCACCTATTGTTTGTGATGTGGCCCAATTAAATCATGGATTGGCCTATTTTTAGGCCCATGGACCACCATAAAAGGGTGCATTTGACTAATGGTGTGGATTTTCATCACACATCATGAGGGGGCCATAGAGGTTGACCTCATCGGAAGCTTCCCGTGAGGTTTGGGAAAAGGTATTATGAGGTCGACCTCATGGAGTTTCCCATGAGGTTGAGCTCTGTGGGCTTCACCGTTATCTATGTCGGGAATTTACAACGTGCATTTGGTGGGTCCCCTCTAAGTTATGGGATATTCCAAAATCAATTGTATTCAAAACATAAGTGGGTTATACCATCTGAAACCATGTAAAATTATACATAAAAGGTACATCTAAAAGCATTTGGTGGGACCCACCTGAGTTTTAGATGCAGTTGAAACTTGGTGTGACTCTGTAGCGTCTTGGATTTTTGCAAACTTGAAAATTTGATGTTTTGGAATAGAGGTATGGGGAATCATGGTTTCAAGTACTTTTAGTCTAATGACTTAGTGAACCAAACAGTTTTTCAACCGATCTATTTGGATCGTGTATAATACTATACATCACCCATAAATTCAAAATATTTTTTTAACATATTTTTTATTTATAAAAATTGATGAACGGTTAGGATTTAAAAAAATACTTTTTAAAAAATGCGTTATTTTTTTAAACTACTAAAATGTCACGATTTGTATTAGGAATGAAAAATTAAAATCTTTATTATTGAGAATTTGATTTTCTAAGTATTTTTATTAAATTTAAATAGGGAGTACTTCCTTATTTACATGAAATGATATTTAAGTAAATGTAACATTTACTTAAATGTCATTTCATGTAAATAAGCAAACACTATCCATGGGGTAGTGGGACTGTGGCCTTTAAGATAAATTAGGCAAACAGAAAAATTCATGAATAGACAACTTTGGTGCACCGAAGATGGCTTCATCACACCAAAGGGGTCCTTTGAGTTGAGCTGATAATGCAAGATCATATAGAAGGGCTTTGGACTCAGGGAGCTTCGGTGCACCGAAGATTCCTTTAGCGCTTCGACGAACTGTCAGTGAGCTTCGGTCTAAGCCGAAGATCTTAGGCGCGTCGAGCATATTCATATCTCCTTTGTTATAACTTTGATTGAATGATTCAAAAACTAGATTGAAGCTTGATGAGTCTAGTTTCATATTTATATATATATATATATATATATATATATATATATATATATATATATATATATATATATATATATAATGCTTATTTTAAGAAGTGTTGGAAACTATTTAGAAAACTAACAATTTCAAGCAGTGTATATTTATGAAATTTTAATAAGTTTTTTAAAACTAAGAATGAGATAAAATTTTATCGTATGAAAGTAAGCTTGATAAAGAATAACTATAAAAATTATAAAAGTAATTCACTAGATAATAATTCCAAAAACATGGCACGCAAATGGCCTATTGAAACTGAAAATTTCTACAATGGCAAGTTATCGCTTGACCGATTATATCTTTTTCATTTTTGACTTTTAATATTTAGTTTCTTCATAGGAATTGCTCCTAATCTTGTTAGGAATTATCTTTGTTAATTAATTTAGGTTTTTATATTTTGTTTATCTAAATAGTTTAGTCAGATTAAAGCTCTTGATTAAGGTGATTAGGACCAAATTACCATTTTTGCTAATTACTAATAGACCATATCGTAAACTTAGCTAATACAAACCTTAATCATCATGCTCAAGAAATCTCGCCGTCTAGTTTATTCAAAAAATGTTCGGATTATCCAAACAAGCTCTCAACCACTCGTTAATGGGTCATTAAACCCGAAGTTAAGGAAAATCGTTCGTCTTGGCGGGCTTAACGACCCTCGCAAGACGTTGAGCCGAGACTATGCACCAAATCACTTACTTAGATTCGAGGGGATGGCATATGAAATGTGTGAACTTGCCCCGAATTTTCTAAAACTTAAGTTAATTCCGTCCACTCGAACTTACGTGAAGTTGTGAATTTCGATGAAACTTAAAATCCTAGTTTCAAACATTTTCCTTCAAGTATCCCTACAGTCGTGGTCCCGATCAATGATCGGTGATCGTTAAACGAATATTGCGTCATAAATGTCCATCACCACATCTAAAATGTAAATAATAGTATCCTTAGGTAGATCACCACTAGGTCCACCTATCCTATGGCCTAGGATCGTCCTATATACCTTTTGGTGGGCCCCAACAGCTATAAACAACCTCCCATAGGGTTATAATACCAATTGCCTAGCCCTTAGGGCCATTTGTACAATATCTAGAGGTATGTAAGGAGCCCCTTTGGGCATTTCTCTTCCAAAATTGAATTTAGCTAGGGTTTTGGAGAAAAAAGAAGAGAAATAGAGAGGAAGAGAGGGAGAAGAAGATAAAGGGTGAGAAAGGGGGAGTGTGAGTTCGCATGAGAGCTTAGATTTGGATATGGATGGTCACACTAAGTCGTTCTTCATCGATTCTAGTTCGTGTTTGCCGTTTCATGCCTCCTTCGGCTATAAAACCCATTGATTAGCAAGGTATAGAATCTTCCCTTGATGTATGTGTGTTTTTCTCTAGTTTTAGCTTTGCTATAGGGATTTGGGTTGGAAAACCAATCTTTCTCATTCATTTTTTGGGTTTTGATGCTTAGAAGTTATTCATGTTAGGAGTGGTGCCCCCACAAGCAATTCGTTGTAGCCCAGGCTTCTGCTGGAGCCGTAGTCGAGCTCGACCCCTCTAGGGTTTCAGTGATGCGCCGATTTCAGGCCTCAATTCGTCGAATCAATTTAGGGTTTTTCCAAATCTGAGGTATCTAAACTGTAAACCCTAATTAGAAGTTTAATTGGAATAAATTTCTAAGTCACTACTATTATATTTGTGATTAATGGTAGATATTTGAGGTTTTTTCTAAATTTTTTACGCTAGAGTCGGATCCGAATCAAGGAATTTTGACTCCAAGGTGAAGATCTACCCTAAAGCTTCTCGAAAAATTTTAGTTAATAATTGCTTAAATTTGTTGAATTTAATTATAGTATATATGTTAGAATTACTTTAATATTATAATCTATATATTAATTATTATTTAGTTGATAACATGCTCGATGAAATGCCTGAATGGTATGAATTTACATATTGGAACGTGTCTATGCTTGTGGATGTATGTGACGCCCCGTGTCATCCGTGTTATATCATCCGGGTCCTTTTAGATCGGTCTGGCCACTCGATCGAGCCAGTTGGTTGGGTCATGTGCTTTAATATATTATGTGGTTGATGTAGTATTAAATTTGATTAGTATTGATTTGGATTACGCTCTGGCAACCGTTTGATTAATGTATTGCGTACTCTTTGGTCGGCCATCACAGACTCATTCAATCGACCAAGAGGGACACGGTCGACCGATAGTGGCCACTATCGGTTTGTCGTTGTCCACTTGGATCCACCGAATAAGTTTCAATTAGAGTTAATCATTCTTATGTTTGACTATTGAATTACCTCCTATGAAATCTAGAATACCATAATTTTCATTGTAAATAGTCCACTTAAAACCGTAGTGCAACTCGATCCACCAAGTCTCATGATCTAAGCATGGTGGTATGTGACACCGTAGTCTGAGCTGTCGGCCTACGCAGAGGTGACGAGCCTCTCCATTGTGACCAGTGAGTATTGACAGAGGTGACAAATTGTTGTTTGAATGGCCCCTGTGACAAATGTGACCCTGACCGATGTTTGTGTGCCTGTGCACCGTTTGAATGACCCAAGCGTGCATTAGTTTAATTCTGAGTGACACGCCCGCACCTCTGTATTAATTAATTGTATTTAATATTTAAGTAACAAGCCCTTTCGCTTGATTTGGGCGTGGCTGATGAGTCACGGTCAAACCATGCTTTTATGGATGGATAACTCAAACCTCGGATCGAGGAGTTACTAGTGATGAATGACGACACATTGCAAAGAGCTAAATGTTCCCAATTAAACTTGTGATATCATGGTGGTATTCCAGTTTCGCTAATCTTGCTATATGCAAAATAATTAATAAAAGTTGAACTAATTATGCATACACGACATTGGCGTTCTAAGTAACTATCTGATTGTTAAAAATGCCAGTATACTGAAGAACGACCTTGCATTTGTGGGTGGCTGATCGACTGTTGGAAAGATCAGCTCACTATTTACTGTGATTTGTCCGGGAACATCATGCACTTGTGAGGTGGTTGGTCGACTGTTAGAAAGACCAACACATCATTTTCTTTTATTTGCACACCATGCATTCTTGCATTAATCAACTAGTAATCAACTAGTTTAGGAACTGTTTACTTTGTTGTGTTATCATTAATTGCACATGGTTGTGTGGATAACATGTGTAACTTGCTTAATATTTGTGCGTTAGAGTTATATGCTAAAGAGTAGTATATATATATTCATCGTGAAAGTGTTTATAACTAAAAGGTCCCAAGTGTAATCTTGGAGATATTTTTTTCACTATGTTGGCATTTGATGCCTTCCATTTGACATATGCAGATGTCCTAAGAATAAGATCAGATGGTAGTGCGCTCGAGGCGTCCCACTAGTATATTAGCTCCATCCTTTTGGTAGTTATATTTTCCTTTCATGTTGCATCTATTGTGATTTGTATAATTCTCATATGGGCTGACACTGCGGTTAAATTGTACCATTTTAGATGTTAGCATTTTATTTTTAGATTTAATTATCTCCGCTTTATTTTTTATCCGCTAGTTCAAATGTGTTACTCTAGATTTATTTGTAATCAGAATGAATATACATCTGATTGAGGACTCACGTGGGTGCATTTCCCCACGTGCAGTATTCCTAGATAAACATTTTACTAAGTTAACACCTAAAAACTCGGGATCGAAATCTCCATACTTGGGTGCCGATTTTTTGGGTGTTACAGACTCCTCATCCAACACACACAATAGATGGTATGGATTTCTGAACAATATCTCATTGAGCCCTATAAATGATCATGAAGGTTTCAGAGGGTGGATATCTATTCTCAACTATTGTCTATAATGTGACCTAGCTTAGTCATGGATTGGCCACATTTTTAGGCCGGTGGTCCACCACAAATTGATGAATTTGAAGGATCCCCCCAAACACACACACACACACATGCTATGAGGTCGACCACATGGGAGCTTCTCATGATATTGAGTTTTGTTGGCTCCACCAGTGATGTGTGATGGACATCCATGCAATGTGTTTGGTACTTGAAACTCATGTGGGCCTTATCATCTGAAGTCATGGGAACTCTTGCCTTAAACATCTAAAAGCATTTGATGGGCCCCACCTGAGTTTTGGAATAGCCTGAAATTTGATGCGACCCCTCATCCAAGTGGGACACACACAATGGATGGGTTGGATCTCTAAACCACATCTCACTGGCTCTATATACAATCAGGAAGGTTTCAATGGGCGAGCATCCACTCTCAACTGTTATTTGTGGTGTGGCCCACCTAAGTCATGGATTGGCCTAATTTTTAGGCCCATAGCTCACCATAGGAAGGTGCATCTGATTAATGGGATGGATGTCCATCACACATTACGGTGGGGCCCACAGATCTTGACCTCGTAGTATGTGGACCTTTTATATGTGGAAGACAAGACTTAATGTGGATGAAATCCCGGAGATAAGGCAACAGAAGTTGAAAACACTTGGGTACCTAGGGGTGGGGTTACTTTCACTAATGTGGAATACAAGACTAAATGTAGATGAAATCCATACCATCCATCAGTTACGCCATTGCTTGGTGGGCCTTGATCCTAAAAATCAGGATCATTCAATACTCAGCTGGGCCATCCCAAAAATTTCTACCTAAAACCTCTAAATTTACCGGGCGTAGCTCACCTGAGTTTTAGAATACTGTGATTTTTGGATAAATCTTCCATCATGGTGAAGCACATCAGATGAATGGATTGGATGGCATATAAATGCTATACTGGGCCATACACAAAATTAACGGTGGGCATTCCATTCCAACTATTTTCTGTGGTGTGGCCTGCATGAGTTTTGGAAGATCATGTTTTTTTTGGTTTCTATTGTTGGAAGATGACAGCTAACAAATGGCCAGGGTGGAACTCATAGAAAGTTACACCCACGTGACTCTGCACGAGAAAGTAACTCCCGTACGTGAAGTGGAGCCCATGGTTCAGTGATCCAAACCGTTGATATAATGTATTAACATATAATTGCTTCATTAACCACTTATTTGTTGGTCACCTATTTCAAGGGCTAGAAATCTTTACATCCGGGAGATTTTCAGTAGATGGACGATCTCCAATAGGATCGATAATATCAACGGTTTAGATTAGTTAACAATGCGCCCCACTTGTACCAATTGAAAACGCCAAAGGCACGAGCATTGTGTAATGAGGAGTTATAGGATGCTCAGCCTGAGTATGACGGTTGATACGCAGGCACTCAGAACATTTACACGTGGCATATATTAAAACAAATAAAACCAACTAGATTGTGCAGGCCACTGTAGTGAAATCAAAATCTTAGGATCAAATTAGTTGAACAATCATAACCTTTGATTCGTGAACACTTGTTCATGGAAATATAACCGTTGGATTTCATTTTTAACGGTCCAATAAATGTCCATTAATCAGATAAACTGATTATCAAATGAATTTGTTCATGAAAAATTGACACTGGTTAACATAATTTCGGACGGTTGAATTTGACTAGTTATGCCACTTGTGGTATTTGTAAAGTGATTTCTAAGTGTCTGCGTATCATATATCACACTTTGCCAGAGTATCAAAGTATTTCTCTTGTATAATACCAAGGGAGAGATAAGATCAGTGACTCGGAAGAAAGAGAAAGTGATCTGTCCCACCATTGTCTGTTTTTTAGGCATTTGCCTACCATTCGATTCTGGCAGCGAATGGACGCTTTATACACAGGTATCTGGACATTGGACAGGTTCCGTACATTCACTCCATTTAAAACAATTGAATTGTGGACCCACTGTAACTAAGTCACAGGACCAAAATCAGATTTATGAAAGAATTATAACTTCTTTCATTGCCACTTGTTTGTTCGAATATGACTAATGGATTTTTTATTTTAACCGTTCACCAAGTGTCCACCAATCGAAAAGTTTGACTATCAAATAAACTTAATTTTGATTTCAAGATGCATCGAACTTAGAACACATAATTTGAAAAGTTCATTAAGAAATACTTATGTCGGTCAGTCCATCAGACCGACGAGCGATGATCATCGATGGTCCAAGCAAAGAGACCATCTAAGCAAGATGAACGGTTCCTCTAGCTCAGTGTGAGAGGATTCACTCACAGAGGAAGATCTGTAACAGGGGCAAGAAGCTGATGTAGTCCACTTGAGATTTGGATCTGCTCATCTTTTGAACCAATGCTCTAAAATGAGCTGGAAAAACTGACGGACGACACATAGATCGAGGTGTGCCCCACAGTCAGGGACTCACCCACTAAGCTGTTACTGCGGACTCCCCTTATCCGCGCCCAGCTGCAGAATGTAGTCGGGGGAGCGGATTGCCTGTGATCATATCTCCTGTGCCTGGAACTGTGTGGGGACTGTAGAGATGTCCTTGATAAATCCACTCCATTCATTGGTTTTGGAAGACTACAATAGGACAGGATTCTAAAATTCAGGAAGATCCATAACTGATGTGGGCCATATCATATGAAACAGTGGGGATTCAACGCCTCACGGTGACAAAAGTTTTGTATCAGGATGATATTTGTTCCTACAGTTTATCTGAGTGGTAATATTTTCACGAACGGTTTGGATGGTATATAAACATCATGGTCAGCTCTAGGAATGTTCCAACGGTGGACAACGTTGTTGTTCCTGCTGTTTTGTTGGTATTGATCTGCTTGATTTTTTAGAATCCTGTCCTGTGTGGTCTTTTGAAAACAGATGAGCGGAGTGGATTTTCATGGACATTTCTGTCGACCTCACACAGCCCGGGCACAAAAATATCTCTGTGCCCCCGGGTCATAGGCAATCCGCTCCCGCTGTACCGGATGTGGCCGTACGGCGAGTGAATCCACACCCTTCCAATTGGTGGACCCTTCTATGAACGGCCAAAAAAAAAAAAACCACCTTGATTGAATAATAGCCGCATATGACTGATCAATCGATTTTTTCCGTTTCAAGTTTGGACGGCTGACGCTGCTCATTTTCAGAACCTATACGAAGGGTGAAAATGGGCAGCCAGGACCAGGACTGCCTGTCTGGCGTGTCCTCACGTGGATCATCAATAGTAGGGCCCACCAAATTGAGGGGTTTCGTTACCTACAGCTACAACTTGCCACCCCTACCACTGGCACGCTACGTGACTTGTCAGTGTCAGATTCTTGTACACTTCCTGCCACTAGAAGGGAGTTATTAGATACTCTGGCAGAGTATGACGCTTTATACACAGGTAACAAGAAATTGTACCCAAGAACTACATTAATTCAAATTAAATGGAATAAATTGTGAAAGTTTCACAAAATCAGATTGGTGTAGCAGTCCAATTGGCATGCACTTCATTGAAATAGGACCATTTGGTATTTTTCAGTTTTAACCGTTCAATAAACGACTGCAGATTAGATATATCTTGTTGAACCTATTTTTGGCCGTTCCTAAAGGAACCAATCAGAAGGAGACATAGGTCATGCTGTCTGTTGATATAGTGGCTGAACAAAAGTGTTGGCCGAGCAAGGTAGTGACCGAGTGCATGTTGTGTCGGCCGAGCACATGCTATCATGAGTAGTGGCCGAGCGAGGCTGGGAACCACCACACGAAGGAGAAGAGTCTACGAATGATCAACTGTCACATGAAGGATGCTGAACTGTCACGGTAACATACGGTTCTCTTTGCCATCCAAGAGAACCTATAAATAAGAAAGAAAATTAATAAAGTAAACTGTCTCACACCAACCAAATTAAACCAAAAGTATCTCTTTAGTTATCCTTAGCATATCTTAAGTCATTGAAGAGTAGCAGTAATCTTTACGTTCATATGCTGATACACTATTTCAATACAAAATAGCTCTCTTTTACCATAAACATTTTGCAATTAATCTTCATGGCCGACAATAAGTAATTTTTTTTAGTTTTTGTCTTTTCTTAAAGAAGGCAAGGTGTAACTTACTCGAGGAGGACAAACCCCATCCTCTAAAAATCGCCTGATTGTTTTAAATAACATGTTACGACTGACTGAATAAGTGATTGATCTACTCAGATCTTAGTCATTTACAGTCGAGTTCGATGTATCTACTTATCTTGGTGCTTGGGGTCAAAGTCAATTCAGTTGGAATCGAGCCGCATAGTAGATTCTAGCACACCTGTGCACACACATGATAAAAAATTAAGCCGATAACCAACTTAGAGCCAGCATATCTAAACTAAGTTAATATGTATTTAGCTTATGATACATCTAAACTAAATCATAAGGGACTGTTTAATTTAAATAACTTGTTCATATTTTCAATTTCTAAGTGCATGTGTATCATCAATTGCACTCCTTTGGGTGTCAATGGGTCGGGCTTAAGCTTGAAAAGTCTGAATTTTAAATAGGGATTTAGAATAGGGCTGGCCCAACGGCCCAGCCAGAAATAGTTCAAAATTTGGGCCGAGACTTACCAAGGCACAACATGTTGACAACTCTAAAACTTTGATACTATGGCTGGGCGTGTTGGATGATACACATGCACTTAGAAATTAAGTCAAAATTGCATAGTTGCCATATAAGGTTAGAATCATTCAACCAATCTGATATTAAGACACTGATTTAATTACAATAGGCTCTACAATTTAGTGATTTGAGTTAATATTATCCACATGTACAATTTCCAAGTGCTAGTTTATCGAGTGTTATCCATTATTAGAGTATCAAATAACTCCCAAATGATTATGCTTAGTGTTCAAGTGGTTGCATTTAAGTCACATGCTTATCTCACCTCAACTTGTAAATATGTATCGTGATTAGGACCGTTCAGGTGGGCCATTGTGTGTTGTCGCCAGTTTAATTAAACGGGGCACTCGTGTGATCGAGGACCTAAATTTGGTTTTAGTGTGTGGATAATGTGCATGGGCGTGCCAAAGTCTATTCAACTCAAAGTCTGATTGAACTGGCGGTGTTTCCTTGCGTTGAGCTGATTAGATTGGAGACTGGGATCAAAGATCCAAAGTCCTCTCAAGCCATTAATATTTGTGCTTCCATTCAGGTGATTTGTGAAAATGAAAGGTATTAGCCCTTTCGAATGAGTTCTTTTTGCTTTGTGACAATAGATGTGAGTCTACAACTAAAGGACTTGTTCTTTCATCAGTATTTTCAGTTCAATATTTCTCAAAGGAACAAGCATGCACAAGCAAATTAAATAAGGCAAAACGTTGTCGATTTCATTAATATGCAGCAATAATGCTCCTTACAATCGAAAAGTTGCGCGACAACCAAATAATAATAAATGAGAAAAAGGAAAAGATAAATACTTGACACGTCTATCGGAATAGAAGATCGAGGCAGGTGTGATCAACTAAATCGGAAACTTAGGTGATCACTGTCCTATAACTTTAGGTTGTGCAAAAATTACTTCTACTCCTAAGGTACTGTAGCAAGAGCTGCTAGGCAATAGTTATGTAAAACTAAGCTAAGTTAAGAAAGATAAATGAAAGATAATATAAAAGATATACGAATATGTTTGACATAGGGCCTTAAGCCCTTCTTCAATTGCTCCTTTTATAGATTGTCTCACGCTAAAGTTTTGGATATGGGTATCTCTTTGATTGATCCAGAACTACCGACTTGATTTGGAAAGAGAAGACTCCAGCTGGATCTGACCTCTTTGGCTTCGCAGATCTTCTTCTCGTGGTTGATCCTTCGCAGAGATGTTTGTAGGCCATTACATGGACCAGGCCTGAGACTACCAAAGTTTCTCTGGATCTGAGCCACCAAATCAAGCTTGGGAATTTCAAGATTCTTCTACTAAAGATAATTAGGCTAAGGGCCTGACCTGAATCAATCACAACCACTCAACATCTTTTGTGGATGGCCCACCTTGTCATCTTCAAGGTGTTGGACCATCCGGATCAAACCTCCTCTTGCACTTAACTATCTCATAGGTGATGCTTTCGAGTGATGGAGGGATTTGACATCTAACACAGATGTGTCATCAGCCCAGATCTAATTTACTTCCCCCATTCTCTTAATTTCGATTAATGTACGGTGGGGAGGGCTTGATCGAGCCAATGTGTTTGTTCCTCTGGATCTGGGTCCGAGCCATGGCTAGGTTCACTTTGACATCGGCCTGATCTTCGGATCTTTTCTTGAACGCTACAGCCTCTTCAAACGTCTCTGGGAAGATCTCCCATTTTGGAAGAATTGTGAAAGATGACCTCAACGAGAAGATCATAATCATATTTGTGATTAGATCCATTCTATCGGTGGGTCTCTTATAATCATGTTGGGTACATTGCCTCATTAATGGGCATGATAAATATAGCATGCGCTGATTCATTCTTCTAAAGATGGATGTAAGGGTTCACACCTTCTCATTTATAACCGAATGTGTATTGTCAAAGGAAGGTCAAACGATGATACTCTCATATGAGAGTATGTATCATGCCAGTAGCGGTCACATCATGTCGACACATGGTGGCCTTTGATTGGTCCATGTCAGGGCGTCGAAAATGGGTGTAAACAGTGTGGATGGGTTATAGTCAAAAAATCATAGCTACTAGCCACTTGTTGCTAGTTTTATAAGTCAAATACTCATATCATTCATTGTTTGGGCCACTTATTGAACATATACCACTAGTCTTTTTCCCTTTTCCTTTTGAGGTGTTATAAGTAATGGCTAGATGCCCAACAAGAGGCGACATCTTAGATCAACAGACAACATTAAATTTAAGAAATATAATTGTATACCAATATATACAGCCATTTTCATCGCACGCTATATTTAATGATTAAGACCATTCATCAAGTGAGTCCAACATGAATGAGCCATTCCATAAAAACCGCAACGACCAGACAATAACAAGTGTTCAATTGATGGACTTATTTAGGGCTCTCAATGGAGCGGGTCAGATCCGAGATCCGATTCGCTCCGAATCCATATAATGCGGATTTGGATCTTAAAATAGGTCCGATTAGTTAAATGGACTGGATTTGGATCTTAAAATAGGTCTGATTACTTAAATGGAGCGGATATGGATTCACGGGAACATATCCGAGTTCGATCCGAATCCGATTAAGATTCGACTCATTGTCACCTTACTGTATATAGGCCTGCACACGGGTCGGGTTGGGCCCAAACCTGTACCGAACCTAAATATATTTTAAGGTTCGAGTTTCGGTCCGGGTCGTGACCGGGTTGAGCTTACCCAACCCTAACCCTACCCTACTTGTAAAAGGGTCAACCCTAACCCTACCCTACCCTATATGTTAAACCGGGTCGAGTCGGGTCGGGTCAAGTTAAGACTATGTTTCTATGGTGTGGTCCACCTAAGATTTGAGTCAGCTTCATTTTTGGTATCATATCCTAAAATGATCTTTCAAAATGGTTGGATGGTGTGGATTTAAGACACATAATCAGGGGCCACCTACCTTGGTGGATCCCGGATTTCACTTAATCTACTCCCTGCGAGTGTGAGATGAGCGCAGCTTGGGTGGGAGTCGATGAGACCCAGAACCAGCCATGTGGGTGAGACCCTAACCATGAGGCTCACCTTGATGTATATATCATTAATCCATGCCGTCCATCTACATTTCCAGATTATTATAGGACCGTCCCAAAAAGGAAGCAGATGAAAGCTTTAGGTAGACCACACCACAAAAATCAGTGGTCATTGAACTCCCACCATTAAAAGATTCTAGAGTCCACCCTAATGTTTATTGACCATTCAACCTATTGATAATTCTATATAGATATTTCTAAAAGCAATAAACTAGTATAAACGGGGCGGTTCGGGTCGGGTGGAACGGGTCGGGTATACACGGGTCGAGTTACGGGTCGGGTCGGGCGGGTTTGGCATGTACCCTAAACCGTACCTAAATTAAAAACGATCCAGGTGCATCTACTCGGGCCGGACCGTTTTCTCAATTGAGTCGGGACGGATCGGGTTTCTACCGGGTCGGGTCGGGCAGGTGGGCGGGTTAACGGGGCAAATGTGCAGCCCTAACTGTATATGTTATATTCATGCTGGCCATCCGTTTTACAAATTATTTTAGGCCATGTCGACCATACCATAGTAAATAGTGGGATTTGCATCATTTTTCTACTAAATTAAATATATTATATTATATATTTTATATCATATATTTTTTTAGATTTGTAATGGGGGTGGATTCGGACCTGGATTCGACCCGAATCCGATGGTTATATGGATTTTAGATCGGAAATGGATCTAACAATTTATAAATGGATCGGATATGGATATCACCTTTTGGATCCGAGTCGGATCCTGAATCCGATCCGAATCTGTCTACAGATATATGGACTTGGAGCCGGATCCAACTGGATCCGATCCAGATCCGACCCATCGAGAGCCCTAGGACTTATAACAATGATGCATGTTAAATATCAAATTCCACCATGCTAACCGGCCCTTTACCTTCACCTGAGGTGATGAGTATATTTTTCAACAAAATGATTTTTTTTTGTCATGATAGGTGAGAGTAGGATCTCCAAGTACCTATGAGTATTTCAGGGAAAAAAAAAAAGAATAAAAAAGAATCTACAAAAAAGCTAAGGAAAAATATATATTTCAACCATTTTCAAATACAAAAGATTGTTTCACACCCAGTAACAATTAATCTTTTATTACCATAGCTTTTTGAAAAGGTATGCTACATTCTAACCCGCTTTATCCTGTAAGTGTGCAGGGGGGTGTGAATCTGATCCCCGATAAGCCTGTGCAGTACCTTTCTTTCAATCTCTCCCTCCCTCCCTCTCTGTAAGGAGCAGGGTCCATTTGGATACCCACCAAATAAGTTACTTTTTCTACTTGCAGCAGTAGATAAGTAAGTTTGGTAAGATTATGGTAAAAGTAGCTTAGGCACCAAAAGCTACTTTTCTTAATAAGTAATCCATTTTAGACTTTTTAATTTATAATTTTTCTACTTCTCTCTCATGATCCATGTTGGCATAGGAGGCTCTCTCTCACCGACTCACCATCCATATCAAAGGATGCCCCACGTGGTGGACCGTCCACATTGAAGGTGGCGCTCATATAGTGGACAGTCCACATAAAAGGTGGGCCCCACATGATGGATCACCTCATATTAATGTGGGCCACATATGGATGGTCCACATCAAAGGTTAGCCCATAATCATAAAAAGCCCACATTCAAAGCGGGCTGATACAATGTACGACCCACTTCAAAGGTGGGGCCCACATGATGGACGATCTATATCAAAGGTGGTTTCTACATGATGGGTAGTGTACACTGAAGCTGGGCCCCATATGATGGATGGCCCATATTGAGGTGGCCCCACATGGTGGACGATCCATATCAAAGGTTGACCTATAATGATAAATGACTTGCATTCAAGACAAGTCTTGGATGATGGGCAACCCACATTGAAGGTGGGGCCCACATGATGGATAGTCCACATCAAAGGTGACTTCACATGATGGGCAATTAATAATGGTTGGCCCCACATGACGGGCGGTCCACATCAAAAGTCGGTCCTAAATATTATGAGTGACCCATATCCAAGGTGGGCCCTTCATGATGGGCGGTGGATATTAAAGGTGGGCCCCACTTGATGGATGACCAACATTGAAGGTGGGCCCTACAGTAATGAATGGTGCACATTAAAGGTTGGGATATAGTGATGAATGGCCCACTTCAAAGATGGGCCCTGTATGATGGACACCCACATTGAAGGTGGGGCCCACATGATGAATGGTCCACATTAAAGGTTGGCTCTATATGATAGATGCCAGATGTGAGGGGGACAGAACAAACTCGAGGGATAATTGCTTATTATATTAGAAACCATCATGCTTTTTACTTTTTGGTTGATAAGTAGAAACCAAGATAAGCTACTGATTTCCATAAGTCGCTTATCCAAAGTAACTTATGACCCAGATGGGCCCTTAGTCATTTTCTTTAATTCAAATTGTTTGGTAAATTTGACTTATTAAGTATTTATTATTTTTTACTAAAAATATAGGTTATGTTTTTCAACTCCCCTCCCTTCATTTAATGCTAAAGGCTGAATGTTAAAAGTGGTAATGCATTAAATTTGATTTCCCTAAGTAAGTATTCCTTCAAAATTACAATTCACCACTTAAATTAATTTTCAGCTCTTATTTTTCAATTGATCAAAAGTCACTATGCACTGTAGTAAATCTCGTGGACTAGCAATAACTTTGCTATAATGCATACAGACGTATTACAGTAGGATACGCTTAGCAATTTAGGGACTTTTCAATTACATAATCTTCTCACATTCAAATAATTCAGCCCATTGATTATGGAATCAAAGAAAAAAGAGTCAAAGGAACAACGGCCTGAAAGATTCCAATCAAAGAGAGTTTGGATTTTAATATCCCCCGTTCAAAAGGAGGACCGTAATATAAACGGTTTGGATCATTGAGAGTTGACCCAGATCATAAGGCTTATGTATACGTTTGTAACACGTGGAATGTATTCTAGGCTAACGATGCAAGTAGGAATGGAATTTCTAATTGCAGACTCATGCGTGAGATCCTTACCGTCCATCAGCTGGTCTTATGTTCCTCAGGACAGAAGATCAAACCAGTGGACTCGTAACCGAGCTTAGGCTTACGTGTGTATTGACCACAGACCTGGTCAGCTCCTTTAATCATCTGTTTTGTTCGCCTATATGTGGCCCACCTGATGAGATGTACGGCCTAGTTTTTGGCCAGGGGATCATTTGCGATAGGACCCACCTTACCAACGGCATGGATCTTGCAGACATATAACCACTAATAAAATTCTCCTCCGTAGCATAGCAGAAGTAATGTGATAATCGTGGAGAAAAGTGACCACTCCACGCGATAATGACGAATCAACCTTGAAGGATCTCGTGCAAATTACAAACAGTGATTGTTTACCACCACTTATTAAATTCTGAATTGCATGATCCGCACCCGACCATATCACTTATTTTTTTAGGTTTTCGTGACGTTGACAACGGTGATGGTTCACCACCGCTTATTAAATTCCCACTTATTAAATTACAAATTGCATGATCCTCAACCGACCATATCACCATTTTTTTAATGCTAGCATGTGCCAATTTTGCACCGATCATGATTAGATGGTCCACATTCAGAAATTACAAAAATTCATATAATTGGGGCAATCGTCACCATTCCATTAATGGTTGGGGTAGGCCGGATGCGGGCTACTCATCACATGGGACCCATTGTAAGATTGGCCTGATCCAAAAATGATGTTGGTCCACTCATCAAATGAACTGGATTTTGACATTGAATATAGACCTTGGTCTTCATTCCAACCATCCATTTTTTGTCAATCTTGCGTGACCCACTTGATGAGTGCACCAATCTGATTTTGAGGCTTGGTCATGTTCATAGAGGGGCCTACTTGATGAATGGCCAGATCGGAAGTAGGCCTGGAATAGATTTTCACACAATCGTCCTCTACTAACGAGGTCTGCTGGACGTGACTTGCCTGTGCCCACCTACCCCCGGAAGTTCCTGTGGTGGGAAGCTATGTGGGGCCCACCGAGATGCCCGTGACAAATCCACTCTGTGCATTCGTTTGGCAAGACCACGACAGATTAGGATTCCAAAAATTAGAAAAATGGAACACTCAGGTGGACCACACCACACGAAACTTCAATGATTGAATTCCTACCGTTGGAAACTTTGTAGGGGCCACAGAAGTTATCATCGGGATGATTTTTGTACCTACAGTTTATCTGAGTGGTAGTAATCCTATGGACGGTTTGGATGGTATCTAAACATCATGGACTGCTGGAGGAAGGTTTCAACGGTGGACGTCTCCGTTCTAACTGTTTAGCTTGGCGTCGCCTTTTTGGATCTGTCTGTATTTTGGCCTCATGTACTCATGGTCTTGCGAAACTGATGAACGGAGTGGATTTGTCACGGGCATCTCTGTGGGCCCCACGTAACTTCCGGCACAGGAAGTTCATGGTGCCGGCGGCACAGGCAAGTCACGTCCTGGTCTGCTAGCCTAGCATGCACCCTCTCCACACAAACCCATGCATGCTGCATACGTGTTTGCTTGGCAAGCGTGTGGGACATCTAGGCAGTGAATAAGCTAGGCTTCAAGTGCGAGACCAATGAAAAATCAATCTGCTCCACTCATCAGGCAGGACACACTTATAGAAAAGAATGGACGATTAGAAAAGCTTGATACTGTTTCACATTCACAAACGGGTCCATTGATGAGTGGACGTCTTGATTTCTGCATATGTCCTAGTCATTCGCCAGCTCACGTGTGACGCATGCAAAGGTGTTTTGGTGGGCCTTTGGGCCAGCAAACCGCTTTTAATGAGATTCCATACAAAGGGCAAAAGAGAAATCACATGGTCCCACGAATCCAGACGCAAAAAAGGATTGTCGGGACATTATGTGGACAGAAATTACATGACATGCATCAAGTGTCTTCGCATCCTATACGCATCATTCCAACTTGAGAATTTGATATTTGATATACATATCCACGGTGAGGCCCACCACATAAATGGTTCGAATCATTCGTCCATAACTCTAGATCCAACGGCTACGATTCCTCTTTTGTTGTAGTAGAAGCGGTGGATGCTGAATTTGGTGGTTTTAATTTAGTCGTCGGACCGCTATTTTGAACTGTCGCGCGGGATCATCAGGAAGGCATCCTGACACGTTGGGATCATGCAGTGAATCTGATCCGTTCATCTAGGGCCGTCCATTACAAAAATCACTAGATGAACCGTCTGGATTCACCGATCCTCCTACGTTCCAGTTTTAGTGGACCGAATGTAAAGCACCTTTACTGGACGCGGATTGTGGGCCTACGGAGATATACGTGTTTTATCCACGCTGTACATCCATTTTAACATATCATTTTAAAGCACGCATTCGAAAAAGGAGGTAGATCCAAGGTTCAAGTGGGCCACACCACATGAAGAAGTGGTGATAATAATGTCACCGTTGAAACCTTCCTGGGTCCACCGTGATGTTTATTTGCCATCCAACCTGTTCCGAAGGTCACATAGATGTGGATGAAGAGAAAACCACCACTTACAAACCCCCCCCCCCCCCAAGAAGTTTCCAACTATAGGTGCTCTACCTCCATGTTTCCTGTGGTATGCCCACTTGAGCCTTGGATCTTTTTCCTTTTTAGTCCCATGCCTTAAACTGATTTGTTAGAATAGATGGGCAGTGTGGATAAAACACATGCATCATAGTGGGCCCTACATAGCCCTACTAGGGGTAGGAGGCAATCCGCGTACCCTTTACTGCAAATAGAGCTGAACATAAACGAATAAGCTCGAAAAACCCGCTCGATTTGGATCGAAAAAACTTGACTCAGCTAGAATCGTTTAGTGGAGGTGCTTGAAAATTTCTGAGCGAGCACCGAGCAAGCTGCTTGATTTGGCTGGACTCGTTCCTTGATTCAAACTCAGCTCGATTCAAACTCATTGAGTTTGCTGGGCCGAGTAGAGCCAGTAACGAGCAGGGGTAGGTGGATTCAAATCGACTGCCAAGGGTGATGCTCGAATGACTGAACTCGTGAAGAGCACTAATCGGGATTGTCTAAATTAATCTGAACTTGGGTACAATATCAATCTGAAGTGGGACCCATAATTTGGGCCATCTGGTCTTGACGGACATGCCACGTGTACGGCAAGGAGGCCCACAAAATAGGACCCGGATCTGGTGTATCCGGAGAACCACCGAGCTGGGTGGATCAGTGACGGTGGGTCCCACTTTGATATATGTGTTTTATATCCACGCCGTCAATCAGTTCTACCATATCATTTTAGGGCGCGAATTAGGTGTTACCCCGGGAGTAGCTTAGTGGGTGTTACCCCTAACGTATGGCCCACATGGATGATATTTTGTATATCCACTCCGTACATCCTTTTCTACGGCCCATTTTAGAATGAGTTTCCAAAAGTTATGCAGATCTAAATCTCAAGTGGACCATACCACTAAGAACAGTGTGATTGAGTGCCCCACCATTAAAAATTCCAAAGAGCCTATCATAAGGTTTTGGAAATGTTTATTTGCAATCCAAGCTCTTGATAATGTCAATAACGTCTCTACGAAGGGAAAATATAAATATCCGATTGATCCAAAAAAATTTGTCTCACAAAATGTTTTTAATGGTTATTCATCACTTTTTCTAGTGGTATGGTCCACCTGAGATTTGGATCTTCTTAGGGTTTTGGATCACATACTAAAATGAAATACAAAAGCAGATAGATAGCATAGATATATAAAAAATTACATCACAATGGGCCCATACGGTAGGGGTAACACCACTAAGCTGTCGAGGTGTAATGCCTAATTTGCGCCCATCATTTTAGGGCATGAGCCAAAAAATGAGGCAGATCCAAATCTCAAGTGGACCGTATCAAAGGAAACAATGGTGATTATGGTGGCCACAAAAGATTTTCTATATTTGTTGCTTTTCTTCATCCAGACCTGTGTTAATAGGAAGTTTTTAATGGTGGGCATTCAATCACCACTGTTTCATGTGGTGTGATCAACCTGTCTGCTTTTCTCATTTTTGAGCTCATGCCCTAAAATGACTTGCAAAAATGGATGGACGGCGTGGATATAAAATAAATATATCACGGTGGGCCCCGCAGTCACAGATCCACCGAGATCGGTGGTTTCCCGGATCCACCGAATCCGGGTCCCAAAAAAGAGAGCCATGGCCATGGGCACATGACCTATCGTTTCTCTCCAATTCCATGCTGCTTTCCGTACGTAGCGGACGGGCGTGCAGGATACTGGTGCGAGTAGTACAATAATCGCACTGGAGAATACAACACGTGATCATATCTGAACCGTTCATTATAAAGGTTCGACGCCACGTGGCATATTCCCTCCGTCAAAAGTGCCAGGTAAGTCCATCGGTTGGCAGACCACCTTTCACAGGAAAATCGACCGATGGTCTACATCTAACGTACAAGTGTTGGCCACCTGATGAACAGTCACAGGCCATCCTGTCTTCTTCTTCTTCTTCTTCTTTATTTATTTATTTTTTTAATAGACGGCGATGGTAGTGTATTGTTGTGAATAAATGCTCATCATCCATACTTACACGTATGCTTGCGTGTAGCATCTTAATCGTGTAAAAGGCGCTTCACAGCTAAAGGGCAGCAGATTAGGTGCGGCCCGGGCATCACCCAACACGGTGCGGCCTTTACCGTGGGGCCCAGATTCATGTATATGTAGTATATCCTACTCCGTCCATTCGTTCTCAAAGATTATTTGAAGACTTGATTCCAAAAATGAAGTGCAAACAATTCTCAGGTGGACCAACACTTCAGTAAACAGTGGTGATTGAATTTCCACCATTACAAAAACTCCCAGGACCTAAGTAATGTTTATTTGCCATCCAACTGTTACGAAAAAATAAATATTAACTTGATCCAAATCTTTTGTGTCCCATAAGAAATTTTTAATGGTCAATCATCACATTTCCCCTTTAGTATGTTCCAAGATGAGATTTGGATCCTACCTTAAAATGATATGGAAAAACGGATGAACGGCTTGGATATAATGTATATATATCGAGGTGGGTCTCACGGTCAGGGCCGCACCGTGTTGGGTCAGCCCGGGCCGCACCTAATCTGCTCCCCAGCTAAAGAGGTTTGAGTTTTGATACAATACGACTCAACGTATTGAAATTTTTACATCGGAATTGCAACCGTAGGATCAGGGCCATGTTTCTATGATCTAAACCTTTTGTATCACGGTCTTCACCGTGGATGAGGGATACCAGAAAAGAAAATATCAGATTGCAATATTTGTAGCCCTTCGATCATTTGACTCTTTTCTTTCGAGTATAGCCGGTATCCTTGAAATGTTAGTTTATGGGCCATGAACAGAACCTTCCAATCTTGAATATTCCTCTGGTTATCACCAACCAACGACAAGGTCCATCAGGTAAATGGTTTGGATCATTGAATAATGACCTAGATCCAACGACTATAATCCCAAATAAAAAGTAGCAATAAATAGGGATATATTGTAGAAAAACCTAAAGAGCTTTAGCTGTCATTGGGCTGTAATGGGCCATAGCGCATAACCACCTTTGGATTCAGGGCGTTGATGCGGCAAGACATGTGGGGAATTTTGTCAAAGTCGTTATTTTATACTCTGGCACGGTATGATGGTTGATACGCGTGGATTTATAAATAGTAGACATGTTCCACTTTAACTCAAATTCAACTGTCAAAACTGTGAAACATAAAATGATTAGGTCGGTAGCTCAAAATTCGATTCAATCAAGTGATCTTAACCTCTGATTAATAGATATTCGTTAATTAATTAGGATCATCAAGTACTTCGCATTTAGTCGTCCAATAAATTCCTAACAATCGTCTATTTAGAAAATAAAATAAGTGTAATTTTTTTGTTTTAATCCAGTTCGATTGGGTATCAGAATTTGGACGGTTAGATTTGATTTACTAGATGCCACATGTACATTTTCTAGGTGCCTTAGCATCAACCCACTTTTGGAAACAACCATAATGGTAATTCACTGTGGCTGAACTGATGACAGCCAGATCTTGCGGACGGGAGTATGAGGTCAGGAGCACAATCACGTGTAGCGGATATCTACAGGAGAGCGGATTCCGTACAGAGTACTCAGTACCATATAGCATACTGAGTAAGCTCTGTGGGGCCTTCTGTCATGTATGTATCTTATCAACGCCGTCCATCCGTTTTTAAAGCTAATGTTAGACAAAGATCCAAAAATTAAAGCATATTCAAAGCTTAAGTGGACCACACCACACGAAACAGTGGTAATTGAACACCTACAGTTGAAATATTCTTGGGGGCCACAGAAGTTTTGGATCAAGCTGATATTTGTGTTTCACCTTCATTCATGTATGTGTGGCCTTATGAAAAGTTTCGATGAAAAATAAATATCACTGTAGGGCCCTAGGAATGTTTCAACAGCGTACGTCATTATCCCCACTGTTTCCTGTGGTTTGGTCCACTTGAGCTTTAGATATGCTTCAATTTTGGTCATATGCCATAAAATGAAGCTGATAAAACGGATGGACGGCATGGATAAGACACATACATCACCTGTGGGCCCCGAATAATTTACTCAGTAGTTAGTACGCAATCCTCAATCTACCTTAAGTAGGTATTTCTCAGCTTGTTTGCTCGAGTACGTCACGAGGCATTTACAATAGGATACGTCGGGACTTTGGCAGTTTGGATTTGAGTTTTTCTCAATGATCCAAACGGTTCATCTGATAAGGACCGTTAATGTTTAAATTAAAACAGCCAAACCATGGAAGGGTGAAATAATCCAATTGAGAATTTTGATTTGTCGATTTTCTACCGTACAAAGTAAGACTCGACATATGAACGGCTTAGATAATCGGGAGTTGATCTAGATTCAAGGGCTAAAGTAACAACACATAGATCTGGATTCATTGAGCAAACCTCATTTCTTATATTTTAATTGGCACGCGTGAAGCATGTGATGGGAGCTTAAAGGATGTGACAGTCACCTATCATGCCTAGCTACCACATGCCCTTCCACATGTTATACGATGTCTGCCAATCCCACACGTGTGTACAGCTCTGCTAATACACGTGCAAGCACAATAGTCCATATAGGACAGGTGTGAGATCATATCCAAGCTTTCCATCAGGTGGGCCATATGTTGTGTTGTAAGATTGGTCATTTTCAAGGCAGAAGATGGAAACATTGTGTCCACACAGCAAGTAACCTGGTACCTACCTTTATAGAATCAACCCTCCTAGGATTGGCGGGTAGTAATCTAGATAGCAGTGTACCTAACATCCACTTATAAAAATAAAATAACATCCACCTTCTAGAATCCGACAGTCGTTGGTGAAAAAATCAAACCCATAAAACCGAATTAAACACCGTAAAGTAGTAAGTTTAACTATAGCATGTTTCCTCAATGGTCGATAAAAGCTAAAAGGTAGCTGTTAGTCGTAGTTACCCGACCTAAAACAACAGTGTACAGCTCGGGTGATTGTATGTATATATATATATATATATATATATATATATATATATATATATATATATCCCTATGGGTACCGATAACGTCGCCTAACAGTCGCGGATATTTTTGGACCAAGTTCGGGGTGATTATAAACAAACTATCTTTAATGTTTTAGACGGGATGCCCCAGGACAGGATACTTGAAATTTAGAGGCTGGAACGACAACATCTTTTCAAAATAACCGAGTAACCAAATGTTTTTTTTATATAAAAATAATTATAACTAATGAGCCAAACAAAACCAATGTGTTATTATTTCAAAGGTTTAAAGAGCCTTACTTTATCCATTCCATCAAAATATATATATATATATATATATATATATATATATATATATATATATATATATATATATATATATATATATACTTCCCATAAGGTCGAGCTGTGTGGGCTTCATAGTATTATGAGGTTGAGCTCATGGAAACTTCTCATGAGGTCGAGCTATGTGGGCCCCACTCGACTATATATATAGTCGACCTCATGAGATCTTCTCATGAGGTTGAGCTATGTGGGCTGCATCATGATTAGGGCTCTCAATGGAGCGGGTCAGATCTGAGGTCCGATTCGCTCCAAATCCATATAATGCGGATTTGGATCTTAAAATAGGTCAGATTAGTTAAATGGACTGGATTTGGATCTTAAAATAGGTCCGATTACTTAAATGGAGCGGATATGGATTCCCAAGAACATATCTGAGTAACTAGGCTTAGGCTAATTCTAGTGGAATTACATATATAATATAAGTACGACCGGTAGGCAAAATGTTTAATAAAATCCGGTGCAACTGGTACGGTATCATTTATCACCCTAAACGTAGTAAAAAGATGATTTAATTTATATAATATAATATATAAAATATGGTATATAAAAAATTCTAAACATTACCCCACCTAAGCCTGGATCTAGGCTGGGCTTAGGCTACCAATATATTTAAAACCTAGCCTTTACCTAGATTGTTTAATATTTACCTAGCCTATACCTATAGTGGAAAATCTAGGCTCCACCTAGGCTTAGGCTAGGCTTAGGCAGATGTATATATGCCTGAACCTCGGCCTAGGTTCATCTAGGCTAGGTCTAGGCTGGGTAACTCTCGGGATTAGTACTACACACAGGTTGTAGTTGTGACACATAAACTACCCAGGGGAAATCCACATATATATATATATATATATATATATATATATATATATATATATATAATATATATATATATATATATATATATTTCTTAGATTACCACCCCTGTGCACCTTTGCATATGTCATGGGCCTGAAATTTGACCGATCCATGTGATTTAGCATGACCTACTAAAGTTTTGGATTAGGATAAAAGTTAGGCCCTAAAAGTTTCATGGGGTGTCACATCATGTAGACCATTCAAATTTTGTGCCCATGACACATGCGCAAAGGTGTGCATTGGTGCTCACCGAAGAAGGTGTATGCGCCAGTGACCATCTTGTTGGTGTGTGTATTAGTCTTGTTTGCAAAATATGCACCGGTTTTTCTTGGTGTGTGTATTAGTCTTGTTTGCAAAATATGGCATAAACATCAAATTTTGCATTCGGACTAGGGAAATGAAAATATGAATTTGATAATTCAAGAACTTCCCAAATTCATGAATTTTCGTTGGATTTTGGATTTGGTAAAACTAAAGAACCGTAATTTGAGAACCGAAGCCTTTTCTTGAGCTATTGGAATTTGCCCCAAAATCATGGATTTAGAAAATCCGTGGACCTGACAAACACCTGAAGAAAAACAACAGAGATTATTTGAAGTCCATAAATTTCATTCGAAATCCCTCTCCCAAATCCTTCACCCCAAACAGCCCCTACAATACCCAGAAGAAAACGTGGGCCCTTCTCTTCAGCTAATTAGAGTTCCTAAAGAAGAGCCATGTTCCACTGCAACTAATGTAGACGAGAATTTTGTGCAATTAACTGCACGTGGGATCACTTGATGTGCATGATAGCATCCAACTTGTCCATAAGGGTCTCCAAAAGTGGGACACCTCAAAAATAAGCTGATCTAATCGTTAGGTGTGCCACTCAATGGAAAACAATGGACTACCATTCATAACATTACAAGCGCACATCATGAGGTTTTATGTTTATCAGTTCTAGACATGTATGAATATTTTTTAGATGTGAATATTTTTTACATTCATATGAATAAATTTTGTAAGCTTAGCTTAATTTATAACTTTCATATGAATAAATTTTGTAATCTCAGGTTCTCTTTCTTGCTTTTGAAAAACCAGGCTGGCCGGCCGACTTGGGAGATCAAGTGAATGACATGGCCTGTATAATCCTCGCTTGGTTTGCGAACTTTCGCCTAACCTGGCATACTGTTTAAGCCGAAACTGCCCTTAAAACTAGCTAGCTCATCAACAACCCCAAATGCGAAGGCAAGGTCATAGGCATTACCGCCTGTATCATCATGGTCTGGGCCTCAATTCAAGTACATGTGTTGATCGTGGTCCATTTTATGGGCTGGACAATAAATTGGTCTGAGCCCAAATCTAGGTCTGACTACTCTAGTTCAAGCCCATTATAAGCCCAACCAACCCACTAAAAGCTTTAAAAGGATTGAGTGTAAATGGTTCAAGCTGACCTTATGGTCCAGTAGACCCAGCTCAAAAAATAGATGGGTGGTATATGATTTTGAAACAATGGATTTGTACCATGGTCAATGCTGTCCTTTTTATTAAAATGATTGGGTCTGAAACCCAAGCCAACTAGTTCCAATCTATCCCACAAAATGTTAAATGGGTTATGTTTCGATCATCCAAAAATGCGTCTGCCTCAACCCGAACCCAAGTAACCCAACCCAAGCTTTAAGTTGGGTCGGGTTGGTTTGGGCTTGGGCTGGAAATCTTAACCCAACTCGAGTCGGGTTGGGCTTGAGTCAACGCCTCAGGTAATCCAACCCAACAGTAGTTTGACCCTATGTGTATAATAAAACCGCATCTGTAATTACATACGAGAAATATTAGTGAGGTAATGGATCTTAGGTTGGGTCGGTCTGTGGTCGGCCTTGGGTTGTGCTCGGGTTAGGGGTGAGTAATCAATATCTTGGGCTCATGTTAGGTAGCTTGGGTCTGGCCGAGTCATGGGGCTTGAGCTTTTGGTCATTATCTCTTCTCACCATCAATCCAAAGAGTAGGTGCTGAGCCCTAATATGTTTGATGTAGCAGTTGGCACACATGCATCATTCAACCTATCTTATCAGGTGGTCCACCCACTACGTTTGCCGCATGCATCAATGTGGACCGTAGATCAATGTTTTCTGACCTTCTACATCTTCGTAAATAGTGTGCTGCATAATGAGTGGAATGGCCCAATTTAGGGCAGGGAATATAAACGATTGGGCCCACATGATGGACAGCTTAGATCTTACATAATCATGCCACGTTGGTGGGTGACATTTTGGAAGCTAAGGGCCCACAAGGTCCAGTAGTGAAAATAGACCCAGCTTGGACGAGTCAACCCTCAATCAGCTGACTTATGACTCAGCTTAGGACCGAACAAGCCGGTTTGGACTGGAGTGGCTGAGTCTTAAACCCATGGGTCAAAGGGCTGAAAGTGGCTCAAGTGTCAAAGCTGGGTCCTTAAGGCAACCAATGATTTTAGTCGTCCAATCAATAAAATCATGCTTAAACGCAGTAAATCCCCCATCAAAGAAGCTCAAATAACAGGTATCAAACTCCATCAAGTGGTCCACCTCCTAGTCTCTCTCGCCCGTTAGTTCGACCATGGATCTAACCAATCGCCCCATTCTCCTATCTAAATAGATGTATGAAGCTCTATTAATCGAAGGAATGGTTAAGAAGGATCGGAGCCGCTCATCATGCAAACCCCAGGAAAGCCAATATGATCACGAGGTGGGCCACACATCTATAAAAGAAGTGAACGGTTTAAGAAAGGGACCAGGGTTTATGCATGATCAAGGGAAATGTAAGTATTCAGGCCCACTACTTTTATTCATAAATGTGATCATGCCAATGGAGAGTGTATAATACTCCTTACATGTTTACACTAATTTGGCAAAGTATCAGTGTGACAAAAACCAATAAAGACATAAAAGGGAGAAACGGGCACTAGCCAATATTTGGGCCACCATGTTAAAAAGACGGTCCATTGCTTTACATAGTGGGGCCCACAACTTGTAACATTCCATGTTAGAATGGAGCTAGAAAACCCTATGATTAAGCCCCAAAACAACCAAAGCCTGAGAATACCTTTACTATATTTCTCTTTTTAATTAGCCGTGTATTTGCTCAAACTTCAAAGCCATTGTCCTATTAAAAAGAATTTTGGCCATCGTCCAATGTCCATGCATGTACCCCATAATTCCTCGTTTGGAGTCTCAAGGACTCCAGGATGTGAGGACCCATCCCATTTTAAGATATCGACTCAAAATGACTCTTTTTGCTCTACACCATAGGCTAAATTAATTGGTTTTGGTCATTTCATACTCCAAAATTTCATTATTCCCATTGAAAATTTTCCGTGTGTTGTCTTTTTATTATTAATATTATTATTCTTTTAAAGGCATTTAGAGAGTTGTCTTTCTTATCTATTTGGGGCCGCGTTTGTGTTTTCAATAAAGGCCTGTTTGGACACCACCAAATAAGTTACTTTTTATTTTTTAATTTTTATTTTTAAGCATTTAGAGAGTTGTATTTCTTATCTATTTGGGGCCGCGTTTGTGTTTTCAATCAAGGCCTGCTGATACCACCAAATAGTTACTTTTTAACTTAAATCAAGTCATTATATTGCTTTCTCGCTTCAATTAGTTTAGTAACATGATTGCAAAAGTAATATATATACTTAAAGCTAAGAGAATTTTGTTATATATATATATATATATATATATATATATATATATATATATATATATATATATATATACACACTTTTTGACTTGTTACTTTTTTTTTAAACTTATGACTTTCTGTCATCTCCACATCAAAGGTGGGCCATACGATGGACAGTCCACATCCAAGGTGGGCCCTACATGATGGATCACCCATATTAATGTGGGCCCACATAATGGATGGTCCACATCAAAGGTGATCTCCACATGATGGCAATGGACAATGAAGCCAGGCCCCACATGATGGATGGCCCACATCAAGGTGGCCCCACATGATGGATAGTCCACAACAAAGGTTGACCCCTAATGATGAATGGCCCGCATCCAAGGCAAGCCCTGCATGAAGGACAACCCACATTGAATGTGGGGCCAATATGATGGTCCACATTAAAGGTGGGTTCCACATGATGGGCAATTAGTAATGGTGGGCCCCACAAGATGGATGGCCCACATCGAGGTGGCCCCACATGATGGATAGTTCACAACATAGGTGGACCCTAATGATGAATGACCCACATCCAAGGTGAACCCTGCATGATAGGCAACCCACACTGAATGTGCAGCCCACACGATAGAGGATCCACATCAAAGGTGGGCTCCACATGATGGGCAATTAGTAATGGTGAGCCCCACATTATGGATGATCTACATCAAGGTGGGCCCCACATGATGGACGGCCCACTTAGAGTTGGAGCCCACATATGGATGGTCTACATCAAAGGTGGGCTCCACATGACGGGCGATGGATATTGAAGGTGGGCCCCACATGATGGACAATAGCATTGATGGTGAACTACATGATGAATGACCAACATCAAAGGTAGGCCCTACATAATGGACAATGCACATTAAAGGTCAGCTCCTAACTATGAATGGCCCACACCAAAGGTTGGACCCACGAAACGGTCCACATCAAAGGTTGGCCCCACATGATGGACGATGGATGTTAGGGGGACCAAACATAGTGAGGTATAAATACTCATGATGTTAGAAACTAATCATACTTTTCTACTTTTTGGTTGATAAGTATGTTGCTTACTGTACATACTTATCAACCGAACAAGTAGAAACCAAGATGAGCTACTTATGACTTAAGTAGCTTATCTAAAGTAACTTATGATACAAACGTCCCCTATGCATAAGAATTAGGACTAGTTTGGTAAACGCCAAAAATTGATTCCTCGGTAGTTGGAAACCCAAAAACTCGACTGGGCTTATTATTCAATGGGTTGGTTTGACTTAACTCAATATTTAATAAACTATAATTAAAGGTATTAAGTGTGCCTGTATGATGTAGAGTGGGCTATAGACCTATACATGGCATAGATGGACCGAAAGAAACTTGAATGAAAGCGGACGTAATCCATTAGATCCAAGCCTTATCCTACGTAAGGTCTGACGTAATTGGGCCCTAAGCATGTCCGAATCAAAGAAATTTATTTCAGATCGAAAGAGATCATCGTTCGAAGTACGAATCATAAAACAGCCATAACTTTTGATCTGGGTATCGTTACGGGATGCATGACCTATGAATTTTGATTGGAACAGGCCATTTAGGGCCAACCAAATCTTGTAAGCAGGTTGCATCAATCCATTTCATGAGAAAACAACTCCTTCCAATTCAAAATTGAGATTTTACATAAAAATATTACTATTTTAAGAAGTTTTAAAATAGATGTATCTCTTTAGCCTTAGAGTTTTAGTATGTGATGTCTTTTTTAGATTTGCTTCTTATTATGCCAGGAATCATCCGACAAAGTTAAATTAGGACTTACTATTTTTAGTAAATTTTATTATTTTGGGTAAGTTTTGGTTTAATCAAGTTAGGACTCTTAATTAAGGTTTGCGTTTTATTATTTAAAACCTTGTAATCTCATTTTAGAGACAGACTAAAACAAAATATTTCAAATTTACTTATTCCTTGTGAATTCAAGAGCCATTACACCTTGTGGAATCAAGGTTCATATCACGTAGAGGAAACGTCTTCGCCCTCTTCCCTTTTCTACACCCTTCCCTGCATCACTGTAGGTACATAAAATAATTTGATTTAGTAACAAGTTTAGTAAAATTAAAACATTTACATCAAACCACTAATTTATGTAGTAGTTATGTATGTCTTTCAAGATGTGTGGGATTATCGGCCCACCCCATAACTTTTTTTATTTAATAATAGCATTGACACAGCAAGTGACTCATTCAAGTCACTGAGAGTTGAGTTAGCTGAGTGGTTGAGTTCACTCAGCAAGTCTTCCCAAGTCCAAACCGATTCAGACCCAAAACCAAGTTTACATAAGTGGCTGGAACGAGTTTTGAGTCAGCAAATTTTAGAATTGTGGTTCATCTCATTTTAGTAAATCAATAGATTATAATTATTAGTTATCAAGATTGTTTTTAATCCTCACCAAAAAGAAATGAAAAATGCTTTGGTTGCATTAGGACACAGACAATCCAATCGCTTGATCTAGACTTTTGGTCCAACACAAATTTTATAGGCTACCATGCAAATATCACACTAATATGACAATATTACCTATCTGTTTGGACAACGGAGAACATGACACAAAATAGGTCCAATCAACAATTTGATCAATCTATTTGTAGGAGAACATCATAGATTGCTTATGATTCTAATGAGTTCATTTTTCAAGCAATCTTAACCATCCCATTAATGGCTCAGGAAAAGGATGGATCCAAAAATAAGGACAAATGAGGGATGGATTGGATCATCAAAGCTATGTTATTCTTGTATAGTATTCCATAAAGTTTTCAGGGCATAATATATAAACAGCTCAAATCAATCATTTGGACTATCCAAGAGATAGATGCAGTTAGGAATCATAACTTATAGTGCTCTAAGAGCACAGAAGCCTTTCTCAAAAGAAATTAAACATTATCACAAATGCGTACTTATGATTAATTAAAATGGGAGGAACTCATTTTTAGGCGTCTACCAAAATGGCGCCCCTTTGTCATGTTCTAATTTTGTTCAATTACCTCATTCACTTTCGAAATTACAATTGAATTTTCTTATAACTAGAGATATGGAGTGTATTGTTTCCTTTAATTTTTTTTCTTTTTTTTTTTGGGTTAGTACATGCACCATGTTTGAGTTGGAGCATACGCTTATGGTGCAACCTCCACCTCCACCACTATTTTTAGTGACCAATGGAGTAGAATTTATCTTTAAGTCCCATTATCAACTTCATTCTTCTTGGGCTTCCCCAACCACTTTCCTTTGATTGTTCTCTCACACCTTCAAACACAACCTTAGTTCTTTTGATATTTCAGCATTAGAGGCTAATCCCTTAACAACCTTATAAGATAAGCTTATTTTGTGACACTTATTTGTGTGGGCCCCACTATGGTGTGCTTCCGTGACGTAGAACAAGAATTCCCTAATGAAGGACGTGGATCAAGCACTGTTCTTACTCACATGGAACAGAAACGACTCAAGGAAAAAGTGGCAGAATTCTGTATGTTTCGGTTGATTGACTGACTGATGTTGGTCGCTCGAAATTCATTCGGATTATAAGTTTGGTCTCTGAACGATTTTGGAGCTTTTCGGTAGCCCGACCAAATCTCGCAAACACTCAGGTCGGTTGCCCGATTATGACTAACGAACTCGCGCAAACTTGTGCGATTTTCTGATTTCTTTCCTATTTTTAATAGGACTCTCTTGATTACATTTCTAGGATTTAATTAGTTTCTCTATTTATAGTTATCTCAAAATCGTTTAATGTATTTAGTATCTTTATTATTTAAATAAACTTCAATTGATTCAATTTTATTCTTATTGATTCAAAAAATTACACGTGGATTTGGGTTTTGCTTTGTAGATTCGAAGTAGTTATCTCTGAAGAAGATGGTGATCGACCTCATCACGTCCCTCCCTGCATCAATTGGTATTAGAGTGAGGTCTTTCCTTCGGAATGATGTCTTTTAATGAAGGTTTGAGCAACAATCCAACGTACGGTGTTATAGGGATCTATTCTCTCAAAGCAACAACTTTCAAAACGTCGCTTAAAACTTTCCAGCAGGAGAATTGACAACAAATGCAAGGGTTGCAGGCTACCTTCGAACATTTTTTGGAGACCATAATACCACCCCATGCTCGTGGCGACATTCAACCTCCATTAATCATCGGACAACAAAATCGTTCTATTCGTAGTATTATTCCTGCAGTGAATCGTAGAACAGTCAATTTGAATGTCAATCTTCGGAGCTTCAATGACCAAATCCACATCAAGGATTGGTTGCTTGAATTCAAACACTTCTTCGAATATATGCATATCCCTGAAGAGAAGAAGAAAAAACCGATGGCCTACTATAGACACCCCACCCCGGGCCAATAAGCTGATTAAGATTGGACAACTAGGATGGATGGTGATCCAAAACCTAAACCAGTCCATAAACCCTAATCCAATCCCAAAACCCATAATGTAACCCTAAACTATAGTCCACTCTTAAACCCTAATCCAATTCTAAACCCTAATCCTAAAACCCGACTCAACCGAACTCAACCCAGCTGATCTAATTATTAAAAACACTAAAAACCCTTAAACCCAAAGCCCCGAGTCAACTCTGTGAGTCAACCCACTGAGTCAAGTCACTAGGTCAGCCTACCCAGCCCCAGAATCTTATCAATTCTCCTAATCAAGCTTGCACCTAAAACCTAAAACCTAAAGCCCAAGCCCAAAACCAAGCCCAAACAGAAGCAGTTGGAGGGGTGGCAGCTTGATAGAACTAAGGAGAAAGCCTCCATAGGTGAGGGGAGGCCCCCTGCCAAAACTGAGGGATAGCTGGAGGGGTAGGGGGGTGCCACCCACGTGGCACCCTCTCTCTCTTGGAGAGAATCTCATGCACACAGCGGTTTACTGCCTTCTCACCGCTCCAAAATGTATGGAGATGTATATTTACAACGTTGTCCTTTCTTTGGACCCAATTTACATCTTTACTAAGCCATCTAACTGATGAGATGCCGCCACGTGGCAATCTCAGATCTTGGCCTTTCAACTACTTCTTAACCCTAATCCCACCTGGAATTACAGAAATACCAAGGCTAGAGACTATAAATATCCCCCTCCCCTTCTCATTTCAATCATCCATAATCATTCACAACAAGCCCTAGCTAAGTGAGAGAGAGAGAGAGAGAGAGAGAGAGAGAGAGAGAAATTCTCTTCACCCTTAGTCATCTAGCTTAGCCACCCTCCACTAAGAGAGTGAGAGTGAGAAAGTGAGTTTAGCATTGGTCTTGTTTAATCCAACCCTAGTCCTAGCCTCTTGAGCCAACCAATTTTTAATCCAAGCCACTCGAGCTAACCCTTTCGACATCTCTGTCTATCCAACCACCTAACCCTTAATCAATCTTATCCAACCTTGCATCAACACTTGTGTAACATCTACTCCCTTCTTAACCCCCCTGCTTATCTCATTCATCCATAGTTCATATCATTTCATGTTACTATCCACCTGCGGTGTATGCTCTGTGGCTTGTCGATCAAATCAGATCCTACCTGGCAGAAACTTTGGTTTTTTAATATAGTATTCATACATAACATTTCACCCAGTCAGCTTGAGTATATGCTCTGAGGCTTGCCGAGTTACTCGGATCCTGCCCATTAAAAACTCAAGTTGATTGGTCGATTCGCTAGTCTAGTACGTGAGTCAGAGACATATACGTCTAGTCCCAAGACACTACGGGGCAATGATGGTATATTAAACACGACATTTCACATACACCGCATATCATCAAAGTCCAACACCCACACCTTTGGGACAGTGGTAGACTGAGTGAAGATAACCTCATCTCAACACTGAGGTCAAGGTATTGAATCCCAACGTGGGGGGTGGCTAACATTGAAGGGTGACTGACAATGTGGGTGTGTGTACTAACAGTGGGATGTGTGAACTAACCCAATTAAAAAAATTGCAAGAATCAGAATTAATCTTTGAAATTCGTTTAATCCTATGAAGTAAAGGTCGTACACCTATATGGGCAGAGTGGGTGCCTAACACCTTCCCTCTCTATAATCGTGGTCCTTACCCTGAATATCTGAAAGCAAATCAAGGAGTCATTCTTAGGGTTAAGAATCTTTCAATTCTTGCTCTTAAGTGTTTCAACAGGATTTAGCCGATTATAGATTTGAGGTAACTGGCTAGTGGTGACTTTAGTTTTATATAAACCCATTTCAAATATACAATAAATGCAAAAGCCCTCAAAAGAGGCAAACCCGTGGAAGCTATGATTCGTCCCCATGTGAATCCAATGTCCACACCTATAAGTTGAATAGCGGTGCTGCTATTTGGTGGGAATTAGCTCAGCGCAATTGAGAACGACAGATGAAGGCATTAATCTGTACGTGGCCGTCGATGAAATGTAGGCTGGTGGCACATTTCTTACATGACAATGAAGATCTGGTTGAGACGGAGTCGCAACAGATCCTTAGCCACATCAGCAACACGTATGTTGTTCTTGCGGAAACGAAAAACCCATTCGGAAGAGTGCAAGGAAGAATCAAATCGGGTGTCTAAAGCAAAGCCTACAAATTGTGGGCCTTAAGAAGATCATGCATGTTTAATGTTGGAAGATGCGGAGCTGTCTCCTGTTGAGATGCTTCCTTTGCCCGTACAAGAGAAATCGGTTGAGAAGAATGAACAGGTGGTCAATCAAATCTCTATTGCAGATTTGATGCTACCACAAGTTGATCAGAAGGTCGTCAATCTAAATGATGATCTAAATTTAGATAGCTCGGCCAACTACTGAAATTTCCATATCACTGGCAATTGAGGGAGATGAAATCAAGATAAAAATGATCGAGGCATTAGTTGAGTAAGCAACAAATGTGGATCCCCTATTTATCATTGAAGATATAGTTCCAAGGTTTTTAGAATTTAAGATTATTGCGTTTGATCCTATGTCAACATCTATGATACCTTCTCCAATGTACAAGGAAGAAGAGAGTAAACGAAGGCATCCGAAGTTAAGTATGCATCGTGGCCCCCTGATGAAGGACGGGCTATTTTGAAGTGGATGGGTCTGATGTAGAACAAGAACCTCTTGAAGAAGGACGTGGATCAAGCACTTTTCTATCTCTCATGGACCAGAAATGACTCACGAAAAAAGTGGCAGAATTCTGTATGTTTCGGTCGACCAACTAACTAATGTTGATCATTCAAAATTCATCCAAATTGCAAGTTTAGTCTCTAGACACTTTTGGGTCTTTTCAGTCACTCGACCAACTCCTTCGGTCGACTGACCGAGGGCCCGAACTCACGGGTCAGTCGCCCGTTGACGACTGACGAACGATGCAAACTTGCACGAACTTTCTCATTTTCTCGTGATATAGTTTCCTTATTTGATTAGGACTTCCTTAATGCACATCTAGGTTTTTTTTTAAGTTATATAAACTCATTTATGCTCGTTATAATTCATTCAACTCTTTTATTATTTTTCAATCAAAGCCGACTTTTGTCATTCTTCATCTCATGGATTCGAGAAAGCTCAAGTGGATTCTAGAGAGCCTTGTAGATTCAAGGTAGTTATCTTGTGAGGAAGATAGTGATCGACCTCATTAAGTCCTTCCCTGCGTCAATTGGTATCAGAGCGAGGGCTTTCCCTTGGGTCAATGTCTCTTAACGAAGGTTTGAGCAACAATCCTATGGACGGTGCTCTAGTGATTTATCCTCTCAAAGTAGCGACTTTCGAGACATCGCTTGAGACTTTTCAATTGGAGAATCGGCAAGCCATGCAAGGGCTATAGGTTGCCTTCGTCCATATTACGGAGGTCGTAAAACCAAATCGTGCTCGCGGCGACATTCAACCTCCATTGATCACTAGACAACGAATTGTGTTGCTCATAATGCTATGCCTATGGTGAATCATAAAATTGTCGATCTTCAGAGCTTCAACGACCAAATCCACATCAAGGATTGGTTGCTTGAACCTGAATGCTTCTTCGAATATACACAGATCCCTGAAGAAAATAAGGTAAAACTAGTGGCTTACAAGTTGAAGGGAAATGTTGTTATTTAGTGAAAATTAGTTCATCGCAATCGGGAACGACGGATGAAGGCTCCAACCCGCATGTGGTCATGGATGAAACGTCTATTGCTAGCACATTTCCTATATGATGATGAAGATCTAGTTGAGATGGAGTCGCAACAGATCCCCAGCACCATCAGCAATGCGTATTTATCCCTGTGAAAACGAAAAACTCACCTGAAACTTTTTAAGTGGAGTGGCAGTCTTCTATAACCGTACAAGATTTTGTTAAGAAATTTGATGATGGTGTCTTGGATACATATGGGTGTAATGAAGAATCGGATCGAGCGTTTGAAGCAAGGCTTACAGATGGTCAGCCTCAAGAAGATTAGGCATGTTTTGTGTTGGAGGATGCGAAACCATCTCTTATTGAGACATTTCCTTCACACGTACAAGAAGAATGGGTTGAGGACAATGAACAAGTGGTCAATCAGATCTTTGCTACAAATTTCGTGCGACCACAAGTCGATGAGATGGTTGTTAATCTGCATGTTGATCCAAGTTCAAATAGCCCCTCTACTGAAATTTTCATACCACTAGCGATTGAGCGAGATGAAATCAAGACAGTAATAATCAAGGCCTTAATCGATCAAGCAGCAGATGTGGATCTCCTGTATGTCACCGAAGATGTAATTGATGCAGAGAAGGATGTGATGAGGTCAATCACAGTCTTCCTCAAAGATAACTACTTCAAATCCACGAGAAGTTTCTCAAATCCACGAGAATAAAATCGAAGTTCATTTGTATAATAAAGAGACCGAATTCATTAAACGAGTTTGAGACGACTATAAATAGAGAAACTAAACCCTAGAAATATAATCAAGAAGGAACAAAGAAAAATAGGAAAGAAATCATAAAAATTGCGCAAGTTCACACAAGTTTGTCAATCAAGTTCAAGCAACTGACCTAAGTCTTTTGGGTGATCGATCAGTCGATCGACGGGGCTTGGTCAGGCGATCGAAAAGCTCTAAAATGGTCCAAATACCAAACTTGCAATTTAGACGAATTTCGAAGCGACCGACATTAATCGGTCAGTCGACCAAAACATGTAAAATTTTGCCACTTTTTTCCTTGAATCATTTCTAGTCCATGTGGATCCCCTATATATCGTTCAAGTTATAGTGCTAGGGTTGTCAGAATCTTGTGTTTGATCCTATGTCGACATGGACGACGCCTTCTCCAACTTACAAGGAAGAAACGAGTAAACAAAGGTGTCGGAAGTTGAGTGTGCATCGTGGCCCAAGTTCAAAACATAACTCGATGACGAGTTATTTTGAAGTGGATGGGTTTGATGTAGAACAAGAACCCCCTGATGAAGGATGTGGATTAAGCACTTTTCTATTTCACATAGATCGAAAATGACTCAAGGAAAAAGTGGCAGAATTATGCATGTTTCGGTCGACCGACTGACTAATGTTAGTCACCGAAAATTCGTATGGATTGCAAGTTTAGCCTATAGACGATTTTGGGTCCTTTCGGTCACCCAACCAACTCATTCGGTCGACCGACCGAGCGCCTGAACTTGCTGGTTGGTCGCCTGATGGCAATCGACAGACGATGCAAACTTAGCCATTTTCTTATGATTTAGTTTCCTTATTTGATTGGGACTTCCTTAATGCGTATCTAGGACTTATTTAGGTTATATAAGCTTATTTATGCTCATTGTAATTCATTCCACTCTCTTATTATTTTTCAATCAAAGCCAACTTTTATTGTTTTTCGTTCCGTGGAATCAAGATTTGTCTCTTGAATTCGAAGAAGCTTTGGTGGATTCTAGAGGGCCCCATGGATTCAAGGTAATTATCTTGTAAGTAAGATGGTGATCAACCTCATTACGTCCTTCCTATGTCATTCCGGCATCCACATCTCCAGCTACACCTAACACCATGCAAGTCAAACAGCCCAAAAATTAGGCTCTTCCAACCATCGAATATGGATTTGGAGGTTTAGGGTGGTTTTCCATTACTTTCTATGGTATGGCCCGCCTAACAATCAGATAGGCCTAATTTTTGTGGGCATCCCATAATCACGTTTGAGCTCACCTGATTTTCAAGTTGGTTGGCATCCACAAAACACAGTGGGCTCCTCACCAAGCACTTAAATAACTTTTATATGCACATGGATACGCTTTCTAGAAGGTTTATTTACTTTTACTAGGTTAAATAAGAGTTTTAGAAAAAAGTTTATTCTGCAATGTTGTGAAACAACCCGCCTCTTGACATAAATATATCAGTATGATGACAATGATGCCAAATGTGAAAACGACGACAATAACGACGACAAAAATGGTGCCATGTGACCTATATGCATTAAGCAGCATGTTGATATTGAAAGGTTGAGATCAGTGGTGGGCCTCTCTCTCTTTTAGAGCAATTACCACCTTGATATCTATAGTACTCTGTCTGAAGAAGTAGTTACTTCTTGTCGCATTGGATCGGTTAGAGTAACTATCCTGTACTTGCTGGAAGAAACTGCAATACACATTTAAAAATAAAATAAAATAAAATAAAAAGGAAAAGAAATGAATTGAAATAAAATGTGAAATGAAACTTATGTGTGCATTGATTGCTACACCTAAGCTAGAGCATATTCCCTGTTGCTCAAATATTCTTATCTGGCCTATCTAAGATTAAAAAAAAAAAGTTTAATGGACGTTAAAGCTACATTTCTACGTTTCGGTCGCACTTAGAATTCTCTAGAAAAGGAAAGTAGAGGGTGTGCAAGTGGCCCAGCACATCCACCTATACAATGCATTGCCATTGCGATGGCCCACCCATCCTTCGTTGATTGGGCACTATGCAGGATCCTACACCTTCATATAGCTTTGATTTATTACCCACGACATTTTAGATTTTCACCTGTACAGTGCGTTAATTACCATTGGGACGGCCCACCTATTCTTCACAAAAAGGGCAAAACGCAGAATCCTACACCTCAATGTAGCTTATGGGCATTTCTGGATAAAATCTAAGGGAGAAGAAAGGAAAAATAATAATTACTCGCTAACAGTTTCTCTAGAAATTATTGAAACATGAATTCCAATTTGGATGTGAAGGGAAAGTCTTAGGGTATGTTTGATTTTCCATATCTAATGAAATGTAAAGTAAATGAACCATCATTATTATTTTCAGGTATTTAGTTAAATGAGAATTATGTTTTTGAAATTGAGAGCCAAATACACTTGTAAATGAATAATATAAAATAAGTTGTAATCATTGCATTTTCACACTTTAAAACTACCATCTTAGGTGATTTTGAGTAAAACTAACAATGTAGCGAAATCACCATCACAGTCAAATGTAAGTAATACATGGGGGTGGCTAACATTAAAGTGTGACTAACTGTGTTAGTGTGTGTACAAACAGTGGGATGTGTGTATTGACCCAAAAAAAAAAAAAGAAAAAAGAAGGTAATATTAAATAATTATTACTCATTTACAATGAAAAAAAATAAATAAAGAGGTAACCTGAGTGGTAATTGTAAAAATAAATAATCATTACTCGTTTACAATCATTACATCCCTCTCACAAAAGTAACCTAATTTATCATACCTAATAATCATAGTTATGAAAATGTTGGAATCAGCCATTTTCATTGTTATTCAAACAACACAAATTGTCACCTTCAAGTAAAAAAGGACACATTTTTTCTGTTACTTGGTATGGAATTCATGTTTCCAAACATGGCCTAAGAGATTATGAGCCCCTAATCCTACATTGGACACAATATCAGATTGTATTGTAACCACCAATCCCCATTGTAATTTTTCTAACACCTGCGTTGAGCTTTTCTAGCTTTTTAAATTGCAATTACATTATTTTCATGTTGGACTTCTAGATCATTGCATAGATAGAAACATAGTTGGTTTTTTTTATAGTTCCCTCTAACATAAAATGGCGGTTCTAAATTCAAATTGCTAGTGCATCCCAACACAGCCCTTGTACAAAAGTAGTGGAAACATCCTTAAAAAATCTTTGCTTTTATTTTCTTTTTTTTATTTCTTTTTTTTTTAATAGCTCAATAGTTATTTAGATTAGAAGAATAGGAAAATGATACAATACAATAAATAAATCAAATCAGAGTATGCCTTTTGACATCTTAAAAGCACTTTTAGGCAAAAATGCAACAAAAATTTTGAAAAGCGACTTTACATGTCACTTGTCCGTTCCTCATTAAACACATGCCACGCTATGACATAACAGATTGGACTGTATCATTTTCCCAGGGGACCCAGGTCACCAACAATATAGGAAATTTTAGTTGAATGGACGGATTCAGCATTGGTAAGTTAGGTGGGGCCCACCGTGATGTTTGTGAGATATCCACCTCATCCATAGGTTTTACTAGATCATACAAGGACATGGGTTAAAAAATGAGACAGATCCAAAACTTAAGTGGGCCACGGAAGAGAAAACAGTGAGGATTGAACATCCACCATTGAAGCATTAATTGGTGGAGCCAAAGAAATTCTAGTCAGGCTAATATTTATGTGTTTTCACTTCATCTTGGTAGGAATGACCTTACATGAATGGCATGTAAACATTGCAGTGGACCCAGAGGGGTTTCAACAGTGGGCATTTCCTCTACTCACTTTTTCCTGTAGTGTGGCCCACTTGAGTTTTTGGATCTACCTCATTTTTGGGCCCATGACCTAACATGACAGACATGGAAAAATGAATGGATGGGTGGATATCTTACAAACATCACGTTGGGACCCACCTAACTTCCTGTCACAGTAAGTTACTATAAGGCTTGGCAGGCAATATGCGTCCTATACGTAGGGCTGGTCATGAGCCGAGTCAGCTCGAGAAGCTTGCTTGACTCGGCTTGACAAAACTCGCCTCGCCTCGACTCAGTAGGCGAGTCAAGGCAATCTTGAATTTAGAAGCTCGAGTTAAAATCGAGTCAAGCTCGAGCACCCAGTCCCTCGACTCGGCTCGGCTCGGCTCGAAGCTCGCTTCGAATCAACTCGACTTGTTCGATTTACTGCCTATATATAGGTAGTTTAAAAAAAAAAAAAAAAAAAAAAAAAAAAAAAAAAAAAAAAAAAAAAACCTTACATCACACCTCTCTTCCCTTTCTTTTCCAAAACCTACCGTCCCTTTTTCCTCTCTTTCTCAAAACAGTCGCAAGTCCTAGACCTCTCTTTCCCTCTCCCAGATCTCCTCTCTCAGTCCGGCTAGCCAGCGGAGGGGAATCGTCCATACCTCTCCAGCTCTCCTCCTCTCTCTTATTTTATTTCCTTTACAAGCTAACAAGGTAATGCAGTAATGGTCGGATGTTTCTTTTCCCCGCACCGCTGGGATGCTAGGTGGGGTCCACCGTAATGTTTATTAGAAATCTAACCCGTCCATACGTTTTGCAATATCATTTTAGGATGTGCGACCAAAAATACGATGGATCCAAAACTCAAGTGGGCCGCATGAGAGGAAAAATGGTAAAATGAGTTTCCTACCGTTGAAACTTTACTGGGCTCCACCTTTATGTTTGTACCCCATCCAAACCGTTTACAACTTCATTACCACTGAGATGAAGTGAAAACATGAAGAAAAAAAGTTTGATTGGAAAAGTTTGTGCCACACGAATGTTTAAACGGTGGTCACTGAATACCCACTGTTTCCTCTCGTGAGGCCTACTTGAGTCTTGGATACACTTGGATTTTTGACCCACGTCCTAAAATTATCTCACAAAACATATGAACGGCGTAGATTTCTCAGAAGCATCACGGTGGGCCCCACCTTGCATCCCACCGCACGAACGGAAGCGGATTGGCTGGTGCACCTTACACCAGCTATGGTGTGGGTTACAGCTGGAGAGCAGATTAAGTGAGACACCGGCCTCACGTAAGACGGTGCAGCCCTCAAAGTGGGGTTACAGTGGAGCCCACCTTGATGTATGTATTATGTATCCATTCCGTTCATCTGTTTTCCCATATCATTTTAGGGCATTATCCAGAAAATTAATCAAAACCAATTATCAGGTGGACCATACCATAAGAAACAGTGGTGGTTGACCATCCTACCATTAAAAACCTCTTAGGGAAAAAAATTAATGTTTCCTTAGTGTTTGTTTACCATTTGATCTGTTGATAAAATCACATAAGCCTGAATGAAGGGAAAAAACAATTATCGGCTTGATCCAAAACTTTTGAGTCTCATTAATGGTAAATAAAGACTGTTTCTTATGGTATGGTCCACTGGATGATTAGATCTGCTTCATTTTTGGCATAATTCCCTAAAATGATATGGGAAAATGGATGGACGGTGTGGATACATGATACATACATCAAGGTGGGCCCGACGATAATTCACGGTAAGGGCCGCATCGTCTTACGTGAGGTCTGGATCTCACTTAACCCGCTCTCAGATTACAGTGGGTACGTGTCAAACTCTCACATAATGCTTAAGCACGATTAACGTAAAAACGGTGAACCACCCCACAATGGTGTATTTCATACATCTACACCGTCCATCCATTTGAAGAGATGATTTTAGCTCATGACCCAAAAAATGAGTCATATCCAGATCTCAAGTGGACCACACCACAAAAATGATCATCACCGTTAAAAGTATCCTAGGCCCCACCATGATGTTTATTTTCCTTCCAAACTGTTCATAAGGTCACACCGGACCTGGATGAAGGGCTTTTACAAATATCAGATCGATCCAAAACTTCTGTAACTCCTGAGAAGATTTCAATGGTAGACGTTCAATCTCCCACTTCTTTCTGCAGTGTGGTCCACTTAATCTTTGGATCCGTCTTATCTTTAAGATCAAGCCTTATCACTATGTCACCAAATGGATGGACGGTTCGGATATAACATGCACATCACAGTGGGGCCCACAAAACTTGGTGACGTCAATGCACCAAGTGTGCACCAGCCAATCCGCTTCCTGAATAAGCTTCCTCCATCTGTCCACTAGTCACCTATACCTACTGACCTACACCTGTCCTTCCTTTGGTGTAGGTCTGCTCCCGTCCACTCACACCTGTCATTCACCACCTGCTGTCGAACCTTGCGCAGGAAGTTACCGCACTGGGAACTAAGGTGGGGCCCACAGTGATGGTTTTTGATAAATCCACCCCGTCCATCCGTTTTGGGAGCTCATTTTAGGACATGAGAACAAAAATGAACCGGATACGAGACTCAAGTGGGCCAAAAACGTGAGGATTGAACGTCCACAGTTGAAATATTTGTGGAGCCATAGGAGTTTCAAATCAGGAAAATATTTGTGTTTCCATTTCATCTCAGTAGTAGTGACGTTATGAACGGTATGGATGTCATATAAACATCACTGTAGACCCAGGGAGGTTTCAACGGTATAATTTCCCTACCCACCTTTTCCTTTAGTGAGGCCCAGTTGAGTCTTGGATCTGGTTCATTTTTGTTCTCATGTCCTAAAATGAGCTCCCAAAACAGATGGGCGGGGTGGATTTATCGTAAACCATCACTGTGGGCCCCACCTTGGTTCCCAGCGCAGGAATTTCCTGCGCAAGGCTTCCGCACGCGGGAGCGACTTATGTGTTTCCCCGGGAACAGCTTAGTGGGTGTTACCCCTAACGTATGGCTCACATGGATAGTATTTTGTATATCCACGCCGTCCATCTGTTTCTCCAGCCCATTTTAGAACGGTATTCCAAAAATTATGCAAATCCAAATCTCAAGTGGACCATACCATTGGAAACAGTGCAGATTGAGAGGCCACCATTAAAAATTCCAAAGAGCCCATCAGTAAGGTTTTGGTAATGTTGATTTGCAATCAAAGCTCTTCATAATGTCATGGAGGTCTGGATGAAGGGAAAATTTAAATATCAGCTTGATCTAAAACTTTATGGCCCACAAAATCCTTTTAATGATTATTCATCACTCTTTCTATTGGTATGGTCCACCTGTGATTTGGATCTTATTATAATTTTGGATCTTGTCCTAGCATTAGGCTTAATAACAGATGGACGGCATGGATATACAAAAAATACATCAAGGTAGGCCCCACATGGTAGGGGTAACACCCACTAAGGTGTTACCACGGTAACACCTAATTCGCTCCCTCCGCAGGGAATTCGCGCCCCCTGTCCAACTTTTGTGGGCCCACTATGATGTATGTTGGTATCCACACCGTCCATTCATTTGGAGAGATCATTTTAGGGCATGATCGGAAGAATAAGGTAGATCTAAAGCTCAAGTGGACCCCACCAAAGAAAACAATAGGGACAATGATGTGGACCAGGGTGAATGGTGAGGACACGGTTTGGCTAGCGACTCTGCCACTAGCCAGGTGGCTAGTGGTCGGTGCTCTATGGGCCTCACCATGATTTATGTATTTTATCCCCGTTGTCCATCCATTTTTCCAAATTATTTTAGGGCATGAAATAAAAAATGAGGCATATATAAATGTCGGGTGGACCACACCACAGGAAAACAGTAAATATTGAATGTCCACCATTAAAAACATCCTAGGGCTCACTGTCATGTTTATTTGACATCCAACCTGTTGATTAGGTCATACGGACCTGGATGAAGGGAAAAAACAAATATAAGATAGATCCAAAACTATTATGGGCCCCAAGTAGTTTTTAATGGTGGACGCTCAACCACCACTGTTTTCTGTGATGTGGTCCACTTGATATTTGGATCTACCTTATTTTTTGTCTCGTACCATAAAATGATATGGAAATATGGATGGACGGCGTGGATGAAACATATACATCATGGTGAGGCCCACAGAGCACCTGACTACTAGCCAATGACTAGTGGCAGGGTCACTAGCCAATTCGTGTTTGAGTGATGAACGGTTAGAAAATTTTAGTTAAGGTTTTTTGGAGCATTCTGTTTGTTCCGTAAACTGTGACCCCCCAACCAGTGGAGACTTAAGCCCGATCCAGCAAACATTGATTGGCCCATGCATGTGAGACCCAAGCCCGGTCCAACAGGCTACCCAGACCCAAACTTATATTGGTCCATTTATCATGGTGTGCTCCACTTGACGATTAGATCATTCTGAATTTTGGGGCACCCACTCATCATGATGGGCCTCACATGTTGGACGGATTGGATGTAATGCAGACACTGCGCGGACCCCATAATATTAACCTTTAATTTAATCCCGAATTTGAGAAATAGCATATAATAGTCATTCACAAAGGCATTAATTTACAATTTATGTAAATGGCTTCAACATTCCTCTCTCTTTCTCTAGCTGATTTTTTTGTTATTTTGCTTGCTATAGATCGTATCGATTTCCTCTTTCTGACGCTGGTTCAAACTTTTAACTGGTGTATGCAAAGCAATCCAGGAACCTGAAGATCATATCCAAACCATCAGGTAAGCTATTCTATTCTTCAATCCATAGAAAGTTAATCTAAATTTCAAATTTTTAATATTGAAGTTTCATAAGATATTTCATTTTCTCTTTAATTAATAATTTTTTAGGCACATTTTATGTTTCGATATTTGTTCTTTAAATATTTATGTTTAAGATTCTTTGTTAACTGACGTTATTAATTTGTATTTAGGCCACTTAGTGGTTTAGCAATGTATCATCCCGTTTAGGAATTCATATTGAACGAGTACATTCATTCAACTGGAAATGCTTGTTCTTTATGGATTCTTAAATTGTCCTATTATAATAAATTGTAGTCGGAGCAAGCTCGCCTCTGCTCGAGGTAAACTCGACTCGACTCAATTCACTAGCTCGCCTCGAGCTCGCCTCGAAATATTTCGCAAACAAAACAAGCTCTAATGGTAAGCTTGAGGGCGAGCTCGAGTAGAGCACAGACAAGTCAAGCTAAGCTTGGCCCACCTCGACTCGACTCAGCTCGATGCACAGCCCTATCTATACGTAGCTCGTTCCTGTACTTCATCTCCTTAACCGTCTATCTGTGGGCCCAAATGAAAAGGTTGAGATTGTCCCATCAATGATTTTTCTGCATATCCATCTTTGGTAGAACATGATAGACCAACGATCTAGTTTATCAAACAACGGATCGGACGGTCAAAATTGAACATTGCGGACCACAGTTCTGGATCTACTACAAAGCTTTGTTGGATAAGCTTAACATGCAAACCGATAATGTGGAGCCCACCATTATATGTTGATGACATCCAATCCGTCCATCATCTGCATCCCCCAAAAGTCGAAATCACCTGTATGCCTCTTTCAAAAATTTTAAACTATGAAATGCGTGTTTGGATGAGCTATCTAGCTGGATTGCAATTTTGTTTCAATTAAGTGGACAACCATATTATAGTTTCTTTCCTGAAAATCCATATAGCTGGATTGCACAAAGTTCTTCAATTCTCGATTTCCTCTGTGGATTGTGGCCCACCTGTGGAGCATACTGGCATGATATTTCTGCCTGAGCATCGAATCTAGTGTTACCCACTTGATGTTTGGCTTGGATTTCAAACACTTATGTCTTATACGCGTGTATGGGCTTTCTAGCCGTGTATCAATTTCAACGATGGAGAAATAAGGAGATAAGAGGCACTCACCCACCGTCGATCCAAAGAGACAAACCGCCTTTAAGGACTTCCCAATCACGTTCTCCAACCCTTATCTGCCCAACCTCCTTCCTCGTCTTGTCTGATTCCCTCATGCATGGGGCCCACATACTCAAATAAATCAAGAATTCACGCTATCTGTGCTCCCGCAGAACAGCAGGTAAATACATTCAAGAAAAGGACAATTTGGGACCTGCTCTGACTCGTGACCGTTGGTTTTGAGAAAAACTTTGATACTCTGGTAGAGTGTGATGGATGATACACAGGTAATTAGAAATTACTATAACCAAGTCAAATTAAAGTTATTAAACTGTTCAAGTCATGGTTCCCAGTTTAGATGCATCATGAACCAAAAATTACACTTTTAACTAATTATATGACTATCAGATTGGTGGACATTTACTGGACGGTTTAGAAATGAAAACAATTCAATGATCCTATTTCAACATGCAAGTGTCCTCGAATCAGAGGTCAGGATTGTTCATCTAATCTGATTTTGGGAGTGTAACTCAGAGAAAGAGGGTTCAACAATTTAGTCCGTTTAATTTGAATTAATATATGCCACGTGTACAATTATAAGTGCCCGTATATCAAGCGTCATAGCTGGCTGAGTATCATGAACGCGGATGCGACCCGGATCCAGCCAGGTTGGTGCGACCCTGACCTTTGGTTTTTTACAATTCAGGCAGATGTCTGAAATTTCTCGGAAGGTGTTGGAGGGTCAAAATTTTCAAAGATAAAAAGTATGGATATATTGCAGGAGTTTTCCTATATATACACGTGCACAGAACTTTTGCATACTTGATACCTAAAACCATAATCCAAACCATCTAAATTTGGGGTTGCACTAGATATAGTCTCAAATTCATATTAATTGAATGATTTAAATTTGAACGGTAGAACATGTATCATTCGAGACATCCGTTCCATGATGAACAATCTAACAGTTGAGATCAGTGTTTTGACGGTTTGGATTGAGTTAAAGTTCTACCAGATGTACTAGTGACTATGTGCAACGTACCAAATAACTCCTATCCATCAAAAACGACAAATTCCAATTAATCTTCTTTCCGGAATTTGCTCCGATCTTGTTTGGTATTTTGCTGTATGATTTCAAAACGACCGAACAGAAGTCCAAACAAATCACATGGAAAAGTACGATATAACGTGTTTGCGTGGAAAGGCGAGATATCCCGATCCCACACGCGTCTACACGACACTGCTAGTGTACGCGCCAGTACATGTACCAACATGGCATATGTGTGAAAGATCCGAGCTTTCCATGATGTATTCCACACCTTATAGATCACCTGTCAAATAAATGAGGCTAGTTCACTCTCCATGTGGACAATGGTATACAAAACAAATAAACGGTTAGGGAAAAATCACTTTGACCTCTCTATTGGTTTCACATACCAAACCTATCAGTGAAATGAACAATTCTAATGTTTGGATCAGATGATTCTAGATCTTGTGGAAGGGTCGGATCTTGCACAAGTGTATCTTGGCACGTGTACATGAGCATGACTGTTCACGCGTGTGCGCTTGCAAATCTGTTAAAGGACATGCGCGGGACGCGCAAAAGAAATCATATATGGCATCGAATTCACGTCACGACGTGTATTTGGGCGCGAAAGCCTTTGGCAGTAAGTTTGCGCTAGGAAACTAGGTCGGGGCTCACGGTGATGTTTGTGAGAAATACCCCCCGTCCATCCGTTCTGTTACAGGACATGAGACCAAAAATGATTCGGATCCGATACTCAAGTGAGCCGAAAACCTGAGGATCTACAATTGAAATATTCGTAAGGCCATGGAAGTTTTGAATCAGTCTAATATTTGGATTTTTTAGTTCAACCTAGTCGTAGTTGGAATGATGTTATGATGGCATAAAAACATCATTGTATACCATGGGAGTTACAACAGTAGAAATTTCCTTACTCACCTTTTTCTTTAGTATAGCCCTCTTTACTTTTAGATCTGGCTCATTTTTGGTCTCATGTCTTAAAATGAGCTCACAAAATGGATGCACCAGGTGGGTTTCTTACAAACAACACAGTGAGCCCCACCTAAGTTTCCAACCCAGGAAGTCCTGGAAGGATTTGGCAGGAAATTCGTGTCCATTGTGTTGAAGAGGGCGGGATGTGGATTTCAGGTGAGGCCCACCTTGATGTTTGTGGGAAATCCACCTTATCCATCCGTTTTCTCCCATCATTTTAAATATGAGACAAAAATTAGGCAAATCCAAAACTCAAGTAGGCCATATGACACGAAACATTGAGAATTGAGCGTCCACCGTTGAAACATTCTCAGGGCTAGAGAATTGTGAATCATGATAATGTTTTTTGTTTTTTTCAGTTTATCCCAGTAGGAATGGCATGGATGGCATATAAGCATCACAGTGGCCGGAGGGAGGTTTCAACTGTAGGCATTTACCTAACCACTGTTTCCTGCTGTACGTACCACGTGAGTTTTGGATTGACTTATTTTTGACCGGGTTAGATTTCTGACAAACATCAAGGTGGGTCCCACTTAGCTTTCCGTCATAGGAAAGGCCTGGAAAGGCCTTGAGGGGGAAATCTGCCTCACGGACGGATTTCGTACCGAGTTAACTCAGGGCTATAGCGAACTCTGTGGGGGCTTTTCATGATGTATGTATCTTATTCCCCCGTCTATATATTTTTTTTAAGCTCATTTAAGGCATAAGCCCAAGATTGAGGCACATACAAAGATCTAAGTTTACCACACCACGGGGAAGCAGTAGGAATTCTTCCATTCAAAATTTCTAGAGGCCACAAAAGATGTATCAAGCTGATATTTGCTTTTCCTCTTCATCCATGTCTGTGTCACCTGTTATTAATAGGTTGGATGACAAATACACATAAATGTGGGCCGTAGGAAGGTTTCAATGGTAGACATCATTATTCCCCCTGTTTCCGAGGTGTGGTGAACTTGAGCTTTGGACATGCTTCAATTTTAGGCTCATGCCCTAAAATAAGATGGAAAAGCAAATGGACAGCCTGGATAAGACATATATATCACGGTGGGCCCATAAAGTTTACTTAGTTTACAATAAGGGGTTGAGTTAGTACACAATCTCCATGTGATTGACCCACAACATGGTTATATAAGAAAAACATTGACTCATCAGGCTCGTCAATGTGTAGGCTGACCATGTAAAATCAAAATCTTGAATAGGACTCTTCAAATAGTTTTAAAATTTCATAGAACCAGTGCCTAACAAAAGCTAATAAACTTTTTCAAAAGAAAAAAAAAACTTAACAAAAATAGTAGAGACATCTATGAAAGTGTTTGCGTATGGCAGATGACGAAAATGTATCAAAACAAATAAGATCTAATTGAATTAATACAACTTTAGAACATATTTTTTATGAAAAATGGATAACTATCTATGCTCACTCTTTATCTTTTCTTCCTTCCTCAAATCAGTTACCTTGAATTTTTTACTCTATATGCCAATATGAAGCTTTTCTAGAATGTGAAACTCTACGAAGCTTCTTATGTTGCTCTCATTTGTTTATAGACTTGTACGACTTTGTCGTTAATTTTTCATTGTCATAGAGAAATCTCTTTAGAAAATCTTTTTAAAATACTTAAATTATAATAAACATCCACAACATACTTGCCTAATCATACAAAAGTTTTGACTGAGTCAAACCAGTCCAAGTTTGGACATTTTCACTAGTACATGTGATCATCTTATCACATCATATCTTACATATGTCTTTCAACATATTGCCTTAAAATTCACTATCCTAGGCCTACTATATCCCATGACCACCATTAATAAAAAAAAACCAAATCTGAATTATTGATTTTACAAAACCATGTATATGTATACATGATTTCGAACTTATAAACAGGTTGGATCTCAACTAAACATCACGATGGGCCCTAGGAAGGTTTCAACGGTGGGCACCACTGTCCCTATTGTTACTGTGGTAGGGCCCATTTGAGCAATCTGCCCCATTCTTTGTTTCAAGCCATAAAATGCTCTCTCTAAATGGTTGGATGGTGTGTATGCAACAACACATACATTATGGTGGGGCCCATAGAACTTGGTGATGTTAGTAGCGACCCACAATAGCTAATCTGTATTAGAGATTTCTTGCGCACCATGACCTATCTAGAGATGGACAGTCCTGTTAGGGGCTCTGTGGGGCCCACTGTCATCTATATGTTTTATCCACACATCCATATATTTGATAGATCATTTTAGGGCTTGAGATCAAAAAGGACGTGTTGGGTGCGTTTTACACAAACCATAGGATCTCGCCCCCCAATGCACTAGAATTATGAGCTATGATAATGCAATAATCAAGAATAAAGCATCAACCACACGACATAAGGAGTTTTTACGTGGAAAACCCTCGAAAGAGGAAAAAACTACGAGACCTAGTCCAGATCAAACAATCCACTATGAAGTAAAGCGTTACAACCGATCACAAGCACACACTGTTTAGATCAAACTTTCTTCACTCACGTAGGAGTGGATAAACAATAAGAGAACAATGAAAATGAAGAGATCTCACCCGAGCACGAGGACGTTGAAGAGCCGAGACGTTGTTGCACCGTGAATCACCTTCGCAAGCAAAGCTTCATTTACCAACAAGCTTCCACTCTCTCTTTTCTCCTTCTCTCTTCCTCTTTTTTTCTCTCTCTCACCTTGGATGTGAAAACACCTTAATGGGATGCCCTAATCACGTTTTGGAACCTCTTAAATAAAGAACTGGAGTAATTAGAACCCAAAGAGGAAACTGCTTATAAGCAGTCCCGTGTTGGGTTAGGCGCCCGGTCAAAATGGCCGTTAGGCGCCCGCCTAAACAAAAAACTATCCAGTGAAAAACCAAAAGGAACTTTCCAATTTCGAGCGCCCGAATGTTGTCAAAACTGTCTAGCAACTTTCTGCCTCATCTAGGTGATTTCGGTCACCTAACCACTCTTGGTCCGGGCGCACGACCATACCCAGGCTGCACCAATCTCTCCTCTAAGCTGAGGAGGAAAACCCCATCAAATCTCTCCCTTTCCGACTCAGGAGAAATTCACCTTCTTCAATCCAGCCAGATTTTTACAAACCTCAAACTTGCCCTTGAGTAAAGCCTTAGTCATCATATCTGACCCATTATCGTCCATGTGAACCTTCTCAAGCTATAGCACCTTCTGTTTCAAAGTATCCCTAATCCAATGATACCGAATCTCCATGTGCTTCGACTTAGAGTGCTGACTTGCATTCTTGCTCAAGTGTATAGCACTTTGGCTATCGCAATATACCACATGCTCCTCCTACTTCAGGCTGAGTTCCTGTAGGAACATCTTCATCCAAAGCATCTCTTTGCATGCTTCTGTGACCGCGATGTACTTAGCCTATGTCGTCAACAATGCTATGACCTTCTGTAGCTTGCTCTGCCAAGAGACCGCTCCCTCTGTAAACATGAACATGAACCCAATGTAGACGTCCTAGAGTCTATGTCACCTACCATATCTACATCTGTGTAGCTTTCTAACATAGGTTTTCTGTCACCATAGTATAGGCTCAACCTGAATGAGCCTCTCAGATACCATAGTATCCACTTCACTGCTACCCAATGTTCTTTGTCAGGATTGACAAGATACCGACTGACAACACCAACCGCATATGCTATATCTGGGCGCGTACACACCATAACATACATCAAACTTCCTACCGTTGACGCGTAGGGTATCTTCCGCATCTCTTTCACTTTTGCCTTCGTCTTGGGACATTGTTTGTCACTCAATTTGAAGTGACCATCCAGTGGAGTATTGACTGGCTTCGCTGCATTCATGTTGAACCACTCTAGGACTTTCTCAATATACCGCTCTTGTGACAGCTAAAGCTTCTTGCTGCTTCTATCACGAGTTATCTCCATTGCTAGGATCTGTTTTGCCGGGCCTAAGTAATTCATCGCAAACGACTTGCACAACTCCTGTTTCAACCTGTCAATCTTCTTGATGTCTTTTTCCATGATGAGCATGTCATCAACGTACAATAGTAGAACTAAGAAATCACCATTTGAGAACTTACGTGTGAACATACAGTGGTCTAACTCCGTTCTATCATATCTATGCTTTAACATGAACGAGTCGAACTTCTTGTACCATTGCGTAGGAGCTTATTTCAGCCCATACAAGCTCTTCTTGAGCCTACACACCATATGCTTTTTACCCTTGATTTTGAACCCCTCTGATTGGTGCATGTAGATCTCTTCTTCCAGGTCACAATGGAGAAATGCAGTTTTCACATCTAACTGCTCTATCTCCAGATCCATGCTAGCCACCAACCAAAGAAACACCCGTATGGATGTTATCTTCACCACTGGTGAGAATATCTCCTCGAAGTCTATACCTTTCCTCTCACCAAACCCTTTCATTACTAGCCTGGCCTTGAACCTCGTTTGTGAATTCTTCTGCTCATTCTTCTTTCTGAACACCCACTTGTTGCTCAAAGTTTTTCTGTCCTTAGACAATTTCACCATATCATAGGTGTGGTTCTTATGTAAGGATTCCATCTCTTCTTGCATAGCTTTCAACCACTCCCCCTTATACTCGTCGGCTAAGGCCTCAGAATAGTCTTTTAGCTCTCCCCCATCAGTGAGCATAATGTACTCATCCGACGAGTACTTCTTGTATGGATGTCTGTCCCTTGATGTCCTCTTCACCTGCGGCTCAACAGGTGGATCAAGTGGGGGCTGCTCCCCCAGTCCATCTTCTGTAAGGACTCCCTCATCCTCTACACCTTGTTGTACTCCCCGGTCATCAGGCACCACAGGAGTAATCGAATCCATCTCCTCTAGCTCACCTGAACTAGGCTGGCTTTTCTCTGGCTTACAAATGTCTTTTATACATTGATCTTCAAAGAAAACCACATCTCTGCTCCTGACGAGCTTTTTCTTGGTCGGATTCCACAATCTATAATCAAACTTTTCATCACCGTACCCCAAGAACACACACTGTCTAATCTTCGTATCGAGTTTGGACCTCTCGTCCTTTGGTACGTGAACAGATGCCCTGCATCTAAACACCCTGAGATGACTGTAAAATGGATCTCATCTAGTCCACACCTTCTCAGGCACTCCATTCAACGGGGCTGATAGAGACCTGTTTATTAAATACACTGCTGTGTGCATTGCTTCTCCCCAGAACATCTTGGGCAACTTTGCATGGGATAACATGCATCTGATTCTCTCTACAATGGTGCAATTCATATGTTTAGCCACACCATTATGCTGGGGGGTCTTGGGAACCATCTGTTCATGCCGTATACCCAGTGACTTGCAATACTCATGGAAGTCACCAATGTATTCACCACCATTGTCAGTGCAGATACACTTCAATGATCTGTCTGTCTGTTTCTCTCTCGACCATAGCATGAAACAATTTAAACACACCAAAGACCTCGTCCTTGGATTTCAAAGCATAAACTCAAACCCTCCTAGATGCATCATCTATAAAAGTGAAAAAATACAATCCCCCACCCAATATTTTTGTCCTCATCGAACCACAAACATCAGAATAAATCAAATCTAACGTATGCATTTTATTAACATGGGAAGCAGATTTAACAAATGAAGTTCTATGCTATTTCCCTAATAAACAGTCAATACAGGTTTTAAGAGGTATACTTGTCATGTCTGAAATGAGTTGCTTCTTCGCTAGTAGCTGAAGGCCTTTTTTACTCATGTAGTTGAGACGCCTGTACCACATGTCATTAGCTGAATCTTCTGTTGTGTTCAGCCCACCCTTGCACACACTGACACTTGCCTTGTAAAGGGTGTAACACTTCTTTTCTCTGACTGCAATCATCGAACCCTTGATGAGCTTCCAACGCCCACTAACAAATCGGCTTTCATAACCATCATCATCCAACCTTTCCATCGACATTAAGTTGAGGTGAAGGTCTAAAATGTGTCTCACATCCCTGAGAACCAATGTGTAGCTCACATCGGTCTTCACACAAATATCACCGACCCCCACAATCTTCGATATGCCAGAATTTTCCATATTCACTGTCCCATAGTCACCTGACTTGTAGCTTGTGAAGAAATCTTTGCGTGGAGAGCATGAAACGAGGCTCCCGAGTCTATCACTCAGTCGGTGTCTTGACTCGTAGTGGTGAGACAAACATCGTGATCTTCCAAAAGAATAGCCACAATGTCGCCATCTAAGGCGACCGCAGTGGATTCTGATTCATCTTCCTTCTCCTTTCCTTTTCCTTTCTTTCATTCTTCTTTTTATGACATTCATGCTTGTAGTGGCCCTTCTTGCTACAATTCTAACATTCAACATCCTTCCTGACACTCAACTTGCCTCTTGATTTATCTCGGGCCTTCCCGCCCTTCCTGTTCTTTCCTCTCCTTCGATCTTGTGTCACAAGGGCCTCTTGTTGAGTAGACCCTTGAGACTTCCTCCTTGTCTCCTTATTGAAGAGGCAATTAGTTACCTGTCTTATGGACACCTTTCCGTCTGGCGCAGAGTTACTCAGAGACTCCATCAATGTCTCACAACTGTCAAGCAATGAGCTAAGTAATAGCAAAGCCTGTAGTTCATTGTCTAGGACCATCTTCATAGCGGAGAGTTGGTTCAATATGTTGCTGACCTCATTCATGTGTTCAGCCACGGAACCACTATCTTTGAACTTGAGATTCACAAGTCGTCTTATCAGAAAAATCATATTGCCGGCTGTCTTCCTCTCATACAACCCTTGCAATTTCAGCCATAAGCTAGCGGCTGAGGTCTCTATAGACACATGGTGGAACACCGAATCATCCAACCATTGTCTAATGAATCCCATCGCCTTTCGGTCCAACTTCTTCCAATCATCATCTGACATATCCTTTATCTTTGCTGATACGCCTAAAATTGGAGCATATAAGTCCTTGTAATAAAGTAAGTCATTCATCTTAGCCTTCTATATGGTCCAGTTAGAACCATTGAGACTGATCATTCTTGATGAGCCACCTTCCATAATTCAAAATCGATCCCACTCCGTTCAACCAACCTAAACGGTCTGATACCACTTTGTTGGGTGCGTTTCACACAAACCTTAGGATCTCGCCCGCCAATGCACTAGAATTATGGGCTATGGGAATGCAATAATTAAGAATAAAGCATCAACTACACAACATAAGGAGTTTTTACATGAAAAACCTCGAAAGAGGAAAAAACCACGGGACCTAGTCCAGATCAAACAATCCACTATGAAGTAGAGCGTTACAACAGATCACAAGCACACACTGCTTGGATCAAACCTTCTTCACTCACGTAGGAGTGGATAAACAATAAGAGAACAATGAAAACGGAAAGATCTCACCCTAGCACGAGGACGTTGAAGAGCCAAGACGTCGTTGCACTATGAATCACCTTCGCGAGCATAGCCTCCTCTATCAACAAGCTTCCTCTTTCTCTTTTCTCCTTCTCTCTTCCTCTTTCTCTCTCTCTTTCTCTCTCTCTCTCTCTCTCTCTCTCTCACCTTGGACGTGAAAACACCTTAATGAGATGCTGTAATCACATTTTGGAACCTCTTAAATAGAGAACCGGAGTAATTAGAACTCAAAGAGGAAACTGCTGATAAGCAGTCCCACGTCGGGTCGGACACCCGGTCAAAAGGGCCGTTGGGCACCCATCCAAACAAAAAATTATCCAGTGAGAAAACCAAAAGGAACTTTTCAATTTCAGGCGCCCAGACCAACTTGGTCGGGTGCCCAATCACAAGACCATTGGGCGCCCGACTGTTGTCAAAACTGTCCAGCAACTTTCTGCCTCATCTGGGTGATTTCAGTCGCCCGACCACTCTTGGTCCGAGCGCCCGACCATACCCAGGCTGCACCAATCTCTCCTCTAAGCTGAGGAGAAAAACTCCATCAAGACACAGATCCAAGGTTCAACTATACCACACCACACAAACAGGATTGAACTCTTGCAGTTGAAAACTCACTCGCCCCTACTTGGCTCCGCCCTTGTGAGGAATTATGAAGTCATTTATCCAAAATGAATATTGTTACAATGGGATGCACACTGATTGAGAAGCTTTTACAAGAATTTCTTGGGACGGGAAGCAAGGTGGGGCTCACCGTGATGTTTGTGTCATCTTGTCCATGCATTTTTTCAGATCGTATTAGGACATGAGCTCGGATTAGGTACTACCCCCACCAGGACGCACAAGGAGATGGACGGGTACATGGCGCGTCCTCATTGGCCGACGCAGCAAGTCCCGCACCTCGGGTTTGACGCAAATCTTTCAGACCTATCACATCTACTAATATTAAGGTGCGGGGCTCGCTGCATTGGCCAATGGCGACGCGCCACGTACTCGTCTGTCTCCTTGTGCGTCCTAATGAGGTAATTACCTAATCCGAGCCCTTAGGACATGGGTTAAAAAATTAGGTAGATCCAAAACATTTGGATGGTGTTATGACATGGGCCCAAAATTTAGGTAGATACAAAACTCAAGTGCACGCACAATAGCAAAAAAAATGAGTATGGAAATGCCTATTGTTAAAACCTCCTAAGGTCCATTGTGGTGTTTACATGCCATCCATGCCATTTATAAGTTCATTCCTTCTGGGATGGATGAACTACAAACACAAATATATTAGCTTGATCCAAAACTTTTGTGGCCCCATGAATGTTTCAAAGGTGGATGGTCATTCCTTGATATTTCCTCTCGTGCGGATTTGCCTAATATCTTAGCCCCATGTCATAACATGATATGGCAAAACGGATGGACGGGATGGATTTCTCAATGGTGGGCCCACCTAGCTTCCCTACCTAAGGAAATTCTACAAAAGGTTTTTGGAGGCAATCCACTTCCGTTGTGATGGGATTGGGCTCTCAATGGGTTGGATCTGGACCGGATCCAGTTGGATCCGGCTCCAAGTTCGTATATCTGTAGACGGATTCGGATCGGATTCGGATCCAACTCGGATCCAAAAGGTGATATCCATATCCGATCCATTTATAAATCGTTAGATCCATTTTCAATCCAAAATCCATGTAACCATCGGATTTTGGTGAGATCTAGGTCCAGATCCACCCCATTACAAATCTAAAAAAACATATAATATAAAATATATGATGTAATATATTTAATTTAGTAGAAAAATGATGCCAAACCCACTATTTACTGGGGTATGGTCAACCTAAGAGTGGCATGTCTCAATTTTGAGACATGGCCTAAAATAATCTGGAAAATGAATGGCCAGCATGAATATAACATATACAGTAAGTTAATAATGAGATGGATCTTAATCGGTTTCGGATCAAACTCGGATGTGTTCCTGTGAATCCAAATCTGGTCCATTTAAGTAATTGGACCCAAATCCGGTCCATTTAACTAATTGGACCTATTTTAAGATCCAAATCCGCATTATACGGATTCAGAGCAAATCGGATCTCGGATCTGACCAGCTCCATTGAGAGCCCTAGGATTGCATAGTCAAACAAAGCTCCAACACACGTACTGTGCATACGTGGCAAAACTATGTGAGCCCACCATGATGGATGTGTTTTATCCATGCCTCCATTCATTTTGCCAAATTATTTCAGGGAATGGGTGTAAAAATGAAACAGATCCAAAGATCAAGTGGACCACATTGCGGAAAGCATTGGGATAATTATACCCCCAGTTGAAACCTTCCAAGAGCCACGATGATGTTTATTTGTCCGTCAACCTGTTAATAAGTTCACACATAAAAGGGAAAGCAAAAAATATCAGTTGGAAACTCAAAATTATCCCACCCATTGATTACTTTTGGAGGAGATTCAGCCATATACACAGGAGGAGTTTTCATTTAAGGCTATAGGACGAAGTATAAAGGCAGAACTCATCCTAATAAACCACACATATGACAACGGTCTCAATTAGCGTATGGTTGTGGGCCATGGAAAGTTAAAAAAAATGAAATGACCTTTTATTGGGTTCGTGGCTGTCAATCGATGTGAATGGGCCAGATTGGCTGTGGGATGAACCCTACCGTTGAATTAGTGGGCCCATGCCACCTGCATAAAAAGTCCCTCGGCTTCCCCACTCTGCTACCTCCTAAAATGGACGGTTGTGCAAATGGACATTTTGATACAAGAAAAATCACGCTAATTTGGTACTGACAGGCCAATAACAAAACTGCGTTATAAGGGGGGCTTTTTCAACTATTATCCCACGGTTGAGTGTAGCGTATTAGCTGTTAGCCTGTTACCCGGGTCACAGCTTAGTGGGCATTACCTAACCGTATGGCCCCACCTTGATGTATTTTCTGTATGTCCATACCTTTCATCGGTTTTTAAATCTCATTTGTGGACGTGACACCAAACCTTAATAATATTGGACCATACCACTAGAAAGAGTGATGAATAATAATTGAAAGCTTTTTGTGGGGCACAAAAGTTTTGTATGTAGATGAACTTTTTACTCTCCCTTCATCCAGGTCTTGTTGACATTATAAACAGGTTGGATGTTAAATAAACATTATGAAAACCTTACGATGGGCCATTTGGACTTTTTAATGGTGGGGTACTCGATCATGACTGCTTCCTGTTGTGTGGTCCACCTGACATTTTGATGTTCATAATAATTTAGACACAACCCTAAAATGGGTCGAAAAAACGGATGGACGGAATGGATATATAAAAACTAATCAAGGTGGGCCCCATGGTAGGGATAACACCCACAATAATACGCGCGCCATTCAGGAGATGATACGTCACGCCTATTTTTTTTAATTATTTTATTTGATTTTTTTTATCTTTTTTCAAGGTAACTGAAAAAGTAGCATCTGGAATTATGCAATATTTCTCGGACTGAGTGTTTGGATATTACAGCTGGGACGCGGATTGCGGATGGCACCGACCTGGGTACTGGACGGTTCTAAGTGGGTCTCACAATGATGTATCTGTTCTATCCACGCCGTCCATCCATCTTGGATCATTATTTTAGGTCCTATAGTCAGAAATGAGGAATATCTAGATCTCATGTGGACCACACCACAGGAAAACTTTGATGATTGAACACTCACCATTGAAAACTTCCTAGGGCCCACCGTAATATTTATTTGCCATCCAACTTGTTGATTAGGTCACAAAGACCTAGATCAAGGTAAAAAAAAAAATATCAGCTCGATCCAAAACTTTCGTTGCCCCCAAGAAGTTTTTAACGGTGGTCGTTCAATCACCACTGTTTCCTGTAGCGTGGTCCACCTGAGATTTTAATCTGCCTTGTTTTTAGGTTCATGCCCTAAAATGATCTTGTAAAAATGGATGTACAGCGTGGATAAAGCGCGTACCTCATAGTGGGGCCCACAGAGCACCGTCCAGTGCGAGTCGCTACTGACAGTGTGAGTAGGCAAACCGCGTCCATTACAGCTGGGACTTTCGGTCTATACAATCCAAACCGTTGATAAGAAGGACTTTATTTTGGATTGTCTATGTTAACCCAAAAATGTCTAAAATTAAGATCATCTCTTCAATAGGTGGTCCAACAAATAAACGGTTAAAAGAAAATACAGCAACCTCACACATTAACCCAAAAAGGACAAATATCACTCATCGAAGACCTTCCAATCTTGGGGATTTTGGGTATATGAGCCATCCACAGTCAGGATAACGCACCAACAGTTTGGATCACTGATCGAAGGGGCCCACTTGTAAAAATGAAGACCCAAACGCATTGTATAATATACGGGCATGGCCATCACTTTTTTTGTGCCGTTCAAGTCATGGATCCTTCATGGATGGGACATGGTTCAAAAATTAACACTAGATGGAAGGTTCTAGTTATTCAATCTGTGGACAAGAAAATAGACGGTTATGGGGCATGATCTAACTACAATGGATGGATGGTCTTAATTGTCCAATCTGTGGCCAGGAAATAGATAGTTCCAATCTTCATTGATTGGTCAGTGTCCATTGACGATAGGCTGTGACTTGTGAGAGAGAAAGCGAGAGAGATGCCGTTGATTCTGTCTATATTTGGATTTGTCCATTTTGGCTTGTGATGATAGACGATGTTCGTTGTAGAATCGAGTCGAGAAAGACCCGTCATGGGATTGAGGCAGACAAGGAAAAAGACTGGCAAGGAATGGAAATATACGGCCAAGTAGGGCTGCACATCTGCCCCGTTAACCCGCCCAACCCGCCCCGCCCCACCCCGCCCCGCCCCGGTAGATACTCGGTCCGTTCCAACCCGGCTAAGAAAACGGTCCGGTCCTGAGTAGATGCGGCTGGACCATTTTTAATTTAGGTACGATTTAGGGTACATGCCAAACCCGTCCGACCCAACCCATACCCCGACCCGTGTATCCCGACCCGTTCCACCCGACCCGAACCGTCCCGTTTATACTAGTTTATTGTTTTTAGAAATTTCTATATAGCATTATCAATAGGTTGAATGGTCAATAAACATTAGGGTGGACTCTAGAATCTTTTAATGGTGAGAGTTCAATGATCACTGATTTTTGTGGTGTGGTCTACCTAAAGCTTTTATCTGCTTCCTTTTTGGGACTATGTCCTATAATAATCTAGAAATGTAGATGGACGACATGGATTTACAATATATACATCGAGGTGAGCCTCATGGTTAGGGTCTCACCCACATGGCTGGTTCGGGTCTCATTGAACTCTCACCCAAGCTGCACTCATCTTACACTCATAGAGAGCGGATTAGGTGACATCCGGGATCCACCAAGGTGGGTGGCCCCTAACTATGTGTTTTAAATCCACACCGTCCAACTATTTTGAAAGATCATTTTAGGATATGATACCAAAAATGAAGCTGACCCAAATCTTAGGTGGACCACGCCATACAAACATAGTTTTAGCCTGACCCGACCCGACCCGACCCAACCCGGTTTAGCATATAGGGTAGGGTAGGGTTAGGGTTAACCCTTTTACAATTAGGGTAGGGTTAGGGTTGGGTCAGCCCAACCCGGTCACGACCCGAACCGAAACCCGGACATTTAAATATATTTAGGTTCGGTCCAGGGTTGGGCCCAACCCGACCCTAACCCGACCTGTGTGGAGGCCTACGGCCAAGGAATAGAATATTGCAAGACTCCTACGATGGTCCACCACCATTTACGAAAATGGTGGCGACTCATTCGCCTCACTCATATAAAGACCGCCTACGACTGAAATTACCCTGATTAGCAATCCTAACCGTCCAACCGATGGCTATGGCTTAAGATTAAATCAGATGGTTGCTGTCATTTCTCAGTTTAAAATTTGGGTTATGATCTATCCACGAATGGATCAGCGATTTGGACGGTCTGGATCGCTGTAAAACTATGCCATGCTTGCTGTTGAAGATTTTAATGGTAATGAACTATTACTGGAGTAGGAAATTTTGATTAGGTTTGCTAGCACCACAAGCACCTCTGCACACATCACGCAATGAGCATTCACGAAAATCAGGTTGGTCACTGATCATGTGGGCGACACTTACGTTTAATTCGGAGGCTCTCAAGTATTTTAAGCCGTCCATTGCCTAGTGCATATGATCATATCTGTGGTGGCCTGGTGGGTCCCATTTTAGGTACGGTTCAAGTGTCCCACGCTAGAACATTTGCTGCATGTAAAGGTGCGTCCAGGGCCACTAATTTCATCTTTTACATTGAGCAAGTGGAGCAAACTCGAGTGTATCATGATGTTGATGGGCGTGCGTATCTCCACCGTACAAAATAGCCACGTGTGCAAGGATCGTCAGATTGTTGGTCCCATCATAGATAAACCATGGCACCGAAAGTGGCACTTGTCAGATTAGTCGAACTACTTGTAAATTGCAAATGGACAGCTGGAAAAGAAATATGTGCTATGATCCACATTCGATGTGCAAGTAGTCTCCTAATAAGACAACTACGACGGTCCATTTCTTGGGCCACAACCATTTAGACCTCGGTCCACAGTTTGGATGGTCCCGATGAGTTGGTATGATTACTCAGGTTAACCCCACCACAAGAAGCAGTGGGAATAGAACGACTACCATTACAAATTTTATGGGTCCAATGTAAAGTTCATTTGCCATAAAACACGTTCGTAGGGTACAAAAACTCGGATGAATGGAAACAGTAAAAATCAGCTTGATTAGAGCCTCCTGTGGCCTTAAGAAGTTTTCAATAGTAGGCACCCAATTTCCACTAATTTTTGTAGTGTGGCCTACTTGGGCATTAGATATGCTTTATTTTTTGTTTTGTTCCCTAATATAATATAGAAAATTTGATGGATAGTATGGATAAAACATATACATCACGATAGGCCCCGCAGACCCCTTTGACACTAACCTCGTTAACACTACCGTGCGTTTATTGCTCAATCCCAGACAGATTTGGGACGCCTATATTTACTACAGTGTGAGCAGCGAGATTTTTACTAAAGTCACGTCATCAATTTTTGTGGGCCCCACTAGTGATATATGTGTTGTATCCACACCTGTCATCTATTTTGAGAGATCATTTTAGGGCATGAGAGAAAGAATGACGCAGATCTAAAGCTCAAGTGGATCCCACCACAGAAAACAGTGGAGACAATGACTCCCACCATTAAAACCTTCCTAGGTCCCACCAAATGTGTTTTTGAGATCCAACCTGTTCATAAGTTAACACAGACATTTGAAGAAAGAAAACACAAATACCAGCTTGATTAAAAACTTCTATGACTCTTAAGAAGTTTTCAATGGTAGGGTTCAATCCCCACTATTTTCTGTGGTGGGGTCCACTTGAGCTTTGGATCTCATTAATTCTTTGGCTCATGCTCTAAAATGATCTCTCTGAATGGATGAACGATGTGGATATAACACATAAATCATGATGGTTACTCTAGATGAAAAGACCACACAAATATCATCTTGATTTGACCATTAACGGGTCATGAAAGTTGTGGACCAAATGAGATTTGGATCATCCTCATTTTTGAGGTCATTCCCTAAATGGTTTGGAAAAAATGGATGGACGGCGTGGATAAAACACATATATTATGATGGGGGCCACATAACACTGTCCAATAGTTGGGTTGGCATAGTCAGTACCCAAGTCATGATACACCCAGGTGGGTATGGGCAAATGTGTCACATTAACATATTTTAAACATTTAAGACCTTAGTTAACAAATAAATTACTCTAGATTTAATACTAGTCTTCTATCTTTAGATTCAGGCTTTAAATTTAGACTTTGGATTCAGACTTCGGACTTCAGATTTAGCAAACAGGCCCTTACTCGGGTTGAATCCCGTGGTCTCGAGTTGAGTCCTGACTCGGGTTGAAGCGGCCATCTGGCTTTGCGGGTGGGCTCTTTTAGTCCACTCAAGGTACAGGATCCAGTATGCTTAAGGTGCTATTTAGTCAATGTCATGGATCCTATAATTGCCAATATTGGTGAAAACTTGGGTGAATCCAGACCGTTCAACTGAAAAATGATCTTATTGATGAGCTAAGATTAAAAACTCGCAACCATTAGCTATTTTCAACCACTCGTTTCATAGTTTTTTTTTACCGAACTATGGCTTTGATAATTTCTGACCTTAGGAAGATGGGGTTGGATCATATAGTTTTGAACTTCCTATCCGCATGAGTTTTGGTTTGTGACTCGTACAGATGGTCCTCTACATGGAGGGTGTGGATCCATAATGTGAATTATAGGATACAGGACTGCACCTTGGTGTAGCTTACAAGGGTATTAAATCCGAAAAAAAGTGTTTTGGCAATTCAGGACATTGGTCCGTAGCATCCACCTGCAAATGCACAAGCCCCAAACATCCCCGGGATTGAAAGAGCCTATCCTACATTTATTGGTACCTTTTCGGTTGAACATGGGCCATTGGTGTATTTCTATTCTTGACCATCCATTTGTAGGCCAAGGCTCAAAACATCTGAGAGAGCGGATTAGGTGAGACCCTGGCCTCACCCAAGACAATGCGGCCCTTATGGTGGGGTCACCTTGGGGCCCACCTTGATGTATGTATTATGTATCCAAACCGTCCATCCATTTTTGTCCAATCGTTTTAGGACAATATCTGAAAAATGAAAAGATCCAATTATCAGGTGGACCATACCATAGGAAACAGTGTTGATTGACCATTAATGGGCCACAAAAGTTTCAAGCTTATATTTATTTATCTTCCTTCATCCAGGCTTATGTGACCTTATTAACAGATTGGATGGTAAATAAACACCAGGGAAACATTAAGGTATACCCTAAGAAGTTTTTAATTGTAGGATGGTCAGTCTCTTCTCCACTGTTTCTTATGGTATGGTCCACCTGATAATTAGATCTGCTTCTTTTTTGGATAATGCCCTAAAATGATATGGAAAAATTGATGGACAACATGGATATATAATACATACATTAAGGTGGGCCCCACAGTAATGGCTGCACCATCTTGGGTGAGGCTGGGTCTCACTTAATCGGCTCTCCAAAACTTCTTTGTATATCCTACGAAGGAGACTTTCTGCACATCGTCCATGATTATGTAGGTTACCAAAGCATGGCCCCACTTATCCAAATTTTAGACCCATTTATAGCCTATAAAACTACCAGGGTGTATTAAATGAACAGTTGGATACTCATAGTTAATGATGCTTCAATTTCTCAATGGCCACAAATAAATCTAAAAACTAGTTTAATTTATAATTACTTATGTTTGTAAGGGTTGTTCATTATTGGGTGCTGCCCTCACTAGGACCTAGTTAGAGATGGCCAATTTTGTCAAGAGATCTGTTAGGCCCATTGTGATGTATCTGTTTTATTCACATTGTCCATCCATTAGACCTAGCTAGAGATGGACAATCTTGTCAAGAGATTTGTGGGGCCCACCATGATGTATATATTTTATCCACACTGTCCGTCCATTAGCTATAAGGGTAGCAATGGGTTGAGTAGGTCACCTAACTTGGGCTTGGACCTATCTTAAAGGTGGAATAATGATTTCATTTTCCTAAAATGTTTTTATTTTTTTAACATATAACCTACTTGATAAATGGATAGATTAAAAATTTACGGCGTGTTTGATTTCCATTTACATCTTGTAAATGCATGTACATGGATAATGACCGGATATTTTTTGGCACTTTTTTCGAGGTTGACAATGGCGGTTTGCCTCTTGTACATCAAAATAGAGGAGGGTGTGAATTTCATGTGAGGTCCAACATGATACATGTGTCTTATCCATGCAGTCCATCCATTTTACACTGTGATTTTAGGGCATGGAATTAAAATTGAGGCAAATCCAAAGCTCAAGTGGACCACAAACAGTAGGTCAAATGCCTACCGTTAAAAACCTTCTACAACTCCAATCTCCTATGGTGTGAGCCAATTGAGCTTTGGATCTACCTAATTTTTGGGATCATACCCTAATGTTCCAATAAAATGAATGGACGACATGGATATGTCACATATATCACAGAGGGGCTCATGAATGTACGTTAATCCTTTTCAAACATGTTTTTTGCCGGGGAAACACTAGTTCCTGTCAAAAGCATGTAAATGGTAATAATTACCTATTTGAATTTATTTAGGTCAATGAAAATCAAACATACCTCAGGTATAGAACTCTACTATAAATAATTCAGAATATACCAAGGCATATTTGTTGCTCTTGGTATTCAAACGTATACTCTAAAGGCCATAACCACTTGCTGTAAAAGCTTGAGTCATCAGAAGACGACGAATCAACGTATAGAAGGGGCTATGTTAGGCAGATGCTGGGCTCGGCCTTTGGGTCTTACGTGTTGGGTCGGGCACCTGTTCAACCATCACATTAATAGCCTATCGAACTCACGAGCATCCGGCACCACATGTGCCAACAAGAAGGTCCAAGGCAGCTCATCAGGGGGTCCCCAAGTATACAGAAAGGAAAGGACGATCGAAAGATGGACCAACGGTCCGGTTCTCATCCGACCACACCAGATGATAATACACACATCATTTTAACCCCATTCAATCTACACAGTAGGCCCCATCTGTCAAACGGTTTGGATCTACCATGTCGGCAGGTGTCGGGTAGTAAACTAGCAACCAAGCCAGGTTACACTTACCATGTGTGCAGGTCTCGTCAACTGACCATAAATTCAATCTCATACTGCCCATCACCATCTACGAGTAAAGACAGCCACTTTTTTCGAAAGCAAAAGAGTAATGACGACCCACTTCATCCGACGCATGCAAACCGCACCCTCCCATCCATGTGTGTGATTAATAGATTAAAATGGTGGGGGCGTTATCCGTCAATGTCGGCTCATTATACATGCTCCCCTCGTTCCTCGTGTTTTTTTTTTTTAATAATTCCTCACGACACACACGTTCCAAGTGAGAATACTTGTGCGAGATCTGATCTTTCCATCTGATTGTAAGTAATGTTTATATCTTTGAGGTAAAAACTCAGGCCATTTTTCTCCTCCTATGAGCAACAATGTAGATTATTTTTCTTACAATTTTTCTAGCCGTAGATTTATTTTGTATGGTGTAGCCCACTTTTGTTCTCGAATGCATCGCTTTCTTCGGGAGAAGATTCTAGAAAGTATGTCGAGCATGTTGGAAAGATATGATGAAGAACATGATGCTATGGGCACGGATTTGTACGCTTGGGTATGCAGGCTCCCACGGGCGTGTGGATTTAGCAAACCTCTCCTCGGGACTCGCCTCATCCCACATATCGGTTCGGAATCCTCAACTACACCTGGTTTACCCAGCGCCCCTGTGGGGGCCACCATATGTAAATACAATCCGCCCATCAGTGCGAGAACTATTATTTTAACCGTAGATATATGGTACTGAGAAAATCTTTTGGCCCATACCAAAGAGAATGTAAACATGCTACTAAAAATTCTAGCTTCACATGGTGTGGTCCACCTGATATATGGATCAGGCTGATTTTTTTATTTGAACTTCATCCTCGTGATTTAAACCTGATTAACGAGTTTGATAATAGACACACCCACACACACCATGGTAAACCCTATATACAAATCTATGGTTTGAATTCCAACTACATTGTTCCGTGTTGTGTGGCCCAGATGAGTTATGAATCCAGCTAATGTTTTTCCAAATATCCTAGAATTGAGGATATGAACTGATGGAAGGAGTGGATTTGACATATAATGTATAGTGGCCCTGTTATGGGTAAAATTCTTATCGAACCGATCTGTGATGCAAGACATCGGTAAGCTTTTACCGAGGTCACAATGAGCCTGGTTAGTCGATCCGGCTAACCGACTCTTGATGGTCGGTTTGGATACTTGGTCAGCTCAGATACATCGAATCATTTCAGAAGATGGATGAAGCAGTGAAAGCCGACCCTATCTCCTCTCTTGTTATGGAAATCGGGGATCACGGTCCTTAAAGATCGGAGATATTGGTTCGGCTCCAAGATATCCACTGAGATATCGACCACCATTCCAGCCTAGGAAATCTCTTCTAAATGATATAAAGGAGGAAACACATCTCGATTACGGGTACAGGAATCCTTACTATCAAATCGACTTCTCTGCTGGAAGATCCACTAACTTAGGCATCAGAGGACTAACGACCGCCGGCCGGAACCCGGCCACCTCCTAGCCTCTCATTCTATTTTGTATGGATCATTACTAAAATCCAAGCCACCTATCTTGATCGTAGTTTAATTCCGATCAACCTGTAAGTTTCCATACCTTTATTTCAGTCGTTACAAGATATCAACGACAACAGCTAGCGCCGTCTGTGGGAAACGACTTGTAAAGTTGTTCTCACTCGAAGAAATAAACAAACTTCTTCTGTCACGAAGAAGAGAACAATGGCTGGTGGAAAAGGAAATAGGAAAGGGAAAGCCCCCGCAAACGCTGAACCATCCAATGCGCCACAATCTGAGAATGAGGAGCCCCTTCCGGAAACTCCAGCCCTTCGCATCGGAGGCTCGTCCCGACACTTCAACCTATTGAGTGGACGACAGAGGTCCCGTAATTGCGAGGCCAGATTGTCCACTTTGGAAGAACAAGTCCGTGGCGTCGCGGAACGTTTAGGAGGGGTAGATCGACGATTCGGGCATGTCGATGAAAAGCTAAATGAGATTACAGCTCTCTTAACCGGTTTAGCCCGACCACCGCCTATTCTTGAGGGCAACGATGAGCCTCGACTATCTCAGCGAAGCCTTCGACCTCAAAAATCGGCTCCAAATCGTCAACTACCCGAGGAAGACAAAGTCGCAAGCCGCGCTACAGGCTCAAGAGCTTGGTCCACGGCGGAACTTCCTGCGAATGACCTATGACATAGAGTAGAAGAAAGACGGTTAGCTCGCGTAAGCCAAGATCAGAATCGGGTCGACGATAATATCAGCACATTAGAAGCCGAATTAAAAGAACTTCGGGAGAGGGTTGGCAATATCTAAAGAGCACAACGTGCCCGAGCACCAACCGCCACGGACGTCCTCGTGGATTCATCGGAATCTCCATTCACCGACGAAATTCACAATGAACCTCTTCTGAAGGGATTCAAGATCCCTCAGCTCAAACAATACTCTGGAGTTGGGGATCCAGCCGAACACCTAGAGAATTTTAAAGTCCGAATGGAGCTCCACGAAGTTAACGGATACATCATGTGTAAAGCTTTTCCCTTGTCTTTGACTGGCTCGGCTTGGACATGGTTTCGCAATTTAAAACCGAGATCCATTTTCTCATTTACCGAGCTAAGCAGAGCGTTTGCAACTCAATTCATCGGGAGCACCGACCCAAGGAAGCATTCTACCCACCTTGCAGCGGTCAAACACAAAGATAACGAGTCGCTGAAAGACTATCTCGCATGATTCAACGCTGAGGCGGTTCAGGTACAAAACTTATCTCAAGATGTGTAGCTTCGGAGGATTGCGAGATGAAAAATTCCTCTGGTCGGTTGGGGAACAGTCTCCTTAATCCACAGCCGAGTTTCTTGACTGAGCCGCCAAGCACATTAATGCAGAGGAATTAGTGAACGCTCAAGGGTCGTCATATAAAAAGAAAGATTACAATGAAGAAAATGGCTCGAAAAGACACAAACAAGATTAGAGATCGTCGAATCGAAGCAGTGCTCCTCGTGGAGCCAAAGCTTCGACCCCGCGATTCGAAAAATACAATCCACTCAAAACGACCATGGAGCAAGTATTTTTTTACCGAGAAAGACAAACAGATGTTTGGACGACCTGCGAAAATAAAGACCGATCCCGACAGAAGATCAAGATCCAAATACTATCTGTACCACAAGGACCACGATCATAACACAACGGATTGTTTTGACCTAAAGCGACAAATAGAAACCCTCATCCAATAAGGATTCTTGAAGGACTATATTGCCCAGCGTTAGGAGGACCGGAGGGCCGCAGATCGGGATGGTCAAGACGGAGAATCGATCAATAATAATCCTGTGGAAGAAATCCATATAATCTTCGGTGGACCCACTACCGAAGATTATGGTAATGCCCACAAAACCTACGCACGACAGGGAAGAACATCCGTGCTAGGGCTACAAGTAAATACGACGAGCCGACCATTAAAAATTGTGAAGGTCGCCCATCACGCGATAACGTTCTTCGAGGAAGATGCCCGTGGTGTACTGCACCCGCATGACGATTCCCTTGTAGTATCAATGGTAGTCGCTCCACAGAATGATGGTCGATACAGGAAGCTCGTCGGATATTCTATACGCCTCAGCATTCGACAGAATGAAGATCGACCGATACAGACTAAGACTAGTCAAAACTGCCTTGACCGGATTTACAGGGGACTGCATCATGCCGGAAGGAGGGATAACTCTTCCGGTCACAGCAGGGGAAGAGCATAACCAGAAAATGATTATGGTTGATTTCCTCGTCGTCAACACCCCATTCGCCTACAATGCAATCATCGGCCGACCCATCATTCGAGCACTTCAAGCCGGCATTTTCATCTATCATCTAGCTATGAAGTTCGAAACCGACGATGGAGTCAGGGTAGTTAGAGTAGATCAATAGGAAGCACGCCGGTGTTATGAGCTGACCCTGCGGGGAAAGAACAAAAATTTGGTTTCGACCGTCGCACACAACCCCCTAGACCCCAGAGAAGAAACAAAGGAGCGCAGGTCACCCGTCGAAGAATTAGTAGAGGTCCCACTATCAGATGACAATCCGACCCGGGTCGTCAAGATTGGATCCCAACTAAGGGATGACGTTCAGAAAGGACTGACTGCTTTTCTGAAAGAACATGCAGATGTATTCACATGGTCTCATAAAAATATGCCGGGGATCAGTCCCGAAGTAATGGTCCATCGACTCAACGTCGATCCGACCTTCAAACCGATCCGTAAAAAACGACGATCCTTCAACACGGAGAGGTATGTTATACTTGAAAAGGAAGTCCAGAAACTACGACAGGCAAGGTTTATCCAAGAAATCTGTTATCCTGATTGGCTCGCTAACATCGTTCTAGTGAAAAAAAGGCCAATGGAAAATGGAGGGTCTGTGTCGACTACACCGATCTGAACAAAGCATGCCCTAAAGATAGCTTTCCCGCTGCCGAGGATAGATCAGCTCGTAGATGCAATATCATTTTACGAGTTACTCAATTTCATGGATGCATACTCTGGATACAATCAAATTCAGATGTACACTCCTGACAGGCAAAAAACTGCGTTCGTCACAGACCGAGGCCTTTACTGTTATAAGGTGATGCCTTTCGGGATCAAGAATGCTGGGGTAACGTATCAACGTCTGGTCAACAAAATGTTTGCAGCCCAGATCGGCAAAACTATGGAAGTTTACATGGACGACATGCTCGTCAAAAGCTTAAAATCGAAAAACCACGTCGACGACCTTCGTACCATGTTCTGTATCTTGAGAAAGTACCGGATGAAACTCAACCCCGGCAAATGCGCCTTCGGGGTAAGCTCAGGGAAGTTCTTCGGCTTCATGGTAAATTAAAGAGGAATTGAAGCCAACCTAGAGAAAATTTGCGCACTAATTGAGATGGGCTCGCCAACCACAGTGAAAGAAGTTCAATGCCTCACCGGACGAATCGCGGCACTTAATCAGTTTGTCTCTAAAGCCATGGACCGGTGTCTTCCATTCTTTAAACAACTCTGCCAATGTAATGAGATGACTTGGACATCGGAGTGCGAGCAAGCTTTCCAAGACCTCAAAGCATACCTTGGCTCGCCCTCATTATTGTCCAAGCCGATGTAAGGGGAAGAATTACTTCTATATTTGGCTGTCTCCTCAGCAGCAATCAACTCAGCCTTAGTCCGCGATGACCGCAGTACTTAGAAGTCAGTATACTACGTCAACAAAGCCCTCCTCGATGTAGAAACTCGGTATTCATATATAGAGAAGCTGGCTCTGGCGTTAATAATTACGGCAAGAAGATTACGACCTTACTTTCAAGCTCATCCAATAGCGGTACTGATAGATCAGCCGCTGAGGCAAGTATTACAGAAGCTGGAAACTACGGGTCACCTCGCTCAATGGGCTATTGAGCTCGGAGAGTTTGACATACAATATTGTCCTCGTAATGCCATCAAAGACTAAGTGGTGGCCGATTTTATTGCTGAATTTACTAACCTCCCCAATGACCAACCTGATCATGAACCTAGTACGTCTTCTACAAGAAAAGGAATGGAAACCTTATCGGGAGATGATCCAGCAATGCCTACGTGGTTGTTGTTCATGGATGGGTCATCAAATTCCCAGGGAAGTGGGGCAGGTCTTATTTTGACCTCCCCCGACGGGGTAAAAGTCTAGTACGCACTGAGGTTCAATTTCAAAGCTTCTAATAACGAGGCAGAATATGAAGCACTTCTGGCCGGATTGCATTTAGCCTCGGCGATCGGGGTCCGATGAGTCAGAGTACACAATGATTCCCAATTGGTAGTCCGGCAGGTGACTGCTGAATATTAAGTAAAAGGGTAGAAGATGTACGTGTACTTGTTGAAATCTCAAGAGTTACTAGCCCGATTCAGTTACTACAAAGTCATCCAAGGCCCGAGGACCTAGAATACCAATGCGGACTCGTTAGCCAAGCTGGCGTTGGCAGTAGACGATGAGCTTGGAAGGACAGTTTCCATTGAATTTCTTCCCCGCCGAAGCATAATTCAGGAAGATTCTAGAGAAACATATCCGGTTTCAACCGAACCAAGCTGGATGGATCCTATTATCCATTTCTTACGAAATGACGATTTACCCGAAGAAAGGAGAGAAGCACGGAAGATACGATACAGGTCAGCTCGGTATACATTGATCGACGATATACCGTATAAGAAGGGTTTCTCTCTCCCTTGCCTCCGTTGCGTCAGACCTAACGAAGCCAGCTATGTCTTGAAAGAAATTCACTTCGGGAGTTGCGGAAATCACTCCGAAAGTCGAGCATTGGCACAGAAAGTGATACGTCAGGGATATTACTGGCCGACCATTCAGAAAGACACCCGAGAGATAGTCAAAAGGTGCGATAAATGCCAATGATTCGCCCCGGTTCCTCATCTGCCACCTAAAGAACTCACTCCTATGTCCGGGCCGTGGCCATTTGCACAATGGGGTATTGACATCATCGGTCCTCTCCCAACTAGTAAGGGGCAAGTTAAATATGAGATCGTCGCCGTTGATTATTTTACAATGTGAGCTGAAGCAAAACCACTTGCCACTGTCATGGAAAAGAAAACAACAGATTTCATCTAGAAGTCAATTATATATCAATTCGGAATTTCGAACACAATCGTCATCGACAATGGGCCTCAGTTCGACAATGCGAAGTTTCAGAAATTCTACCGAAACTTAGGCATAAAGAACATGTATTTGTCCCCTTATCATCCTCAAGCCAACGAACAAGTCGAGGCTATTAACAAGATTATCAAGGGTCACCTAAAGACGAAGCTCGGCGAATGTAAGGGAGCTTGGGTTGAAGAACTCCTCGAAGTATTATGGGCCTATCGAACCACAATCCGGTCAACGACTGGCGAAACCCCATTTTCTTTAGCCTTTAAAACTGAAGCCGTGGTACCAATTGAGATCGGGCTGCCGACCAATCGAACTGACCGTTTTCAATCCGAGCAGAATGATGCTCAACTTCGGACGAACCTCGACCTAGTTGAAGAGATCCGAGAAACTTCTCAAATTCGAATTGCAACTTACTAACAACGCATCGCTAGATAGTACAATTTACGAGTTAAGGAGCGACGCTTCAGAGTGGGTGACCTCGTTCTACGAAGAATCACGAAAGATAAAAAAGATATAATCGTGGGCGCGTTTAATCTGAACTGGGAGGATCCATATAAAATTACAAGTTCGGTTCGAGCCGGGACTTATTGGCTTGAGAATATGTAAGGCCGAACCTTACCTCACCCGTGGAACACGGAGCATCTTAAGATATATTATCAATAAGAAAAGCTAAGTGTTTATTCCTTTCAATTTCTTTCTCCTTAATTAAATTCTTTCTACAATGTGTAAGCAGAGGTTGAAAATACCACCTGAAGCTTCGTATATGTGAGGTGCCAAAGATTGATGACGATTAGTGCACACGTGTAAGGCGAAATCCTACCTTCATTTTCATCCAGCCCACAATTTATTACTGTACTTCGGTAATTCGAGCTAATTTACGCCCGATCACGGAGTGAGGGAGGCAATACATCGAATGAACAAACTAAATAAATCACAAGTCTTCATAATACAACGATGTGGCAAATACGTAATAAGTTGAAGTGATTAAAAAAAACCTCAGAAAGGTCGTTCGATTTAAAATGACCTCAAAAGGGTAAATGTAACACAACCAAAAAATTAAAATTGTTTAATGCCCCAACATATGGGCAAAACAAAGGCAGAATTCTTAAACGATAGGATCGGCCTCCGATGCCTGAACTGAAGAGTTAGCAGCTGTTGGTGGGTCGGTCTCCTTTTCCTCTAGTCAAGGAACGAGAGATCCAGATCAGGATGACGGCTTTGCACTGTCATCCGACACTTCTCGTATCCGAAGTCAAATATCTCGTCGGCCTCGGACGACTTGACCTCTAGCTCAGCTCGAACCCGCGTCAGCTCCTCTTAAATGGCCTCTCCTGCCGCTTTTCTGCTCCTTGATCTGAGCATTGAGCTTGGACTCCACCTTCTTCCTTTGAGCCAGTTCAGTCCGAAGCAGAACGCTCTCTCGCTCCTGAGCCTTCAGCGCCCTCTTCACCTCTTCTCCGGACTTTAACGCCTCGTCCAGAGTTTGTTTGGTCGCAGCCAAGGTCCCTTCAAAACCAGAGATCATACCCTTATCTCGGGTCATTTCTTCACGAAGAGCCAAACATCCATAGGCTATCTGTTGAGAGGTCACAACAGGAAGAAGTCAGTTAAAAAATAAAAAAAATATAGGAGGTAATAAACGAGGTATTCGAAAATGGATTCACCTTAGCTCCGAAAACTCCCAACGTATTCAGCAGTGTTACTCCCGGGACCTTCACTAAAGCATCCACTTCAGGTTCGGGCACCGCCTTATACGCCCATTTACAGAGATTGTAAAAGTGTGGGGGCATTTCGGGGTCCTGACACACGCCCAAGCTAAATTGGGGCGCAGTAGTAGGCGAATTGCCGGATGGACCAGTTACTGACGGCGCCACCAAATCGATGATCTGAGGGTGTTGAGGTCGGACGGTAGGAGCAACCGTGTCCTCGATGGGAAGCGCTGCTGACCTCGCCTCGGACTCGGGCATCTGAGAAACAGCGGGTGCTAGAACCACGGGCGGCTGATATGATGGACGTTTGGACACAGCCTTTTGCCTCTTCATCGCCCTGATCTTCTCCTCCTCAGCTGTCAAGGAAGCAGATTTCCTCTTCGGAGCTGGAGTAGACATTCTTGGAAAACAAAGTACAAGATACTGTCAGTACATTGCAAATGCCAAGGGAAAAGCCACATCGGATCTGATTAAAAATCACCTTTAGAATTGATGCCCATGTCCGTTAAAGTCTCGTGGGAAAGAAGAATCTTGACACTCCGGAAGCTGGGGTCTAGCTCCCACACAGTAGCGATGCGCTTCTCTTCTTTTGAGCTCAAGCTGGGAGGGCTCCCACGAACTGAAAGATACAAGTACAAGCCTGGTCAGATTGTTTCAAGCAAACGAATGCAAAAATACACATAGCGGCAGATGACCCGACCTGGCACCGAGAACCAATTACGCACCCGATGAAGCAAGAACCCAGCTTCAGGTCTGGACCATTCCCAACCTTTTGTGACAAAAAACCACTCCTCCTTCTAGCCATGAACTGATGAGGGCTGATCATCAATGAGGTGATGGCCTTTCCTGCCCCGAGATGACATATAGTACCATCCCTTGGAATCAGGATGCCACTTCAGCTGATACAAATGCATCACTTCGGCTACTGTTGGATCCAACCCATGGACTTGACGCCATAAAACAATGCAGCTGATCAAAGTCCTCCATGAATTGGGAGATAGCTAACCCGGAGCTAGGTTTACTCTAGAAAGGTATTCCCTCACTATAGGAAGCAGAGGAAGACGAAAATCTGCTTCGAAAAACTGTGAGTAGATGGTCACTTGATCATTGGGACGACAAGTCGGAAAATCATCTAAGTTCGGAAGACGAAGATCAATAGAACCAGGGATGCAATATTCTGACATAAGTTTATTCAAGTCGGTTTGAGTAAGTTTGGTCAAGATTAGGTCGACAGTATAATCCGAGGACCTATCTGCTACTGACTGCCGACCGGATGTACCAACGACAGGGACTTCGTCTGAAGCAAAAAAGAAAAAAAGAAAAAAGGAGTCTCTGCAATTAGAGTTCTCCTCGGGGACTCAAGAGGAACTGATTGAACTTCCCCCAATCGGGATTCTCCAATCAGTTGAGGAACAGATACAGTTCAAGAAGAACTTTCCTCCGAACCAGACATGGCTGTCTGAAAAAGAACGAAGAATGAATCAAAACGAAAGGGATGTGGACAGAGAATCAACGTACCGGATCGAGCTCCAAAACAAAGATCGACCGACTGTTGATCAAGGCCGCAACACTGATTTCAGAATGGATCTGGCTATCCAAAGCAACAGCAAAGCGAAGGAAAGAAAAATCGTGCGGTAACAGGGAGCAGTGCAAGGTAGGAAGAAGTGAAATCTCTAAAAATTCTTCTAAGTCCTCCATTTATACTCTCCCGATTGACAGCACCTAAACCATACAACTGCCATGTGTCAACATTCTGCGACCTCGAAATGCAAACCAACGCAACCTTTGACATGCCCTGCTATGTGTCCGCTCTTTCATTGAACAGGCAGATTTTGGCCGTTTGTGCAGAGATACGGGATCCATGCGTCACCGCCCCATTCGTTTGTCGCAGAAAAAGCCTGTTGCGCCGTACGACCATCATCACGCTTTTTCGAAATTCGAAACGATGCATTAAATGCTACTTTACCACCAAAACATGGTCGACCTTACCCACTCAGATATGCTCCCGAGCTAGAAGGATCTTCCTCGGAAGTAGGGGACTATTGTTATGGGTAAAAATTTGACCGAACCGATCTGTGATGCAAGAAGTCGGTAAGCTTTTACCGAGGTCACAATGAGCTTGGTAAGTTGATCCGACTAACTGACTCTCGATGTCAGTTCGGATACTTGGTTAGCTCAGATACATCGAATCATTTCGGAAGATGGATGAAGCAGTGAAAACTGACCCCATCTCCTCTCCTGTTATGGAAACCGGAGATCACGGTCCTTAAAGATCGGAGATATCGATTCGGCTCTGAGATATCCGCCGAGATATCGACCACCGTTTCGGCCTAGGAAATCTCTTCCAAATGCTATAAAGGAGGAAATACATCTCAATTACAGGTACATGAATCGTTACTATCAAATCGACTTCTCTGCTAGAAGATCCACTAACTTAGGCATCAGAGGACTAACGGCGGAAACCCGACCACCTCCTAGCCTCTCATTCTATTTTGTAGGGATCATTGCTAAAATCCAAGCCACCAATCTTGATCGTAGCTCAATTCTGATCACCCTGCAGGGTGTTCATACCTTTATTTCAATCGTTACAGGATATCAACCACAGCAACCCCCCAAGTTTGGGTGATTTATGCGCTGCCTCCTAAAATCGGTGCTCTAGAGAAATTCGCTCAAATCCCTCTCCTCCAAATGCCATTCCACCGGCATCCGATCTATCACGGGCATTACTGAGCCTTTGGTGATAGTTTACCACTTTTTAAAATGGTGTTGCAAAACGTGGCAAACATCTACGCCAATAATGACTGTCCAAACCGTAGGTTATCATGGAAAAATAGTTTCATAACCATCCATTTCATGGATTTTGAAATGGACGGCAAAGATCAAATAATCAGCTTCCTGTTTAGCAGACCAAATTTGGAAATGTTAATATTGTATGGTGGATGAATCACAATTAGTAACCCCAATGCAAAGCCATAAAGAACAGGCGAAGATATCTGTCTCGGTGACCACTAAAGGACAGTTAAGTAGAGAAGCATGAGTGGTTGAGATTCACCAATTATATACCTATTAATCGGAAAGTTATAACAGTCGTTATGGTGCGAGTTTTCTGATACACCCCACCCACTGTAGGGACCAAGATTTGTACGGCTTCGATTTAGGCACATGCTTGCCAAGTGAATAGGCACCGTTCATGCGCACCACGTGCCATAATCTGTGGCATTTAAGTAGTGGGACCATAATCGTACCTTGCTCTGCCAGAGTTCGGAAATATCTTACACGTGCAACACGCGCGTTGTACGGATGGCATGCACGTAACTCATTCAAAGTTGCAAACGGTCTAAATCATAGATCCCGTGTGAATGGGGGTATAATAAACTATATAAATCCAGAAATCACATTGATTGGTCAATCCTAACCATCGGATTTAATGGGTATTTATCTACTGGATTCCAACCCTTTTCAATCGTTCAATTGATAGCCATTGATTACATGGTTGAGATCTTTTTTTTTTAATTTGATTTTTGAGTTAGATCCCATCCACTCTGGGGCCCATAGTTTCAGTCGTTTGGATCGCGTATATGCATGCCACGTGTGCACAAGGTGTGGCCAGGCGTGCAATATGCCTAGCAGGAATATAATTATTAAAAGTAAAAAAGTGCATGAAAGGAATCACACCATACTCTGGCAGACTATGTAGGATGAAACTCATGCACCCATTGTGGTGGCCCACATGGAATATATGTACATCAATCAGAACCATAGGATAATGGGTAACACTGTGAATGACATATAACTTAGAAATATCAGAGTAATTGGACAATCGAAACCATCTGATTAGTAACAATAAAATGAACGGTTAGAAAGAAAAATCTACAGAGGTCAAATCCAACTAGAAAATCATTTATTAATCAGAAGGACCCGGATTTTGCTCCATCCAATGTGGGCCCTGCATCAGTGTAGTTACGATCAAGGCCCATGAATTCTATAAGAAGAGGCGGTGGATGAATGTGTATGATCAACCACACACTCTTCCAGTCGGTATCACTTAGTTCCTATGGTTCTAATCAACGGATTAGAATAAACTGTGGTCCCCAAACTGAGAAAAGGAGTGGGAACCCACAGACACCATCACATGCAGAGGACCACCCCCATCTTTCACATGTATCTGATGACCCCTGTTTGGCTTTATATCACTTCCACAGTCCTCAGATGGACTCGGCCACTTTCTGCCTTCTCCAAAAAAAAAAATGCTTTCTTCTTCGACCTTTCTCTGTATCTCTTTCTTTCTTCTCCTATTTTCTTTTCAGCTGTCCATTGCAGTTTCCATCACCAAAATAGGCCAGGGCTACCGTTTGATTTCCATAGAAGAGTCCCCTCATGGAGGTCTCATTGGCCTCTTGGAAGTGAAGCAAAAAACCAATACATATGGGCCTGATATTCCTCATTTGCAGCTTTTTGTCAAGTATAAAAGCTCTCCTCTTTCTCTCTCTCTTTCTCTATCCTTTCTTTTTTAATTTGTTTGTTTTTATTTCTATATCTATCAAACAAATGAGGAGAAAAGCATAGAAGAAAGAGTACTGTTCTTGTTTAAAACATAAAAAATTTCAATTGGATTTGTATACATTGTGCTTCTTAATGTAGCCTTTGATTACTAGGAAAAACCCATTTTTTCTATTGGTGAGCTTTGGATGGATTTACTGCATTTGCAGAGAAAACCCAGGTTTTGTAATTGGGTCTTTTGATTATTTTAATTGCATTGCATTAACAAAGATGTGATCTTGGATTTGTAGGCAAAACCCCATGTTTTTTCTTTTGGTGTGTTTTTGGGTAGATTTAATGTATTTGTGGAGAAAAAAGATCCATGTTTTGTCAATGGGTTTTGGCTAAATAAGTAAATAGATGCAAGTTGAATGGGAGGTAGGAGATTTCCATATTGATTTTTAGCCAAAAACCCATGTTTTGTAAATGTTTCTTTTTAACTACTTCGAAGAGGAATGCATTGAAAAGGACTTGATATTTGATTTGTAGCCAAAAGCCCGTGTTTTCTTTTGATGTATTTTGGGCAGATTTATTTCTTTTTAAGAGAAAAAAAAAATGATGTTTTGTAAATGGGTTTTGGCTAAAGAAGTAAATATATGCTAGTTGCATAGGAAGTAGGAGATTTTCATATGATTCGTAGCACAAACCCATTTTTCTAAGTGGTTTTTTTTATTTTTTATTTTTTTATTTTATGTTTTACTACTTTAAATGCAGTGCATTGAAAAAGATTAGGAAAATTCCCATGTTTTATTTTGATCTGTTTTGGGCAGATTATTTCATTTGAAGAGACTAAAAAAAATCCATGTTTTGTTAATGGGATTTCATTAAACATAAGCAAGTTGCTTTGAAAGCAATTGTTTTCTATAGTTCAGTAGCCAAAAGCTCATGCTTTCTTATTGGATTTTGGATTAGTTTATAGAAACACGGGATTAGATTAATAAATATAAGATCTTTGATTTTGTAGGCATGAGACCCAAGACAGATTGAGGGTACATATAACTGATGCTGATAAGGAGAGGTGGGAAGTTCCCTACAACTTACTTCCAAGAGAACAGCCTCTCCCTTTGAAGAAATCTCTTGGAAAAAGCAAAGGGGAGCTCTTCACAGCCTCTGAGTACTCAGGAAATGAGCTCATTTTCAGCTACACATCAGACCCATTTGCATTCTCAGTTAGAAGGAAATCAAATGGTCAGACCCTTTTCAACACAAGCTCAGACGAGTCAGATCCTTATGGGAACCTGGTTTTTAAGGACCAGTATCTTGAGATA
>ML058325.1:4936665-5146389 GCA_003013855.2 Liriodendron chinense | reverse complement strand
TTTACAGTTTCAACCTCTATCACCTAATTTTTCTGACTTTACACTTGGGTGTCTTGGGATGTAAGAAGAATAGTTTCTGAAGGAGAGTTGGTTTTTGGAGAATTGAACTTGTTTCACGCATGTTTTGCTCGGGACTAGTAAAATGCTAGTTAGGGGGTGTGTGAGCTCTTAATTGTGCATATTCAACCCCAAATTCATCACTCATTATGCAGGATTTTATGTTTAATGACTATTCTAATGCATGGGATTTGTGATTGTAGGAATGAGAGGGAGACTCACTAATTCAATGTAAAAGAGTCACTTTGTATGCATGAAGATCAATAGAACAAGTGCCAAAAGGTGGAAGAAAGAAGCAAGAAAGAAGAGAAGAGATAAAGAAGAAAATCTGAAAATTTGTTCCAGACCTATCTGTAGACCGGTCGCCAGACCGGTCACCAAAAGGTCTACAGTGTATTTTTTGACTGTTTTTCTCCTCTTAGACCGGTTGCCAGACCCGTCGCCAGACCCGTCGCCAGACAGGTCGAGAGTAGTCCAGAAACACAAAACTCACTGGACTGTTTTGAGTTTTGAGACCGTGCGTGCGACTAGTAGTCAGTGTAACAGAGCTTGTGCGTGAAGCTCCGATTTTCTCTGCACAATTGCGTAATTCCTTGCGCAATCTGGAATCTTCCGCGCCAATCTATAAAAGGGACTTCTCCTCTTCATACCAAGGCATGCTAGGACGTTGGGGATCATCAATGAAGCTTAAGAGATGATTCTACTTCATTTTTTCCTAATTTTTCTTCTAGTTTTAGTTGTTTTTAATGTTTTTGAGGCTTTTAGTTCAAGGATGTTAGAGATGAACTAAACCTCTTCGCTAGGGCTAAGAGGTGAAACTTTTGATTTGTTTTTAATGGATTGATGCAACCTAGGTCTCCTTTTTATGTTTTAAATGAAGATTTAGTTTAATATGAGTTTGAATCAAGTCGAGTTCAGTTTTTACTTTGATCTTGATGACTCCGGGCTCATGTGATTCTTAGTGATTCTAAACTTAGTAGCTTATCTTCTGAGCATTGGTTATGCTTGTGTAGTTCATTAATCTATCATCGACTCCGGCATGGTCGAGACCCTTTGATTGTCTTATGTACAATGGCTTGATCTTCATGTGGGAACTCATTTAACTAATTTTTTTATCTTTTGTTATAATCTGAATTAGTTGTTTGCTGACTGATTTTTGATTTAATTAGAGTTCTAATCATTATTATAATCAAGTCTAGTGACAGGATTTGATGAAAGTTATGGTTGTGAATCTCAACTAGATTGGAAAGAGGCTTGGCCTACACAATTGAGTGTGCCAAGGCCTGAGCATTGTTGTGGGAATCGAATCAATGAATGAGCAACTGTTTTAGACAATTGTTGATTGAACCACTCTATATTCCGATCGGATAGAGATATGAATTCGATTTCGATTGAGTTATTGAGATCTAGTTGTGTTGATGCATTAAAACTTATCAAAAGTGGATCCTTAGCGCTCTAGTGCCTTTTTAGATTGATATTACCTTACACCATTCACTGTTTAACACCTAAATCATTATTTTCAGCTTTAGTTCTTAATAGGATCTTAATTATTAGTTATTTTAGACAAATTCTGACAATACCCATTCATAAACTCTGTGGGAACGATACTCGGTCTTTTGAATTATTACTACTTCGCAACCCTACACTTGGGGAGTGAACAATGAAGCAAAATAGAAGTACTCCACCTATGATAAAGTGTTCTATGCGGTAGTGCAATCCTTGAGACATTGGCGTCACTATCTCCTATTGTAAGAATTCGTCTTATTTTCTGATCACGAGGGCCTTGGGATATTACATTCTCATAAGAAACTCAACCCAAGGCATGCTAAGTGGGTAGCGTTTCTTCAGAACTATTCGTTCGTCCTGAAACATAAGGTCGGGATCGAAAACAAAAACCAGTGGATGCCCTTAGTAGAAGAGTGACGTTGCTCACTTCCTTGAGTGTAGAGTAGTCAGATTTGAGCAATTGAGAGATGAATACCCCACATGTCCTGATTTGGGGCTACTTATGCGACCCTCTCTAGTGATCAGCGTACTACGGGTGATTATGTGCTTAAAGATGATTTCCTTTTTAAAGGAGACCGACTCTGTGTTCCCATATGTCCCTTCGTGAATTCCTCGTCTAGGAGCTTCATTCAGGAGGGATAGCTGGCCACTTTGGTCGTGATAGACCATTGCCCTCATAGAGGATCGTTTCTATTGGATAAGTCTTACAAGACAGCTAAAGTTTTAGGGCAGTGTCGTATATGTAGCTGGCAAAGCAACGCAAGAAAATCACTGGGCCTATATACCGTCATTGCTAGTGCCACATGCTCCGTGGCAAGACATTAGATGAACTTGTGCTAGGACTTCCTAAGACAATAAAAAGCACGATTTCATTTTTGTCGTTGTGGACCATTTTTCCAAATGGCGCATTTTCTCCCATGTTCTAAAACGTTAGATGCATCTCATATTGCTCGTATCTTTTTTAATGGTGTGGTGCGTCTCTATGGATTGCCAAAGACCATAGTGTCTAACCGTGATGTCAATTTATCAGTTATTTTTGGAAGACATTATGGCACATTGGGTACTCGTTTACAGTTTTTCTACTGCCTACCATCCTCAATAGATGGGCAAAGAGGTGGTAAATCGAAGTCTTGGAAATCTTCTACGTTGTCTAGTGGGAAACATATTAAAACTAGGGACCGAATTTTACCAATTGCCGAATTTGCTTATAACAGGTCCGTTAATAGATCTACAGGGTTGAGTCCTTTTGAGGATTGTAAGTGGTTATAAACGTAGAATGCCCATTGATCTCTTACGCATATCTGTTACCCAAAGGTCTTCTGAATCAGCCGATGCATTTGTACGCCATAATCCATGATCTGCATACACATATTAGATAGCGGATAAATAAGATTAATGATGATTATAAATTTCTGCTGATCCTCATCGTGATTGTAAGAATTTCAGGAAGGAGACTGTAATGGTGAGAATAAGGCCTGAGCGGTTTCACAAGGGTTCGCTAAGTAGTTACAAGTGCATAGTGCTGGACCATTCAAGATATTGCAAAAGGTTGGGTCCAACGCATATCGATTGACCTCCTGTTGAACCTCCAATTTATACATTGTATTGCCCATTACACTACATAGTTTGCATGATTTTCATGGTTTAAAGGCCCATCTAACACGTGTTTTTGTGATTGTAGGGATAAGAGTGGATTTCATCAAATTGGAGCCAAAAATATATTTGAAGACATTGCATGAAGTCCTAAGAGGACCAAAGAGAGAAGAAAAAAAGAGAGAAAAGAATGAAGAAAGAAGAAAAAGATGAAGAAATACAAGGCTGACCGTGTCGGACACCGGTCAGCCACATCAAAGGATTAAGTAGAAGAGAGCCGACCGGTCATGACCGGTCGGCCATACACACTGTGCAGTTGTGATCAAAAGAAAGAGAAGGCCGACCGGTCTTGACCGGTCGGCCACACATGAAGGCTGTATATACTAAGGCAAAAACTAGCCCGACCGGTCATGACCGGTCGGGCATGCACGCTGGACATATAGGAAAGTCTGTCCGACCGGTCATGACCGGTCGGCAGCACTCTCTGGAAGGTGTAAAACATCAGTCCGACCGGTCACGACCGGTCGGCTCTGCGTAAGGATGAGTCCTTTCTAAATTGGGACTCCGAATTTCACTGCGCAATGCGAAGTCTTTCGCAGGATCCGACGCAAGGGGGGTTTGTTGCTATAAAAGGACACCTAGGGGCTCTCCCTAAGGTATCAGAGAGGCTAAGGAACGTGAGTTTGGAGGGTGAAGGCGATTGTGGAGCGGCTGCAACTCTTCTATTCGGGTTTTTCTGTTTTTATGCTTATTTCAGAGTTTTTAGTTGTAGCATGACTATGCTCGGCTAGAACCTCTCAGCTAAGGCTGAGAGGTGAAGCTTGTAGCTAATACTATGTGATTTAGTTTAATTCAAGTAATTTACATTCAAGTTTGGATTTTTGCATGGTTTAGTTCCAAATAATGGTAGTTTGAGATGTTTTATCTGAGTTTATGTGCTCCGGACATGATTCCTTTTAATTCTCTGAGATTATCATGTTTGTTTATCTAAATTCGGATTATAGTAATCCTTGAGCAGGCCATAGTCCAGAGGCATGGCTGTTACTTTCCGCAGGCTATAGTTTGAGTTTTGTATTGATTGAATGGAAACTAGAACTTGGAAGTTCAACTTGAATGTGATGGAATGTGTGTGAATGCTCTACTTTCCAACTAGATGAGAGATAGGACTTCAAATCTAGTTGTGTTCTCTATTTGGATTGACTGAATTGACATAGATTGCTACAAGTGGATCCTTGAAAGCCTTAGTACTTAGTATCTCTGATTTTTCATTAAATTCCTGTTTTAAGTACGCACTCTTTAAATCTGATTTCCTTTAAAAAGCCGAGTTGCTGGAGTGATTTGGTAGCTGTTACTATTTCCCTGTGGATCGACCTCGGTCTTACCGAGTTTTTATTACTACATCGCAGCCTTACACTTGAGGCAAGCGAACCAAGTTTTGGCGCCGCTGCCGGGGAGATTAGATAACGGTTTTCAAATAATTTCAGTGGCTGTAGAAGTAGAAATAGTTAGGCGTTTTGATTTTCTTAGAACTAACAAGTTTTTCTGTTTTGTAGGAGTTTTTTCTCTAGTTCAAGCGCATCAGGTGATACCCTTCTAACTTAACTTCTGCAGAATTTTCTTTCAGTTTCAGATTTTAGTTTCCTAGAATAGGATTAGTTTCAGTTTCTGGTTGAGGTGGTTTATGTCCCGTTGGGAACGTAACCATTCAAATCGTCTCCAATCCGAAGGTGGTTTAGTTGGACCATTGTCAGTCCATAGACGAGTCCGGAATTATCAAGAGCATTGTGAAAGTTTGGGGAGTATGGATCAAACACCCTTAAGGAATCCTCCCCCCCTACTCCAACCACAAACGCAAATCAGGAAGGAGTAGGAGGAGAATGAGGTACATAATGTTCCTCCAATGAGATCACTACGGGATTACCTATAACCTGCTCGTACAATTACACCTTCTTGCATAGTTCTACCAGCTAACGGTGGGACCCTTGACATAAAACCGGGAGTAATCCAACTTTTACCTAAATTCCATGGGCTAGACTCTGACCGCCCATACTTACACTTGCAAGAATTCGAAGAAGTGTTGGCCACCTTGCATTATCCCAATGTTTCTGGGGATACAATCAGACTTAAACTTTTTCCCTTCACTTTGAAAGAAAGAGCCAAAGATTGGCTTCACTCTCTTAGACCATATTCGATTGGGTCATGGGTTGAGATGAACTGGGAATTCTTGAAAAAGTTCTTCTCGGCTCATAAAACAAACACTCTTCGAAGGGCCATAATGAATTTCTCAGCTAAAGAGGGTGAATCATTCTTTCAATGTTGGGAAAGATTTAAGGAACTCCTGCTTGCTTGCCCACATCATGGCTATGAGAGTTGGCGAGTTATAAATTTTTTCAATGATGGATTAAGTTCTAATATGCGCCAATTTGTGGAAATGATGTGCAATGGCGAGTTTATGAGTAAAAATCCAGATGATGCTTGGAGTTACTTGGACATGTTGGCTGAAAACGCCCAATCTTGGGATACCTCGGATAAACCCAAGAACCCAAACCTACTCAAGAGAAAGGAGGGATATATGTCCTTAAAGAGGAAGACGACGTAAATGCAAGGATAGCCAACCTCACAAGGAAGGTTGAGGCCATGGAACTTAGAAAAAATGGAGTTTCCAAGTCCAAGGAAGCTGTTGAAACCACAGGTGGGATTTGTCTCACCGACTTACACGCTACGCAAGATTGTCCCACAATTCCTGCATTTAAGGAAGTGCTGCAAGAGACAGCCAATGCCACATATGGTTATCAACGGCCCTTCAATGGACCGGTAGGTAATACATACAATGAGAGTTGGAAGAACCACCCGAATTTCAGTTGGAAGAATGCTCCTACGGGCAATCCTACCAACTCCCAAAGAGGGCCACCCATGCAAAATATGGCCCCACCTCAATTCTCATTGGAGGATACCTTGAGAGCGTTTATGCAAGGGCAAGCGCAAATAAATGAATCGAATCAGCAATTGTTCCAAGAGCTGAAAGTCTCGGTTGATGAGATTAAGGGACGCTTGAATGCTAGGGAAGGGACCTTTCTGGCCCAACCTCAGCCCAATCCAAAGCAAGTACATGAAGTAAGCATCCCTAATCCTTCCAACCAAAATATGGAGCAAGCTAAATCCATTACCACCCTTAGAAGTGGTAAACAAATTGACAAAACTATTCCGGTGAAGGCCGATGAGCCTAATGATCCGGTAAATTCTGAGGATGAAAATGGATCTAACTTAGCCCCACAACAACCGGAACGCATTTACAAGCCCATAGCACCATTCCCATCGAGATTGGTTGCCCCAAAATCTCTCCCAAATTCTCAAGATATTCTAGAGATTTTCAGACAAGTCAAGATCAATATCCCTTTGCTTGATGTCATTAAACAAATTCCCTCTTATGCCAAGTTTCTAAAAGACCTATGCACAACAAAACGCAAATATAATGTGCAGCAAAAGGCCTTCTTAACTGAGCAAGTTAGTGCCATCCTCACTCAAAAGACTCCCCCAAAATTCAAATATCCCGGTAGTCCCACAGTCTCATGTATCATTGGAGACTACCGGATTGAACGTGCCTTGTTAGACTTGGGGGTGAGTGTGAACTTGATCCCATACTCGGTATATGAGCAATTGGGCCTTGGTGAATTAAAACCCACCAAAACCACATTGCAACTCGCTGATAGATCTATCCGTGTACCGAGGGGGATAGTTGAGGATGTTCTAGTCCAAGTTGACAAATTCTACTACCCGGTAGATTTTATAGTCTTGGACACACAACCGGTTTTGGATGCTAGCACCCAAATACCGGTGATATTAGGCCGCCCATTCCTTGCCACATCAAACGCAATCATCAATTGCCGGAATGGGGTGATGCAACTATCTTTTGGAAACATGACACTAGAGGTAAATGTGTTTCATTTGGGCAAAAGACATAGGGATGTCGATGATGAAGAGTTCTTCGATGTGAACATGCTCGAAACTTTTGAAGAAGAAGAACTCCTCCAACTTGAACCACTAGAAAGCTTGGAGACATGCTTAGCACATATCATGGATTCCGAAGATCCCATCAGTAGTGAGATTGCGCAGGCATTAAATATAGAAAGACCGGTAGTTGATACTAGCCGGTGGAGGCACCACTTTGAAAAATTGCCACCAACCACATCAAGGCCTCTACCGTCTAACATCAAACCACCAAAGCTTGACCTCAAACCGCTGCCATCAGAGCTTAAATACGTATATTTGGGTCAAGAGGAAACGTTCCCAGTTGTCATTGCCTCCCACCTAGAGAAAGACCAAGAGCTCAAGTTGATTGAGCTACTTAAAGAACATCGGGAAGCCATAGGTTGGACAATAGCGGATCTCAAAGGGATAGATCCTTCGGTTTGCACTCACCGTATACACCTTGAAGAAAATGCAAAAACGTCTAGACAACCTCAAAGAAGGCTAAATCCAAACATGATGGAGGTTGTTAAAGCCGAGGTGTTGAAGCTATTGGATGTGGGTATTATCTACCCCATCTCAGATAGCCAATGGGTGAGTCCTACCCAAGTTGTCCCCAAGAAATCCGGTATTACCATCATTGAGAACGCCAACAACGAACTTATACCGACGAGGGTAACAACCGGTTGGCGCATGTGCATTGATTATAGGAAGCTCAATACAGTTATTAGGAAAGACCACTTTCCTCTCCCATTTATGGATCAAATATTGGAGAGGTTGGCAGGCCATTCCTATTACTGCTTCCTAGATGGCTATTTTGGATACAACCAAATTGAGATAGCTCCGGAAGATCAAGAGAAAACCACTTTTACATGCCCGTTTGGCACCTTCGCTTACCGAAGAATGCCATTCGGGTTATGTAATGCACCCGCCACATTTCAACGATGCATGTTGAGTATTTTCTCGGACATGGTGGGAGAGTTTCTTGAGGTATTCATGGATGATTTTTCTGTTTTTGGTTGTACATTTGAGGAGTGTCTCAAGCACTTGAAGTTGGTCTTGATGAGGTGTGAGGAAAAGCAACTTGTATTAAACTAGAAAAGTGCCATTTCATGGTACAAAGAGGAATAGTCCTTGGACATATCATCTCGTCCAATGGAATAGAAGTAGACCGGGTGAAAATTGACATAATTTTCAATCTACCACCACCCAAAAGGATACGCGATGTGCGGTCCTTCCTTGGACACGCCGGTTTTTATCGAAGGTTTATAAAGGACTTTAGTCACATCTCAAGGCCTTTATGCAACCTTCTACAAAAGGAGAACCAATTCGAGTGGAGTGCCGAATGTCAATTAGCTTTTTCAAAGCTAAAAGACATGTTAACATCCGCTCCTATCATGCAACCACCAGATTGGTCCACTCCTTTTGAGTTGATGTGCGATGCAAGCGATTTTGCTATTGGGGCGGTGTTAGGTCAAAAGAAGGATAAAAAGCCCCATGTCATCTACTACGCAAGTAGGACCTTGAATCCTGCCCAAGTTAACTATTCGACTACGGAGAAAGAGCTCCTAGCTGTCATTTTTGCCTTGGACAAATTCAGACCATACTTAATAGGATCCAAAGTTATCGTTTATACAGATCATGCGGCGCTGAAATACCTTCTTTCCAGAAGGATGCTAAGCCCCGTTTGCTAAGATGGATCCTACTCCTTCAAGAATTCGATTTGGAGATCAAAGATAAGAAGGGGGTAGAAAATGTGGTGGCGGATCATCTATCCCGCCTAGTCCTACCAAATTCCATTGACGAGTCACCTATTGAGGACTCATTCCCTGATGAGCAACTCTTTGTTGCTATGTATCCACCATGGTACGCTGATATAGCCAATTATCTTTCCACAGGTGCAATGCCGACTCATTGGACTGCGCAAGACAAACGTAAATTTCTAAGGGAAGTGCGCAGATTTTTCTGGGATGAACCTCTATTGTTTAAATATTGCCTAGACCAAATTATAAGGAGATGCGTCCCCGATGATGAACACAATTCAGTCATCTCCTTTTGTCATGATCAAGCATGTGGGGGTCATTTTTCAGCCAAGAAAACAACTGCAAAAATTCTGCAGTGTGGTTTTTATTGGCCCACATTATTTAAAGATACCCACGAGTTTGGCAAAGCGTACGAGCGCTGCCAGAAGTTAGGAGGATTATCCCGTCGAAATATGATGCCTCTCACCCCAATTCAACATCTTGAAGTCTTTGACTATTGGGGCATCGATTTCATGGGACCATTCCCCTCATCTTTTGGACATGTCTATATTCTGTTGGCCGTAGACTATGTGTCTAAATGGATAGAGGCTATCCCATGTAGAACCAACGATCATCGTACGGTTCTCAAGTTTCTCAAAGAAAATATACTTTCTAGATTTGGGACGCCTCGAGCCATTATTAATGATGGTGGTTCTCACTTTTGCAATAGACCTTTTGAAACTTTGATGAAGAAATATGGTATTAGGCACAAAGTGAGTACCCCATACCACCCACAAACAAGTGGGCAAGCTGAAATCTCCAATAGGGAAATCAAGCAGATTTTAGAAAAGACGGTGAGACCGGATCGCAAGGATTGGTCCCTAAGATTAGATGATGCACTTTGGGCTCACCGTACTGCCTACAAGACACCCATTGGAATGTCCCCTTATAGACTTGTCTATGGGAAAGCTTGCCACTTGCCTGTGGAGATAGAACACAAAGCCTATTGGGCAATTCGGGCTTTAAATTTTGACATTGACAAGGCTAGCTCGCTTCGCAAACTTCAATTAAATGAGCTTGATGAGATCCGGAACGATGCATATGAGAATTCGAGAATTTACAAGAGCAAGATGAAGGCCTTTCATGACAGGCATATCTTAAGGAAATCTTTCCATGAAGGGCAGAAAGTGCTCTTATATAATGCCCGACTTCATCTTTTTCCGGGAAAATTACGATCTCGATGGACCGGCCCATATATTGTCAAAGAAGTTTTTCCTCATGGGGCTGTTGAGATTGAGAATGCAGCGAATGGTGACTGTTTCAAAGTCAATGGACAACGCCTTAAACCATTTGTTGAGAAATTTGATTCAGAGGACATGTCCATCTCCCTGAATGATCCTGTCTATCAGGATGATTGATCTCCTAATCTGATGGAGGTATAGCATAGGTAGGTTTTATTTAGTTTTACTGTCTTAGTAGGATTTAGTTGTTGTAGTTGCAGACTTCCATGATCGCTCTCCCAGGTATTATTGTTCTCACTCTCTCATATTTTACCATTGCTCTCATGTTCATGCTACTTGACTATCTTTTTACATTGAGGACAATGCAAGATTTGGTTGGGGGGTGAGATGAGATCCCTCATCTAGCATATTGCCACATTTCGAGCTTCATATGCACGAAATTTTTTCATATGCACGAAATTTTTTCGAATTTTCTAACATCTCAAAAATCCTTAGAAAATCTTGTTTCTATACATTCGAGAGGTTATGAGTAGAAGAGGAGGAGAAACGAAGTGTGTGATGTTGTAGTCTTGAATTTCTCCCAACATAATGGTGTTATATGATAGTTCCCCTATTGTTGTGATTGATAGAAAAATTTGAACACCTTTACACCAAGTTCACATTACACGATTTTCATGAGTGACAGGTTTATGTGATTTGTGGATTAGCTAGACGTTGGTTTAGAGGTGTTGAGCAACCAAGCCGGGGTATTTTGTCCATCCTTGTCCATGGGAAAATAACGGAGGATATGGATTTCTAAAAATCCTATCTAATTTTAAAAGAAAAAGGAAAGAAAGGATGAAATCGGGAAGGAAAGAAAAATGGTGGAAAATTCCGAAAAGGGCTACCTATTACCAACCGGGGGATGGTCGAACCGTAACCAAAGCCGGAAATGGAACGTAGTGTGAAAGCCGTCGGAAGGACGGTAAGGCAAATTCCTGTCATAGGCTTGCTGTTGCTCTGTGCACCTTAAAATCTTTGGTTTACTTAATCTATGAAGAAGATGATTCCAGGAACTCATGAGATGAACTTTCACTATGCACACTAGGTTGAATTTGTTCGAGCTCTTCTATTTATCAATCAGTCAGCGGGAACCTCATGTAAACACTTCTTATGTTTTGAGAATCCAAGATTCAGCTTCTATCACCTAAATTTCTCCAAATTTTATATTTCTGCATCTTGGAATGGATAGAAACATGGATTCTGGAAGAGAGTTGGGTTTGGAGGTTTGAATTTGTTTCACGCATGTTTTGCTCGAGACTAGCAAAAAGCTGGTTGGGGGGTGTGTTGAACCTCCAATTTATACATTGTATTGCCCATTACACTACATAGTTTGCATGATTTTCATGGTTTAAAGGCCCACCTAACACGTGTTTTTGTGATTGTAGGGATAAGAGTGGATTTCATCAAATTGGAGCCAAAAGAATATATTTGAAGACATTGCATGAAGTCCTAAGATGGACCAAAGAGAGAAGAAGAAAAAGAGAGAAAAGAGAATGAAGAAAAGAAGAAAAAGATGAAGAAATACAAGGCTGACCGGTCGGACGACCGGTCAGCCACATCAAAGGATTAAGTAGAAGAGAGGCCGACCGGTCATGACCGGTCGGCCATACACACTGTGCAGTTGCTGATCAAAAGAAAGAGAAGGCCGACCGGTCTTGACCGGTCGGCCATACACACTGTGCAGTTGCTGATCAAAAGAAAGAGAAGGCCGACCGGTCTTGACCGGTCGGCCATACACACTGTGCAGTTGCTGATCAAAAGAAAGAGAAGGCCGACCGGTCTTGACCGGTCGGCCACACATGAAGGCTGTATATACTAAGGCAAAAACTAGCCCGATCGGTCATGACCGGTCGGGCATGCACGCTGGACATATAGGAAAGTCTGTCCGACCGGTCATGACCGGTCGGCAGCACTCTCTGGAAGGTGTAAAACATCAGTCCGACCGGTCACGACCGGTCGGCTCTGCGTAAGGATGAGTCCTTTCTAAATTGGGACTCCGAATTTCACTGCGCAATGCGAAGTCTTTCGCAGGATCCGACGCAAGGGGGGTTTGTTGCTATAAAAGGACACCTAGGGGCTCTCCCTAAGGTATCAGAGAGGCTAAGGAACGTGAGTTTGGAGGGTGAAGGCGATTGTGGAGCGTCTGCAACTCTCCTATTCGGGTTTTTCTATTTTTATGCTTTATTTCAGAGTTTTTAGTTGTAGCATGACTATGCTCGGCTAAAACCTCTCAGCTAAGGCTGAGAGGTGAAGCTTGTAGCTAATACTATGTTGATTTCAGTTTAATTCAAGTAATTTACATTCAAGTTTGGATTTTTGCATGGTTTAGTTCCAAATAATGGTAGTTTGAGATGTTTTATCTGAGTTTATGTGCTCCGGACATGAATTCCTTTTAATTCTCTGAGATTATCATGTTTGTTTATCTAAATTCGGATTATAGTAATCCTTGAGCAGGCCATAGTCCAGAGGCATGGCTGTTACTCCGCAGGCTATAGTTTGAGTTTTGTATTGATTGAATGGAACTAGAACTTGGAAGTTCAACTTGAATGTGATGGAATGTGTGTGAATGCTCTACTTTCCAACTAGATGAGAGATAGGACTTCAAATCTAGTTGTGTTCTCTATTTGGATTGACTGAATTGACATAGGATTGCTACAAGTGGATCCTTGAAAGCCTTAGTACTTAGTATCTCTGATTTTTCATTAAATTCCTGTTTTAAGTACGCACTCTTTTAAATCTGATTTCCTTTAAAAAGCCGAGTTGCTGGAGTGATTTGGTAGCTATTACTATTTCCCTGTGGATCGACCTCGGTCTTACCGAGTTTTTATTACTACATCGCAGCCTTACACTTGAGGCGAGCGAACACCTCCCACCTGAAATGGGCATTCACCCAACTTTTAATGTGGAAGATCTAGTCTATTCCCACAATCCCATCGTTAATCCATCATGTCTCTCATGGCCCTATTCTAATTTTGCTTCATAACCCCTTCCACCCCTTCCTCCACCTATTATCCATAAAGAAGAAATTGAGGAAATCTTGGATGAGGAGATAGTATCTATGAGAGATGGAGGTTTCCAAAGATACATTGTCAAGTAGAAGAATAAACCACCGTCAGAATCTATATGGGTGACTGCAGTAGAATTCCAGACCGTCGATCCAGATTTACTAGAGCGTCATAAGAGTTTTAACTCATCGGAGTCGAGTTTTTCTCACATGAGGGGAATTGATGAGGACACAAGAACATTTAAATTCTACCAGCGAAGAAGGCGTACACCACAAGCTTCTTCCTTGTGGTTAGGCGATAATTGAGGAGCATTGAAAACCCTACGCACGTGATTGCACGTGATTTGGCACATAGAAGACACGTGTGTAGGATGGAAGAAAAACCCAATTGAAGGTTGTCGGGCACCCTACCAAATTGGTCACCGAGCGTCCGAAATTCTCTGATTTTGAAGATTTGCTTGTTTGACGTTTTTTGTCCTCGTCGGGCGCCCGACCACCGCGCAAACTGTTTTTTTAACTTGTTTTTACCTAATTTTAGGGGTATTTTGGTACTTTTATGTTTTCTTATTGCTTATTTAAGTGGGCTAAGCCCTAAAAATGTGTTAGTTGATTATTATTGAATGAAAGCCTTTTTGGTTGCCTCCCTTCTCTCTCTCTCACATGAAACTTCATCTTCTTCTCCAATCTTCTTCTTTATTTTCTTCTTGTGCCCCAACAATATTCCTCTAAGGTAAGATCTTCTTCGTTCTCTCTCTTTATCTCCATTATCCCCAATTCTTAAAATCCAAAATTTGAGAATCGAATCAAAATCCTAAATTCTCAAGTTTTCAAATCCCTAATCCAAGAAACTCTTTGATTGCTCGGACTAGTGATCCCCATTGGTCGATTGGGTTATGACCATGCAAGATTGGGAGGTTCCATCCCTCACCGGATCCAACCATAGCAATAATTGAATTTTATACTTTGTGGTTGTGATGAATGGCCCGCTCCGTTACATGTTTCCTTGTGATTTTCTTCATTCATGATGATTAATGCTAGATTTTATATTATTATTGTCTTTTATTTCCGCTGGATTATATGAGTTCATGAGCATGCATCATAATTCGGGCATCCTATGTCAAACACAGTATTAGGTCAGGTTCTTGCTCTCCTAATGTATACATACTTTTTTAAATTAGGTTGGGTTAGGTCCAATGTGGGCTTTCAAATCTGCTCATGGGTTGGACGTAGTCATATCATCTCAAGTCATTGTTGGACTTGAGGCTGGATTCTCGCCTATTATGCAAATCGGTCAGGGTTGGACCTGGATACTGGGCTTGTTTAGTAAACAAGATGTACACTGCCCTGATCACTTGACCTAGACTTGTTGCAACCCAGGAAGCAAAAGGGCTAGGTGGGTTCCATGCAAGTGCTACCACGAATCTAAGAAAGTTTAAGAAGATAAGGGCATGTTTGGTTAGGGTTGTAAATGGTCGGGTTTGGGGCGGATTTTACTAAAACCATACCCACCCATTTGCTAAATGAGTCTCGGTCTTTTACTAAATGGGCAGGTCTGGGTCGGGTCTAAGTCAACCCCATTAGAACCATTTATAAATAGGTCTGGATCTGGTAGAGGGAGATCCACCCATACCCATTTATAAATGGGTTGGGTCTAATGGGTTTGGGTCTGGGTCTGGATATAGTATGCAAATATTTTTACCAGGTTTAAAATTGGGTTTGGATGGTTCCCTTGCAACATAGACTAAACCCGCCTATTTACTAAATGGGTTCAGGTTAGGTCAGGTCGGGTTGGACCGAATATAAAGGAAACCAGATCCAGACCCATTAGCAATTGGATCTGTTCTTAGACTCAAACCTGTACAATTTAACAAATGGGTTGAGTCCGGGTCAAGTCTAAATGGGTTGGGTTTGGGTACCCAATCGGGTCCGTTGACCCATTTATAGCCCTAAGTTATTAACACTACACCAATATCGCAAAACAACGACGGACCAAGTCCGTCGTCCATCTCATGGTCACTCGTTTGCAGGTCGTTAATCAAAGGACGAACCAAATCCGTCGGTAAATTACGACGGATATAGTCCGTCGTTCTATAAACGACGGATCTTATCCGTCGTAACCTCCAAAACGACCATCCCAGTAACGTATTATTCGTCGTTCTAAAAAGGAACGACGGATTTGGTCCGTCGTTAATTTTTTAATATTAAAAAAGAAGAGCATGCATTTGTTGCATTTTGAATTTCTTACACCTGATATCATCAAGGCAGTACAAACCAATTCAATACATAAACTAAACTAACCATTTCTAAGTCACACATCTGTTATAGCCAAATTGCGGTGGTCGAAGACAGCGAAGACTCGAGACCTGCAAGTACTTTTGTGACAGTATTCGACCTACGAGCCTACATGGTCGAGGCTCATATATCGGACAAGTACGACACACAACTCCCGAACCACCGAGCCTTCCTGGTCGAGGCTCGAATATCAGGGAAGTGCGGAATACCCTCCTGAATATACGAGCTTCTCAATAGTGATTGTGAAAAGGTTCTGCATCTTAACATGCGAGCAGCTCGGTTCGTGGTCGTCGAAAGGTTCTGCAACATGCAAGCAGCTCGGCTCGTGGTCGTCGAAAGGGGTCGCATCTCAACATGCGAGCAGTTACTTCCGAGCCTGAGTATCCTCCGCCTTTATAGTACCAGCAGCCCATATACACCAATTTTGAGCTTATTTTTATTCATGGCTCCGAACTTCAGGGGATCGTCACAGGGAACATAATCGACTAGAGGTCTAATTGGACCACATCTTATCCTCGGAAATCAGTAGTAATCTTGACGTCTTGCGTAACAGATTGGGTCACTTGGATCTATATAAATGGACGGCTTCATCGATGAGAAAGGTACACAATCTCTAAGCCTACGTTTCACACTTCATCTTACTATCAAGTCACCTCTGACTTAAGCTTCGGAGGGCCAACGGCCAAGCGCCGGCCACCCTTAGTTTTCTTCTTTGGCTTTCAGGTTTGGAGGGGAGCTCACTTCGAGAAGAACATAAACTTGGGAGGGACCTGTTACCAAAATCTGACGTCAACAGATTGGCGCCGTCTGTGGGAATGAGTATTCAATTCGTTCTCATTACAAATTGTCACCTCTTGCTATGCCTCCTATGAAAACAACTCATCGTTCCACCTCAAAGCAAACGTTACCACCACCAGACATCCCTAAGCCAACTCCCAACCTCCCTCAGGCTGCTTCAACAGGGATTCCTCCTGCAGAGCCGAATCTTCCTGCACAGAATCCGTTCCAAGATATATTTGGTGGCTTCGATAGTATTATGCGTTTCGTCGGGGATATACTCCTTACTCTCCAGGCTGGATTTCAAACCTTATCTAATCGGTTTGACCAACTTTTCCCAAATCGCAGCACCCTCCAGAAGGACCGCTGTTACAACCTGCGCCTGCAGCTTCTAGACATTCTCTAGATGAACCACAAGTTCAGGCCAACCCTCCTTCAAATCATATTCCTCGCGGCAATCAAGTTCCTAATCAACGCCCACAATCTATCCGCTCCAGTGCTTCCCGACAACATCAACCTGAAGAACAACTTGATTCGAGACATCCAATTATACTCTGCCTTGGGAAAGGGATCTCAGAAAAATTGAAGACCGTTTCGCTGATATTGAACAGCGATATCAGTCTAACCTCCCGACATCCACTCTGGCGACAATTCGACGATCTGAACCTCCCTTTACTCGCAAAGTGATGGAGGCTCCTTTACCTAAAAGATATCGAACGACCAGCGTTGTTCCATATACCGGTATTGGTGATCCCCTTGAGCATTTGGAGATGTACAGATCTCTTATGGAGCTAGAAGGATATAGCTCGGAAATTATGTGCAGGGCCTTTTCTTTAACTCTAAAGGATGCAGCGCGTGCTTGGTTTGCAGTCTAAAACCTCAGTCCATAGAGTCTTTGTCTCAATTATCAGATCTTTTCCTTTCTCAGCTCATGGGAAGCATCCGTACCAAAAAACATGCATCTCATCTATCAGATTTGAAGCAACAGCATGAAGAGATAATTTAAGAATTCACAGTCTGATTTACGATAGAACCAGTTTAAACCGAAGGTTATACTGAAGATAAGGGTCTTATCGCCCTTATAGCAGGCATTATAAGCGAAAAATTTTGATTCGCCTTAGATAAAAATCCTCCTAAAACAATGATCGAGTTTCAAGCCAAAGTTCAAAAATATATTAATGCTGAAGAAGTAGCCTTGGCTCGTTATGATATTCAGGGAAAGAAGCGAAAGTTTGAAGAAATTTCTCCAATAGATAGAAAGTATCGGCGTGATCGACGAGACCGCTCTCCAGAAAAGTCTTATCCCGGAAAATATTGCAATTATACGCCTCTCAATCAGTCACCAGAAAAGGGTACTGATGGAGATCAAACATAAGTTGTATGTTAAATGGCTTTCGATGATCAAATCAAATTTCGAAAAAAGAGACAAAAGAAAGTTTTGTTACTTCCATAAAGATCAAGGGCATAACATCCAAGATTGTATATCTCTTAAAGACCAGATTGAAGCCTTCATTCGAAAGGGACACCTCTGAGACTGTCGCACGGTAAGATCGTTTGCCCAAATGATCCGATCCTCCAGCGCATCATGAACATCAAGTGCGAAGGAAGAAGTTACCGCAGCGTCGTCCTTCACAGGAAGATGCCGAACCTGCGGGCGAAATTCGGACCATTGCAAGTGGTCCAGCTTGTGGAGGAGATTCCCAAGCCTCAAGAAAAGCATATACTCGAAAAGATGCCAGAAGCCTTAGCATATTTATTGGATGGAGAAATCATCCAACACGTTAAGTTTGGAGCCATCATCCAATCTCTCTCTCTCACGAAGATGCTAAAGGAATCCATTTCCCTCATAAGGATTCCATCGTTGTAGCGTTAAAGCTCTCGTGCCTCAACGAAACGGAATATGAAGCCTTAATTGTCGGCCTCAAATTAGCAAATATACTCGTAATAAGGAACCTACTCATTCACAACGACTCTCAGCTCATTGCATATCAAGTGCTTAACGAATTCGAGGCAAAGGAGGAGCGGATGGCTTCGTACAAATCTCAGGTACTCATCTTGCTCGCTCAAATTGAACAAATATAAAATAAGTTATATTCCTCGAGAGGAGAACAAGCTCGCAGATTCTTTGGCAAAATTATCTTCTGCACCTGAGTCCGATCTGACGCGAGCTGTTCTTATCGAGCATCTATCTACCCCGAGTGTCGATCAAGTTGCTCCAGAGCAGGTCGCACATTGCTTTTATCTTCATGTTGGATGGACCCCATCATCTTTTACCTCCAAAGCAGACGACTCCCAGATGATAAAAAATCAGCCCAACAAATTCACTATCGTGTATGAAATATATCAGGAGGCATGCGGTAATCATCCCAAAGGATGGTCTCTAGCATACAAAGCAATGAGGCAATGATATTATTGGCCCACTATGAAGGCGGATGCTATCGAATTCTCAAAGAAATGTGACAAATGTCTGTGATGTTCTCCAGTCCCTCATTTACTGTCTGAGTAAATGACGCCGATGGACGGCCCTTGGCCTTTCGCTCAATGGGGAATCGATATAATCAAACCACTACCTATGGAAAAAGGATGTGGCAGTCGATTACTTCACCTTAATCTCCTACAAAAGAAAATGAACATATCTCGTCTTCAAGTAGCGGCTTATCAACAATGTATAGCTCGTTGTCATAATCCAAAGGTTAAATTCAGGGTTTTTTAGCTCGGCAACTTGGTGCTCAGGCAAAACATCGGAACAGCCACTCGATCGTTGCATCTTCACTGGGAAGGCCCGTCTCGATTCATCGAGATTGCTCGACCAGGTACATATTATCTAGAAGACATGCGAGGAAGACCCCTACGTCACCCTTCGCACGTGGAACATTTACTCCGATATTTTTCATAAAGCATGTGAATATTGGACCATTCCTAAATAAAGACGATCTCTTTCATTCCAGCTGTTCAGCTACGGAATCTATAACTTGGTCGCTACTTCCATTTTATTGGAGCCGAATAGCCCCGAAGAGAATACACACATTCTCTTGGCCAATCCTCTACCCTTGGTAGAATCAAAGTCTCAATTGATAGGCCAGCCTATCTCTATGCGGACATGGTCGCCAAGACCTCCCAAATTGAGCCCAACTCATTTTCATGAGTTGAGTAAAACATTTTAACATGAATTGACTAAGTCATCTGCTCACCGTAGGGCCAAAGACTCAATTGATAGATCAGCCTATCCCTATGCAGAAAGATGACACTCATAAGTGCATGCTCAATCATATACGGCTTCTCCTCCGAAAATAGGCGGTTACATATACATACAAGCCCTTCGCGTAACTCCTCAACACTAAGGACTTGGGGGGCATCTGTTATAGCCAAATCGCGGTGGTCGAAGACAGCGAAGACTCGAGACCTGCGAGCACTTTTGTGACAGTATTCGACCTGCGAGCCTACATGGTCGAGGCTCATATATCAGACAAGTACGACACACAACTCCTGAACCACCGAGCCTTCCTGGTCGAGGCTTGAATATCAGGGAAGTGCGGAATACTGTTCGCTCGCCTCAAGTGTAAGGCTGCAATGTAGTAATAAAACTCGGTAAGACCGAGGTCGATCCACAGGGAAAAAGTAACAGCTTCCTAATTACTTCAGCAACTCAGTTTAATAGAGCAAATTCAATTTCAATAGGATGTTTAATTAAAACAGTAACTTAATGAAAAATCAGAGATATAATGTACTAAGGCTTTCAAGGATCCACTTGTAGCAATCCTATGTTAATTCAGTCAATCCAAGTAGAGAACACAACTAGATTTGAAGTCCTATCTCTCATCTAGTTGGAAAATAAAGCATTCACACACATTCATCCAATTCAAGTTGAACTTCCAAGTTCTAGTCCATTCAATCAATGTAGAATTCAAATTCATAGCCTGCGGAGTAACAACCATGCCCATGGACTATGGCCTGCTCAAGGATTACTATAATTCGAATCTAAACAAGCAACCTGTGATAATCTCAGAGAATTAAAAGGAATTCATGTCCGGAGCACATGAACTCAGATAAGACATCTCAAACTACCATCTTTTGAACTGAACATAAGAAAATTCTAACTTTGAATTGAATAATACTTGAATCAAACTGAAATTAACATAGAATTGGCTACAAGCTTCACCTCTCAGCCTTAGCTGAGAGGTTTTAGCCGAGCATAGTCATGCTACAACTAAAAACTCAAAAATAAAGCATAAAACTAGAAAAACCCGAAGATAGATGTTGCAGACGCCCCACAGTCGCCTTCAGCCTCCAAACTCACGTTCCTTCTCCTCTCTGATACCTTAGGGAAAGCCCCTAGGTGGCCTTTTATAGCAACAATCCTCCCTTGCGTCGAATTCTGCGAAATCCTACGCATTGCGCAGCGATTTTCGGAGTCCCGAATTAGAAAGGACTTTCCTATTACGCAGAGCCGACCGGTCGTGACCGGTCGGACCAGCTTTTTGAAACGTCCAGTGAGTGCAGCCGACCGGTCAAGACCGGTCGGACTGACCTCCCTCTCATCCAGCGTGCATGGCCGACCGGTCATGACCGGTCGGCCTCTCTTCTTCTTGTTCCTGTGATGTGGCTGACCGGTCGGACGACCGGTCAGCCTTGTATTCCTTCATCTTTTTCTTCTTTTCTTCATTCTCTTTTCTCTCTCTTTCTTCTTCTTTCCTTGGTCCATCTTAGGACTTCATCCAATGTCTTCAAATGTAATCTTTTGACTCCAATGAGATGAAATCCCCTCTTATCTCTACAATCACAAAACACATGTTATGTGGGCCTTTTAACCATGAAAATCATGCAAATTATGTAGTGTAATGGGCAATGCAATGTATAAATTGGAGGTTCAACAAATACCCTCCTGAATATACGAGCTTCTCAATAGTGATCGTCGAAACGTTCTGCATCTCAACATGCTAGCAGCTCGGCTCGTAGTCGTTAAAAGGTTCTACATCTCAACATGTGAGCAGCTCTACTCTTAGTCGTCGAAAGGGGTCGCATCTCAACATGCGAGCAGTTACCTCCGAGCCTGAGTATACTCCGCCTTTATAGTACCAGCAGCCCATATAGACCGATTTTGGGCTTATTTTTATTCATGGCTCCAAACTTCAGGGGATCGTCATCAGGGAACATAATCGACTAGAGGTCTAATTGGACCACATCTTATCCCCGAAAATCAGTAGTAATCTTGACGTATTGCGTAACAGATTGGGTCACTTGGATCTATATAAATGGACGGCTTCATCGATGAGAAAGGTACACAATCTCTAAGCCTATGTTTCACACTTCATCTTACTATCAAGTCACCTTTGATTTAAGCTTCGGAGGGCCAACGGCCAAGCGCCGGCCACCCTTAGTTTTTTTCTTTGGCTTTCAGGTTTGGAGGGGATCTCACTTCAAGAAGAGCATAAACTTGGGAGGGACCTGTTACCAAAATCTGACGTCAACAACATCCATCATTTATTGCATATTGAATATCTTACATCTTGTAAACTAGCTGCGGACATCGCCAATAACCGATTACATCAGCAAGAAACTACATCAGTCTTTTAATCAACAATGCAGCAACAAAATCTTTTGAAACCCTCCAGTTAAGCTCTCTTTCTAAAACAGCAAGGGTTTTAATGTGCATGGGGGAATTGTGGGAGGACCCCATTCGAAGGAGGAACTAAGCTATTGATAAAATAATGACAAGGGTGGAATTTACATAAATGAATAGGCAATATTCAAAACCAGACATATACCATGAACCCAAGTAATAAAATGTAATAATGATAAGCAAGCAAGTTTTTCATATTGAACTACCTCCAGCTGAGCCAGCTATGATTGAAAAAGTAAAGACCTGCAACCATCACAGCTGGTATTATAGCAGCAATGATGTAAACTGGCAGAACTTGCATCAGATCCTGCAATTTCAACACATGAAGCAAACAATTAGTAAAATAAGCAACAAATGCCTGCATAGAAGCACATTTTCTACAAGAATATGAAATTGTGCTGTTTGGTCAAGAGTAATAACACAAAGATTTGTAATTATAAGACTGGCTAAGGAAAGAAAAAAACCATAGTTTTTTCCGGTGAAGTTTAGCTGAAAAATGATATTTGGATTAGTAAGGTCCTGTATATCATTTATGGGGGGCCCACCTATTGGTGATCCAGACCTCAATCAGTTGGCTGAACATATTGCATGAGAGATACCACCCCACACCCCAAATCAGCTTGTTCTTAACCATTCAACAAATTAACCATTAATTATGGACCATTGTCAGTGATTATCCATTTTCAACCAACTAAATGGATTGCTAGGACAAACAGAATCCGTCGCACATCCAACATCCAAGTCACAAAACAGTAGAAACTAATTCGGTACGTCAACTCAAGCTAAACCAATAAAATGGAACTAACTGTTTCTAAGTCGCACATCCAACATTTCCAAGGCACAGGTAACAATAGACAATAGAAACTATTTAAGTAATTGTTATGTTGCAAAATCTAGAAATAGTATGTAGCTTACGATATATGCTATGTTGCTTACGCCTCATACTTCAAAGGAGTGAACACTAGGATTTAAAACATTGATGCTAACCTATCGTATGTCTTTCCATCCAAGTATAATCTTATTCCCGTCACTGATTATCTTCACATAATTACCTAAAAAATGAAATTATAAATGAATAAATATAAGTAAGTCATACGTTGGTCATGAATAGGGAATTGTCCTGTTGGATGGTGGTGGTGATGGTCGGGTCGACCCACTACCTAGATTGATAATGGCAATTTGAGTGCTACTCAAATTTCAATGACTTCCATCAATTTGAGAAATCTTTCCATACTGCCACTAAATACAAAACATCTTAGATCTCAAACAAAACCCAAAAATATCTTCCGAATTGCATCCCTTGAATTGGTTGTATCCGGAAGCCTAAAACACCATTCTCCCTTTGCTATTTGAAGACCACCTCAACCCTTTATAGCTTGTTACTAAAGGTCCTATTGTTAGGCTCCCTCCATACTGACCACAACACCGACATGAATATAATTGCCATAAAACTTTCATCCTTAAAGCCAAACAAGGTGGGTTGTAAATGATTTACATGTTTACAACCTACACCATTTACAGGCATCCAAACAACCCCCAAGTCAACCCCAATCACCATATCAGGTGATTTTTTTTCCATTGCATATCAATCAATTGTCTTATTCCTTTCAACCATCAAATGAATAATCTGAATAACTGATACATGAACTCCACTAAAAATGTTATCCACAACAAAACTGCCATAGTAAATGTTGTATATTTCCTCAAAGGCTTACTAATTTTTTTCCACACAAAAAAACAAGAATAAGGACCACCAAAAAAAAATCTCTTACACCTGATATATCATCAAAACAGTAAAAACTAATTCAATACCATCAACTCAAACTAAAGCAATAAAATGGAACCAACTATTTCTAAGTTACACATCCAACATTTCTTAGTCAAGCCAAACATGTTGGATTGGTTGGATGTCATGCATATATTATCATGGAGCCCAATACACCCCTACCAGCTTTACCAATCTTCTCCATGAAAAATGCCAACTGGTTCTCACAGTCGTTATCTGTTGTAAATCTTCAACAACAAATTTGACTAAAGATTCATACTGTAAGAAGGGAAGAGAAAAAAATATTTGTGGCTGCACCGATACAATCTACTATCAACAGCTGCCTACGTACCCAAAAAGGTGGTTTGGGATCAAGCCACTACATAGTTCTTTTAATCTTCAAATCATGTCAGTTTATGCATAAGTAGATGAAAACTCATAACAAATCACACTAGAAAAATCATAACCAACCTTGATGACTTCGTTTTCAAGTGATAGTTTTTATCAACCACTCTTTTATATATGGTTAGTTGCCTCTCATCCAACAACTTAGGCTGTAAAAGTAAAGATAAAAGAAAAAAAGAAGAAGATAAGTTTGATGTATACTACTGCAAAGCACAAAAAAACATCTATTAACTAATAATGACATTGAAAATGAAAATAATGACCGTTGTATGTGAAAGCAACCATGTGATTTTACCATTAATGGTGAAAATTCCTGTTATTTTCTCTTAAGGGCATTTGGATTGTTAGTTACATAAGCTAACTACGCCTCAAGTAGCTTATCATGGTTTCTACTTATTAAGCTGAAGTGATTAAGTACCTTTAAAACTGGGAAATCAGATTGCCAACCGAGTGACTCACTACATTTTGACCGTATTGAGTAAACTCTGTTGGGCCCACCGTGAATGTATGTAGCTTATCCACACCCTTCATCCATATTTCCAGCTCATTTTAGGAGTTGAGCACAAAATGGAAGCATATCCAAAGCTAAATTAGAGCATATCACAGAAAACCGTGGGAATAATGATTTCCATGCATCCTTAATCATTCCTAAGGCCCACAGTGATGTTTATTTGTCATCCAACCTGTTCATAAAATCACACAAATATGGATGAAGGGAACAGACAAATATCAGCACCCAAGAAATTTTCAACTCTAGACGTTCATTCCATTCACATTGTTTCCTGTGCTATGGTCCACTTGAGCTTTAGATATGCTTTTTTTTTTCTCAAGCCTTAAAATTATCTGGTAAAATGGATGGACGAAGTGGATAAAATATATAAATCACGGTGGGCCTTATAGAGTTTCCTAGGTACGCTAAACGTATTGATCAGTTAGTATGCAATCTGCTTTCCCCATTTCGGCAGGAAATCTGGCTCGGCTCATTAGTGTTCTGTGGTGTTCTATTTTATATTATTCTCATCAGTAAAAGCTCAACATTCTTTAATCATTCTGTCCATCAGAAAAAATAGTTCAGTAAGCACCTGTAAGAAGATGGAGAAAGACTAAAGCTTTCAAAGATGATAAAGACAATGGATTCACAAAAAACTGATAAAACAAATGGAAGGATCCTCTTCATATCACAACAGGCCTAATCCGAACAGCTCTCATGGGAACTTCATGAGAACTGGTTCTTCTCATGTGTTTGTGTAGATAAATGCTCTCCCGAGAATCGATACTCATGGGAGCTTCATGAGAATAAGCACAAAATTCTTCTATGGTAATAATCTAAGCCAGCTGATATTTTAAACTAGGCTCCAACTTCGGTCACTGTTCAGAAATGAATGGTTTTTTAATCTAAGGTCAGACAACTAAACTGAAACACTTGGAGAGATCTCTAGTAACTTTTGACATAATTCTAGAAGATCTTAAAAAAAAGAATCCAAAACTTCAAAAAATAAAAAGCACCAACTCGAGAGATGACCCAACAAACCAGTCCACCGCAAGCCATTCAACCAGTAATATAACATATATAAGTTCTCTTCCGAACAAAACGTACCTACTAATCAAGAACAAGGAATCCTAATTAATAAATTTGGAGAAAAGATAAGACCTGATGAATAATGGTGCGAAGTACAGTCATTGGATTAGCATGAGCTAGCTTCACCAGCATTCAACCCAACTGCTTTAAATTTTGTTTTGCTAATCTTTTTAAGATCCTTCTATTGTCCAGCTGGATAGTAATTCAGTGAAACAAAAATTTGACTGAGAACATCCGAAAGTTGCTACAGTGATACAAAGCATGGATCAATAACAAATAGTGTTCAGATACCTTTGCAGTTTGCCTTGCCGCCAAAAACATCGAAATCTGCTCATCATCTTTTTCCCACTTCACATCTGGATTCCCACGAATGATATCCCTGTAAGCAACAAAGACCGAATATAAATAACAATTATACCAACTCCGTAGTAAAGATGCCAGCTGATGATTTCTGATCCATGGATAACAGGGAATTTGTAAAACCCAAAATTAGGGATTGCCTAGCTATGGTTTCCATCTAAGTGACACCGAATTTACCTACTTACACTCTCTGCTAAGGTGTGCATGTCTGTAGATTCAAAAGCAGGAAGCAGAGATCTTTGCCTGCAAAAGTAAATATCATAAAGTCGAAAGCTTTCTACCATACAAACAAATGCTGCCTACAGCTTTTGGGTTCCAAGAATCAGGACATGATATCTTTCACAAATTGCAAAACACTTCAATCCAAATATGAGCAGTTATTCCGAATATTACTAAACATTTTTTCCTTTTTCTTGACACATTTGGTCCTTATTCTTTCCTACGGTTCTTGACATAGTGTTTTCCTCGATCAAAGAACTCTTTTAAAGGCAATGGTTTAGACACATTTGGATGGACTTTCTTTGCCTGTTCAATATCTTCTGGTGCTTTCCATTCAAGACTGGAGGTATTCTGTTAGCATGGCATGGAGTTGGTTTAGGGAAGATTAAAAAGGAGCTATGGCGTGTGTCCTTGCTTGGGCCGTTTGGGAGGAAAGAAATGCAAGATGCTTTAGGAACAAAAGCAATTCAGTGGAAGCTATTTCTCAAAGGGCCAGAATGCTTGTCGTTGAATGGGCCTCTATAGTCCCTATGCTTAAGGATTTAAATCTTGATTTTCTTAGGTCATAGCGAGGTCGCCATCTCAGCAGATTGTGCCTTTGTTTTGTTTTTTATTGCCTTTTTCAATAAAAAATTTCTAATTCTAAAAAAAGAATCAACTTAATTACTCTGTTTCATATTTAACATATGTTATCATGAGGTTTGCACCAATTAAACTAATAAACCAAGCATTATTCAACAACTATCACAGTTAGAGTGGTTTGAGTAATCATACAACTTTTTGTCGATTCTCCCAGAAAAAGATACAAGAAGTTGTGTGGTGCCATCCCTCTCCTGAAATTAAAAATCGCTAGGTATCAAAATATATAAAATACATAAGAGTTGCTTATTAAGAACAAGAATGTTCTATCCATCGACATCATATGCATCATTTTGATGCGTACCTGATTTCGGAACTGCTAAAAATGGTCATATCAGATGTGTTTTTTAAGTTTCTATTCCCATTTATAACCATCGTATTTAAAGAATGCCCATTGGCAACTAATCCTTGATCAGCTCGATGCATCGACCCATCTTGCTTCTCAGTCTCCCATTTTCTCCCAAACTTCACATTATAACAAAATTTAAAATCCTAAAACAGAAATAGAGAGAAAGAAGAAACATTACATCCCAACATCATTGCACAAATCAATATAATTTGGTCTAGAGTTGTTGAAACAAGAAAAGGAATGAGAAAAGCAAAAGCCAGTTACATCCTAGAAAATTACAATGAACAAGACATTAGCAAAAACTAACTAAAATTTGTCTAAGTTGCAACCAATGCACCTTGTGCTTTAGTTGTTAGTATCTTAAAGGTAGACGATCAGGTTGTGGATCTGGACTGTCCATCTACTTGGTACTATCTTTAGATGGTCCATGGTTGAAAAATGCAGCAATTGGATGGTCTTGTCCATCATTGTTTCTCATTGAACAACAAACTATTTTCATCCTTTACCATCCATCTGAAGACCTTGATCTGATGGCTAGGATCTTATGAGTGTGGTCTCAATAGATAGACGGTCGGGATCCACTGCCCAACCTGCCACATGTAAGATATTAGATTGTTAATTTTGATTGAGGCAAGCCAAGCTCAAAGCAAAATGAACAGCAAACGAAGACAGCCCATCACAAACAATGGCCAAATCCTGCACCTAAAGTGTTGTTTGGATGCTTGTAGAGTTGTTCAGTTGTAAACAATTCAAACCTGAAAAGAATGTCAGGTGTAAATTGTTTACATACATTTGAATAATCAATAAAGTTGATGTTAGCCTCATTAAGGAGGCTAGATCGAGAAGAACCTTGTTAGACAAAGTTAGCTTCAGTTCAGAAATATATAATTTATCAATACAACTTCTGAATAAGACAAAAAAAAAAAATCACACATGAGTTCACCAATGCAGATTTATGAATTATGAATCCAAACAAATTTATAGGAAAAAAGTACGTTGAGATGAGCTTTGAAACAGATACAAGGACTTCCTGGGCACAAATATGCCAAATCACAATAGAAATCTGTGTAGATTAGTCAAACAAAAGTAGTAAAATAATCCAAAATAAAGTTTTGCTAATTTTTAGCAAACAATCCAAAATAAAGTCAAGTTTGCAAGCCCTATTGCATCCACATAGACTAGCCACCCAATGAGCAGCCTGGATCCCATGTGCTTGTTCCATGTTCACGAGTTCCATCCATGAGTCCCTTGGGGAAAGTGCTCTACAACATTTATCTTACCCAATTACTCAAATCCAGATGGAATCTATTAGCTCTTACAGCAATGGGCCCCACATGAACAGAATGTTGGGCATCAGCTAATCACGTTTGTTGTATGTTTGACGCATAGAACTCTATAATTCCTCTTGTATTGGATGATTGGATGTGTTTCATGAGATTTTGGTACTTTACATTTTAGTAGATAGCAATCGAAGAAAAAAAGGAAATCATGGACCACCTCAGTAGCTGCAAGCAGTTCAAATCAACTTGGACTTTCACAAGATGATAAAAATCACGAAACCCATCTCTAACCAAGCATTAACAAACCACCATTCATTTAAGATTTCCTAACTGAATTAGCAGAATGTGAAGCCAAGGGAAAAACCCCATTTCAATCATATCCTTTCATATAAACCCCAAATGTAGAAATTGCAACGAATTTTCACATGCCGACTGAAATCACAGAAATCCCTTCTATAATCAAGCATAAGAACCACATTCTCTAGAAGTATCAATTAAGTTTACCAGAATTTAAAAAAAAAGGAAAAAAAAATAGCAATCTTATCATTTTTAACAGAATTCAAATGCATAAAACACATCCCTCCATGACAATCAAAATGTAAACTTTCTTGGCTGAATTTAAGCAGTGAGAGAGTGTGTGATAGAGTGAGAGAGTGATAGAGAGAGAGAGAGAGGAGAGAGGCATACCCACAAGAAAGTGACGCTACCGAAGGCAGCGAGAAATGGGAGAGTGCATGAGAGTGAAATGCTGCTGCCAATGGAGAGAGAGAGAGAGAGAGAGAGAGAGAGAGAGAGAGAGAGAGAGAGAGAGAGATGAGGGCCATAGTGTTTTCAGGCAGGGGAACCGACTTGGGGATTTTGGTTGGGCGGGGTAGCGATTTAGGGAGTTTGGTTTCCCTCCATTCACGAGCGATAGCCAAGTGGCTAGTGGTCGGTGCTCTGTGGGCCCCACCATGGTGCATGTGTTTTATCCACACCATCCATCCATTTTTTAGATCATTTTACATCTTAATCCCAAAAATTATGCAAATTTAAATCTCAGGTGGACCGCACTATAGGAAAACAGTAATGATTGAATGTCCAATCCTCCTAGGGCCCACTGTAATGTTTATTTGACATCAAAACTATTGATTAGGTCACACAGACTTCGATGAAGGGAAAAAACAAATATAAAGTTTATCCAAAACCTCTGTGGCCCTTAACAAGTTTTTAATGGTGAAAATTCAATCAACATAGTTTGCTGTGATGTGGTCCACTTTAGATTTGGATCTTTCTCATTTTGGGGCTCATATCATAAAATGATCTGAGAAAATGGATGGATTGCATGGATGAAACACATACATGATTGTAGGGCCCACATATCACCAAGCAAGTCACTCGCCAATCCGCTTCCATTTGGAATGGGGAGCGGATTAGCTAACTGGTAACTCCTTGGTGGGTGTTACCCTAACCGTGTAGGGCCTACCTTGATGTATTTTTTGTATATCCACATCGTCCATATGTTCTTTCATCTTATTTTAGAAAGCAATCCAAAAAATTGTGCATATACAAATTAGAAGTGGGCCATAACAATAAAAAAAATTGATTCATAACCATTAAAAACTTTTAGTGAGCCACCAAAGTTTTGGATCAACCTAATCTTTTTAATTTCTCTTCATCTAGACCTTCTTGGCATTATTAACAGGTTAGATTGCAAATAAACATTACTAAAATCTTCCAATGGGGCATTTGAAGTTTTTAATGGTAAGGCACTCGATCACCACTATTTCATGTGATGTGGTCCACCTAAGATTTGGATCTACACACTTTTTGGTATCTCATCCTAAAGCGGGCGGGAGAAACAGATGGACGGCGTGGATATAATACACATCATTATGGTGGGTCCCATGATAACCCCACGATAAGGGCTGCATTGTCCTGAGTGAGGCCCGAGTCTCACTTAATCTGCCCTCGAGTTAGGGCTACAAAACTTTTACATCCAAATCTCAAGTGGGCCATACCTTTTAGACCAATCATCAATTTCTTCTTAACATTATCAACAGGATGGATTGTAAATAAACATTAGTAAAATTTATTAGGGGCCATAACTAATTTTTAATAATGAGGCACTCAATTACCACTATTTCCTATGGTGTGGTCCACCTTAGACTTGGATCTGCATAATTTTTGGTACACTATCTTAAAATGGGCTGGATAAACAATTGAAAGGTGTGGATATACAATACGTCATCAAGGAGGGCCCTACGTTAGGAATGATACCTACTAAATGGTAAGTCAGGTAACACCGAAGGCCCTGCAAAATCTTAGTTTTTTTTTTTAAATCTCAATTTTTCTCAGACTGTGTTAATTTTTTCTTAAACTTCTCAACTTATTTTTTTTCACAACTACAATTTTTTTAAACTCTTCAAATTTCAATTTCAAAATGTCAATTGTTTTCAAAATCTCATTTTTTTAAACAAACTTCTCAGGTTTTTTCAAAATACAAAATCATAATTTCTTTTTAAAAATCACGATTTTTTTAAACTTATCAATTTTACTAAAACTACTAAATTTTTTTTCAAATTACGATTGTTTTCTTCAAAATGTTAATTTCTTTCAAAATCTATTTTTTTTTTAAATCTCAATTTTCTTTTTCAAAATCTTGGTTGTTTTTAAATCCCAATTTTTCTCAAACATTGTTAATTTTTTCTAAACTTCTCAACTTTGTTTTTTCCAAAATCACAATTTTTTTTAAACTTCTCAATTTTCATTTCCAAAGTGTCAATTTGTTTTTCAAAATCTCATCTTTTTATTAAACTTCTCAATTTTTTTCAAAATACAAAATCTCAAATTCTTTTTAAAAATTGTAATATGTTTTTTCGAACTAGGCATTTCTTTTTCAGAATGCCATTATTTTTCAGAATGTCAATTTTCTTCAAAACGTTAATTTTTTTCAATCTCAATTTTCATGAAACATTCTTAATTTTTTTTCAAACTCTCAATTTATTTTCAAAATCATAATTTTTACTTATCTCCTCAATTTTCGTTTTCAAAATCTCATTTTTTTATTAGACTTCTCAAATTATTTTTTTCAAAATACAAAATACCAGTTTCTCTTTAAATATCTTAATTTTATCAGAATCTATATTTTTCAAACTACTCAATTTTTTTCAAAAAGCCAATTTTTTAAGAATCTCATTTTCATTTGAAATTTCAGTTCTTTTTTAAAACCCGATTTCCTTTTTAAATCTCGGTATTTTCTAAATCTCATTTTTCCTCGAGCATTGTTAATTTTTTTAAACTTCTCAATTCTTTACTCAAAATCATTTTTTTTTAACTTCTCAATTTTTTTTTCTGGAAATCATTTTGTGTAACTTCTCATTTTTTTTTTCTCAAAATCATTTTTTTGTACGTCTCGATTTTCATTTAAAAACAACTATTTTTTTTTGAACTGAAAATCTACTAAAAATCACTTTGATTAAATATAGTATAATTTAGTATTTTCAATGGACATATCCGTCGCTAAATCCACGAAAATCCGTTGATAATTACCATATCTTGAAGGTGTGACGTAGAATTGTACGACGGACCCAAATCCGTCAGAAATTTTCAATTAACGACGGATTTAATCCGTTGTAGAATGTACGACGGATACAATTCGTCGTTAGTTATAATTTTCCGACGGATTTCGATGTCATAAAATTCCGTCCATTAAAAACCCGCCAAAGCGGTACTTGACCAGTTAACGACGGACCGTTTCTATATTTATGGCGGACTTTATCTATCGTTAAAATTTCCGACCGACTATATCCGTCGTTAAACCAAGCATTTTTGCGACGAATAACGTCCGTCGTTAAATCGAGCATTTTGTGTCGTTTTTTTGCTGTTTTGCCGTAGTGTAAGTTTTTTTTTCCACTTAAGTTAGTTTGGTAAATATGATTACAAAAGTAACTTATGTGCTTAAAGCTTATTACCCTAAGACTTCTTTAGCTTAACTTTTTAAAATTACACTTTTTGGATTAAAAGCGTATGCATGTGGAAGCTTAGACAACTAGTATTATGGCTGTCCTAGAAGGGGGCGGGGGGAGGGGAGGGGGGTGATTAGGACCTTTTAAAATCTTTTCTCCTACTTAATATTTTTATCAAATTAAGCTAACTAAGCATTAACACTTAGCTTTCGAGCTTAAGTGGGTCCAAGCACAAGGCTAGCATATTATAAACAATTAAACAACCTATCCTAAGCATGCACAAATAATAAAATGATTTAACTAATCAAGCTTCTAATCTATGCAACCTATGTAGACTTATGAGAATGGATCAATGAGCTCAAGTCTACACTACTAGTGAAAGTACATCTTGTGTGTGGATGTGCCTATCTAGTGCTTGTCATGCATTCCTTATCAAGCATTCATAATTAAACAATTAAACATACAATGTTAAGATAACAATGTGCTCAAATCAACTAAAAATATGTGCTTGTATAATGGTTCAACTTTGGGTCTACTCCACTCTCTATTTAAGTACTCAACCCCATTGAGCACACCGGCATTCACTATTAGAGGTTTTAAATGAGGTTCATCTCTCAACCTTTACACGGAGATTTTATCGGTTCACCTTTCAACCATAAATGGAGTTTTCGACAAAGGGCTAACTATTAACCCAAACAGAGCTTTGAACATAGGCTAACTCGCAACCTTGTGCACGTTCACTCCCGTGTCGGAGGCTCCCCCTTGGAGACTAATTTAGGCCTGACAAATGTGCCAAGGAACAACAAACGTCCTTGGATGTTTTAGGCTTGACAAACATGCCAAGGATCGAAAAACTACCCCAGATCGATTTTGACAAACAAACTCTACACTCAACTACCACAGGGAATTGAGTGAAAGGACTCTCAATAAAGACAACCTTACTTGTCGGATGAGCCCCTTGTTCAGCATTGCTTCAGGTTGCTTGTCTCTGCTCTCATGTGCATCAATTAGCTTCCCTTACTCCCCCAATCGTATTGCCGCTGCGTCGCTAATTCTTCAACTACACTTGATCAATTACCTTGCTTGTGATGCCTTTGAGATGCCCAAGGTGATAGGAGGGTAGGTTTGAGAACTCTACAACTAATGGGAATGGGTTGCCTAGAGTTGCTCACCTAAAAAGATCTCATCTAAGAGCTTTGGATAAGTATACGACTATCAAGAAAGATCCAAACTCTAGAGATCAAAGAGGGACAAGATTATCTTCTTCTTTGACCTTGGAATACTTCATTCTTGTGTTTAAATCACAAGGAATATGTCTTATAAAGGTTAGAAATGAGCCTCAAATGGTTTCCAACAATGGTGGTTTCAATCCTTTAAAAAACCCTCTCATTGCCTCTTAAATCGAGTCAAGCCTTTATATAGAAAAGCCTCTAACGGCTATAAATGACTTTGTTTGACCGATCGAATTAGTGGCCTATACAGATAAAAGTCGTTGTCTCGGAAATATTGGTCGCTGACCGGTCGGACAGATGGGACGACCGGTCGAATTAAGACCCGAGGCAAGTGATTTTCATGATAAGTCATTGTCTCATTCTGGCCATCTGTCGACCGGTCGAGTGACCGATCTGAGCATGAATTCTTGCTGCTTTAACTGTTATGTTTTCCAGCAGTTCATGCAACCTCTTAGTCATTTGTTTTGTGATCTTTTGGGACACCTAAGGTCACTCTAAGATGACTAAGGGTATGCCTAATGGTCACGGTCATCTAGAGATGGTTTTGGCTAGGTTCAAGGTTAAGTCCTACCAAGGCGTCTGTTTTACTTGTTTCTTCTTCCTTGATGTAGCAAGTCTGCTTGAATCTTCGGTCTGCGTCTTCATTAAGCTCAAACGACACTAGAGTCACAGACCTAAGTAATTGACAAATAAGGTGCACTAGTATGCCACAGAACAGTGCACTAAAAATCTCTCCCTTTGTTAATTACTAACAAAAACCTAACCAACAAAAAAAAATTACAAAAAAATTACATGAATAAGAGATTACAATAATATTGAAATAGATACAAGACTCTTGACATGCCTAACTAAGCAGTTCATCTTCAGTTTTCTCCCCCATAACCTATGAATCCCTGCATCAGAAAACATAGAAAACTAGTTTTGGTGGTACTTGATCTTTTCTCCCCCTTTTTATCAGCAATTAACAAACTATTCTCTCCCCCTTAATGATACATCAAATAAGGTTAAGGTAAGAGTAGATAATATGTCACACTTATAACTATAAACACATGTTAACAAGGAAAGTATAGGGTGCATGAACTTTAAAACATGAAGCATGCAAAGGAACATGTTAACAAGAAAATGTTTTAAGCTATGCATATTTAAACATGCATAATTGGTCAAAGATATACATTTTGCATTAAAAGCATAAGGGCTTGAAGCCCAATCAACCAACCTCCCCTAATAGAATGTCATGACCAAACTTAAGCAAAGATTAACATATAATAAAGCATGAAATTTAGCAAGATTAGCTAATCTAAGTAAGATGATAGTCTAGCAGTAAATATACCAAATAAAAGTAAGGCTAGACTACCACATTTGGGCCAATGATGCTTGAATCCTCTGAGTTGCCCATACATACAAAAAATGAGGCTGAAATCCTTAGATATACCTATATAATCATTTCTAGCTATCTTTACTAACTATGTTTAGTTTGATTAGCCTAAGGGTAACTAATTTCTACAATACCCTTATAAAATGTAGCATGAGGTGAGGGGTTGGGAACTCCTTCTCATAAAAGGGATAGTGGTCGGGATCCTCTCTTAGATTAGGGGAAAGAGAGGTGGAGGTGGAAGCCATGAGAATTCTCACTAGTTTTTGGCTTCCATCACTAAAAGAGTCACTTTATTTGGATTCGGACTCCTCCGTGTCATCCCAAGTGGCAACCATTGCCCTTTTACCTTTCAGTTTAGGCCCTTTCGGATAATCCAGGGCAATATGTCCACGATGACCGCAACCATAACAACAGATAGGTTTAGGTTTGGATGATTTCTTTTTATATTTTTCATCATTCTTATCCTTCCTGTCACGGCTACTCCCTCTATCAAATTTGAGGAATCGTCTAAATTTTCTATTTATCTTTTCTTTTTCATAATCACTATCTTCTTTCTCCGACTTACTCTTAATTTTCTTATGGGTGTGTTTGAGGAAAATTTTAAAAGCGATGCTTTTCTTTCTAGATAGGGCCTTAAAGTGTAGTTCATGAGTTTTTAGAGAACCTTTGAGTTCTTCTATTTTCATGTTGTCTATGTCTCTACACTCTTCTAAGGCTATACATTGGTGTTAAATCTCTCCGAGAGGGACCTACGTATTTTATTACATATACGTCCTTCCGAAACTCGTTCCCCCATGCTAAACATGGAGTTACAAATATAAACAGTTGTGTATAAAACTCAATGAAAGTTTCAGAATCTTTCATTTTAATGTTTTCAAATTATGTGGTTAAGAGCTGAAGCTTCGAGTGTCTTACTGTGCTAGTTCTCTCGTGGGTAACATTAATTATGTCCCACGTTTCTTTTGCAGTCGCACATGTGAGAATGCATTGAAATTCTTCCGGGGAAACCACACATCAAATCACATTGAGAGCTTTGACATTTGCCATGTATTGAGCTCTCTCACTTTCATTCCATTTTTCATCATCTTTGGAAATGACAATGATTTTGTCATCAACCTCTACATGTTCGGTGGGCAATGAATATCCATGTTGAGTACTTAGCCACATCGAACGGTCCATGAATTGTAAGAAAATCCTCATTCTAGCCTTCCAATAGGTGTAGTGGGACCCGTCAAAGAATGGTGGATGGTTAGTGGTACTCTCATCTCGGTTGGACATTATGCTAGTGCTCTGGTACCAGATCTTACTCTAGACAGTTAAGTCCTTGAAGAGCAACTTGCTCTGATACCAATTGAAATTACACCTTTTGGATTAAAGGTGTATGCGTGCGGAAGCTTAGAGAGCAACTAGTATTATGGCTAAGTCCTAGAGGGGGGGTGATTAAGACCTTTTAAAATCTTTTCGCCTACTTAATAGTTCTATCAAATTAAATTAAGCATTAATACTTAACTTCCAAGCTTAAGTGGGTCCAATCACAAGGCTAGCATATTATAAGAAATTAAACAACCTAGCCTAAGCATGCATAAATAATAAAATGAACAACCTAGCTTAAGCATGCATAGATAATAAAATGAACAACCTAGCATAAGCATGCATAGATAACAAAATGCTTTAATTAATCAAGCTCCTAATCTATGCAACCTATGTAGACTTATGAGAATGGATCAATGAGCTTAAGTCTATACTACTAGTGAAAGTACATCTTGTGTGTGGATGTGCCTATCTAGTGCCTAGCATGCATTCCTTATCAAGCATTCATAATGAAACAATTAAACATATAATGCTAAGATAACAATGTGCTCAAATCAATCATAAACATAAGCATGTATAGTGGTTCGACTTTGGGTCTACTCCACTCCCGGTTCAAGTACTCAATCTCGTTGAGCACATCGGCATTCACTATTAGAGGTTTTAAATGAGGTTCACCTCTCAAGCTTTACACGAAGGTTTTATCAGTTCACCTCTCAACTATAAATGGAATTTTGGACAAATGGCTAACTCATAACCCAAACGGAGTTTTGAACTAGGCTAACTCTCAACCCGACACACTTTCACTCTCGTGTCAGAGGCTCCCCCTTAGAAACTAATTTAGGCCTGACAAACGTTGTAAGGAATGACAAATGTCCCTGAATGTTTTAGTCCCAACAAACGTGCCAAGGATTGGCAAACGACCCTAGATCGAGTTTGACAAACAAACTTTACACTCAACTCTCACAGAGAATTGAGTGGAAGGACTCTCAATAAAGACAACATTACTTGTCGGATGAGCCCCTTGTTCAGCGCCACTTTGGGTTGCTTGATCTCCACTCTCCCATGCTTCAATCAGCTTCCCTTGCTCCCCCGATCATGTTGTCGCTGTGTTGCCAATGCCTCAACTACACTTGATCGATCACCTTGCTTGTGATGCCTTTGAGATGCCCAAGGTGATAGGAGGGTAGGTTTGAGAACACTACAACTAATGGTAATGAGTTGTCTAGAGTTGCTCACCTACAAAGATCTCATCTTAGAGCTTTGGATAAGTATATGACTATCAAGAAAGATCCAAACTCTAGACATCAAATAATGACAAGTTCGTCTTCTTCTTTGAGCTTGGAATGCTTCATTATTGTGTTTAAATCACAAGGAAGATGTCTTGTAAATGTTAGGAATGTGCCTCAAATGGTTTCCAACAATGGTGGCTTTAATCATTTAAAAAACCCTCTCATTTCCCCTTAAATCGAGTCAAGCCTTTTTATAGAAAAGCTGCCAATGGCTATAAAACGACTATAAATGCTTTGTCTGACCGGTCGGACTGGGGTCCTTGATCGGTCAGGTGACTGGTCAAATTAGTCACCTAGACAGATAAAAGCCACTGTCTTGAAAAGGTCGGTCACTCACCGGTCGGACAGGCCGGCCGACCGGTCGAACGACCGATCGAATTAAGCCCTGAGACAAGTGATTTTCATGATAAGGCGCTTTCTCATTCTGGCCATCTGCCGACTAGTCGGGCCACCGGTCTGAGCATGAATTCTTGTTGCTTTGATTGTTATGTTTTGCAGTAGTTCATGTAACCTCTTGGCCATTGGTTTGGTGATCTTTTGGGACACCTAAGGCCAATTTAAGATGACTAAGGGTATGCCTAATGGTTACGGTCATCTTGAGGTTATGGTTTTGGATAGGTTCAAGGTTAAGGCCCACCAAGGCATCTCTCTTACCTGTTTCTTCTTCCTTGATGCAACAGGTCCGCTTGAGTCTTTGGTCTTCATCTTCATTAAGCTCAATCGACACTATACTCACTGACCTAAGTAATTGACAAATAAGGTGCACTAGTATGCCATAGAAAAGTGCACTAACACTTTTCACCTCTCTCTCTCACTCCAAATCAAAGGAGGCCCCGCATGATGGACTATCCACATCAAAGGTGGGCCCCACACAATGTATAACCCACATCAAAGGTGGCCCCACATGATGGATGATCCACATCAAGGTGAGCCCCACATTATGGAAGGTCCACATGAATAGTCAGCCCTAATGATGAGTGGCCCATATCCAAGGCAAGTCCCACATGATGGATGACCCCCATTAGAGGTGGCGCCCACATGATAGATGATCCACATTAAATGTGGGCTCCACATGATGGGCAGTGGATATTGAAGGTGGGCCTCACATGATGGACAATAACATTGATGGTGGCCCCACATGATGGATGACCAACATCAAAGGTGGGTCCTACATACCAGACGATGCACATCCAAGGTGGGCTCCTAATGATGAATAACCCACATCTAATGTGGGCCTGGCATGATCGACAACCACATCAAAAGTGGGGCCTACACAATGAATAGTCCACATCAAAGGTTGGCCCCACGTGATGGACAGTGGATGTGAGGGGAACCAAACAGACTTCAGGGACACAGACTTACGATGTTGGAAATCAAATATGCTTTTCTACTTTTTGGTTGTTGTGTAAGCCTTGAATTGTGTACATTTATCCCCAATTTCATACCATAGTTACATAAAACAATGTGCTTAAAGACTAATCTTACCGTGTTTTTGTGATTATAGGTACTTGAGAAAGTTTTGAATGAAAAGAGATCAATAAAGGACATTATGACCTGATTGAAAGTCACGAGGAAGCATGCAAAGAAAGAGAGATAGGAAGAATTCAAGTGGAAAAAGATCAGAGTTCAAAATATGAAAATGTAGAAAAGACATCTTCGATTGGTACTTTGATTACACTTTCGATGCCATAAAAAAAATATTTTGATGGATGTTCGATGCCATCAAAGGACCCCTCGAACATACCTGAAAAACCATATTTTTGAACAAAGTCTCTGGACTACTTTTGATGCCATCGCAATGGGTTTGATTTCATTGAAACACCCTTCAACGCCATCGAAGTGAAGCTTGATGCCATCGTAAATTCAAATATAGATGATAAAAAAATTGACAGCTCTCTGGACTACGTTCAATTCCATCAAACTAATTTTGACCCCATCGAAGCATTGTTCGATGCCGTTAAAGCATCGATCGAGAAAGGCGGTTATATTATGTAAATTGAGAAAGTCGGAGGAATCTTCTGGAACTGCATAAAGGGGTGGATTTTTCCTATTTAAAGGCTTTCTCTCTCACATCCTAAATCATCCAAGGAGTCCTAGAAGCTTGGGGATCAAGGGGAATTCAGAGTGGAAGCTTCTTCTAGTTTTCTACGTTTTTCTTATTCTAGTTTCATGTTTTCTATTTTTCTTTTGAGTTCTAGTTTAATCATGTACTTGGTTGACTAGAACTCTTAGTTAGAGCTAAGAGGTGAAGCTTGTAACTTATTTTTGATAGATTGATTTAATCTATGCTTTCTTTTCATGCTTTAATGATAAACATGGTTTGATTCCAGTTTGAATAAAGTTCTAGTTCTAAGTTCTTCTTTGATCTTTAGATGACTCCGGGCTCTTTTGATGATTAGAGGTTCTAAAACTAAATTCTTATCTGTTTTTCATTATTTGGACCTATGTAGTTCATTGATCTATCATAAACTTCAGGTATGGTAGATGCTTTAAATTCCTTGTGCTCTATGCATGGTTCTTATTATGGGAACTGTTCAAACCGAACTTCATATCTTTTGTATATATCTGAGATGGATGGAATTGCTTATTGAATTAGTTTGATTCAAATCCAAGTTATAGTTCTACTTTAATCTAGTGACAGGATTTGAGGAAGGCTATGATCATGATCTTACTTATTTTATTAAAGGATTGGCCTGTACAATTGAGTGTGCCCAATACCTGAGCTTTATTGAGGAAACTATATCAATGAACAACCTATCTATCTTAGATGTGTTATTATGATTTAACTGCTCAATATTCCGGCTGGATAGAATTAAACTCTAATTTCAGTTGAGATAAGTTGAAACATATTTGAATTAATTCATTGGAAATAACTATAAGTCACTACAAGAAAATGGATTTTTACCGACGAAAGTATTACCGACGAAATAATTTTCGTTGGAAAAAACCATTTTTCCCGACGAAATGGGCAAATCGTCGGTAAAAATCTCCCGCCACCACCAAATTCATTCCCACCGAACACTTTTACCGACGAAATAAAAATTTCGTCGGTAAAAAGATTATTGCCGACGAAGTAACCCGTCGCTAAAAAAAAAAAACTGAAAACTTCACTTTTACCGACGAAATATTTCGTCGGTAAAGGTCTCACTTTTACCGACGAAGAATTTCGTCGGTAAAAGTGTTATTTCCTGATTCCCGCCAAGAAATGAGAAGGACTTTTACCGACGAAAGTTGTTACTTTTACCGACGAAAAATTTCGTCGGTAAAAGTCTTTTAACTTAATGTCCAACGCGCGACCCCTCATTTCTTCCTCTCTCTCTCTCTCTCTCACTCTCTCGCTCGCTGTCTCTCTCTCTGGAACGAACCCCACCCCACCGTCCGCGGCCGTCTCTCTCATCGCTAACCATCGACGTCCGGCGTTCGGTTACCGGCGTCGCACCATCTCTGCCGACCACCCATCTCAGCCGTCCATCTGTTACCGGCGTCCCACCGCCGCTTGCCAAGAACCTCCGCCGGCCTCCGTACGCCGCCGCCACCTCCGGTAACCCTCTCCCCCTTCCTTCTTCCTCCATTTCCCCTCTCTCCCTCTCTCCTCGTTGTTCATTGTGGGGCCCACTTCCAAAATCCAATGCATGTGGGTCCCACCGTCGCTGTCCAATCCATGTGGCCGGGTGGGTCCCACCGTCATTGCATGTGGGTCCCACCGTCGATTTCCATCGTCCATTGCATGTGGGGTCCGCCTTAGCTGTCCATTATTTGGTAGGGCCCACTGATTTAGGGATTTCGAAATTAAAATCCCTAATTAGGGATTTTAAATTTTAAAATCCAAATTGTGATTTAGAAATTAAAGAAAAAATGAAATTGTGGGGCCCACCGTCGCTGTCCACTGCCTGTGGGGCCCACGTCGATGTCCACTGGCTGTGGGGCCCACCGTCGCTGTCCACTGGCTGTGGGGCGCACCGTCTCTGTCCACTGCCTGTGGGGCCCACGTCGCTGTCCACTGGCTGTGGGGCCCACCGTCGCTGTCCACTGCCTGTGGGGCCCACGTCGCTGTCCACTGTTTTAGATGAAGCATATATTTGTGTGGAGTAAACTATGTGGGGCCCACAGTGATTTACGTATTTTATCCACTCCATCCAGCCATCTTAGCAGGTAATTTTAGGTATGGTGCCAAAAAATGAAGCATATCATAACCTAAAGTGGACCACACCACAAGTGTGAACTGAATGTCTATCATTGAAAAATTCTAGGACGACACAGAAGTTTTGGATCAAGCTGATATTTGTGTTTTCCCTTCATCCATATCCATGTGATCTTATGGACAGGTTGGATGACAAATAAAGATCATAGGGGAGCCTGGGAATGGTGGAAATCATTATTCCCACTGTTTACCATGGCATGGTCCACTTGAGATTTGGATATGCTTAAATTTTGGGCTCAACCACTAAAATGAGCTGAAAAAACACCACAGTTTGGAATAGATAAATCACATACATTCTAGGTGGGCCCAACTGAGTTTACTCTACATGATAAGAGATAAGAGCTAGCGTGCAGAGTTACTCCGCACGCAATCCGATTCCCATGGTGGGCCCCATACATACTTATTTGTTCAGAAAATAGCAGTCATTAGGTATTTGATTAGACTTGATTCATGGTGTTGATGATTCTGTCATTTTCATGTGCTTGTGTATCTGGAATTGATGGAGCAAACCCGGATGTGCGTCAGAGCTACCCGTGGTTGATTTATGTGGATGTATGTTGTGGATGTATTTGGCTTATTATTAATAGTTATTTTTTGTCCACAAATGGTAGTATAATAGAATCAGTTAGCCCATTTGGAGATTTCTATATTGCCGAGCATAGATAAAGTGTGTTTTGGAGGTATAGAAATCTGCCAAATTGTCCTGTTGGACAGTCCAAGGTTGGATAGATTGGAATGTTATCGTTGTTTGTCATTTACATGCTCTGTCATTAGTTTCGTGCGGTAACTATCCTATTCTCTCTGGATATGTTTCTTATGTTTAATTCCATTGTCAATTTAATCCACAATGTGTGGATAGTTGACGTGGAAATTAAATGTAAGATAAATATATCTGGAGAGATAGGGGGAGATGCTGTCGAAATTTAGGCTTGGGCATTTAAATGGAAATAGTGATAGCATTTCAATCTATCCATCCTTGGATGGGCGACTGATTTTATTATATTATCATTTAGTGGCAAATTAGATGACGAACATGATACTTGTGATTAAGAGTAGTTGATTGATGTTGATGTTGAGCGGGGGTCCCTGGAAGGTGGGAACCGCGGTTTAGACCATGATGATGAAGCTGTCCTGTTCCTACGGACAGTAATATGGGTGGCCTGGCCATTTGGACAGGCCCGTGTTTATGTATTAGCTCGAAATTAATGGAGCAGACCCGGATGTGCGTCGAAGCTATCCGGTTGTTGAGCGAGGGTCCCTGGAAGGTGGGAACCGCTGTTATGACCATGATGATGAAGCTGTCCATTTCCTATGGACAGCAATATGGGTGGCCTGGCCATTTAGACAGGCCCGTGTTTATGCATTAGCTCGAAATTAATGGAGCAGACCCGGATGTGCGTCGGAGCTATCCGGGTGTTGAGCGGGGGTCCCTGGAAGGTGGGAACCGCTGTTATGACCATGATGATGAAGCTGTCCATTTCCTATGGACAGCAATATGGGTGGCCTGGCCATTTGGACAGGCCCGTGTTTATGTATTAGCTCGAAATTAATGGAGCAGACCCAGATGTGCGTCGGAGCTATCCGGGTGTTGAGCGGGGGTCCCTGGAAGGTGGGAACCGCTGTTATGACCATGATGATGAAGCTGTCCATTTCCTATGAACAGAAATATGGGTGGCCTGGCCATTTGGACAGGCCCGTATTTATGTATTAGCTCGAAATTAATGGAGCAGACCCGGATGTGCGTCGGAGCTATCCGGTTGTTGAGCGGGGGTCCCTGGAAGGTGGGAACCACTGTTATGACCATGATGAAGCTGTCCATCTCCTATGGAGAGCAATATGGGAGCGTCGGAGCTATCCTTAAGTTGCTTGAGTCTTCAAGACCTACACCCTAAACCCGAAACCATAAACCTAAAACTAAAACCTATAAGCTACGGCTAAACCGAAACCTAAACTCAATTCATCTAACTCTAAACCTAGACCCTATAAGCTACGAAAATGCGACCCTAAACCCGATCCCGAACCCTCAAATCCAAACCTATGCCCTAAATTACCTAATCTCATGTCACCTAACCTAAACCTACACCTATTCCTAAATCCATTCACCTAACCTAAACCTAGACCCAAACACGAGAACCAAACCCAAAACCCGATCCCGAACCCACAAATCCAAACCTATGCCCTAAACCTAATCCTAAACTCATGTCATCTAACCTAAACCGACACCTATTCCTAAATCCATTCACCTAACCTAAACATAGACCCAAACATGAGAACCAAACCCGAAACCCGATCCCGAACCCGCAAATCCAAACCTATGCCCTAAACCCAATCCTAAACTCATGTCATCTAACCTAAACCTACACCTATTCCTAAATCCATTCACCTAACCTAAACCTAGAACCAAACACGAGAACCAAACCCGAAACCCAATACCGAACCCGCAAATCCAAACCTATGCCCTGAACCTAAACCTAATCTCATGTCACCTAACCTAAACCTACACCTATTCCTAAATCCATTCACCTAACCTAAACCTTGACCCAAACACGAAAATGAGACCCTAAACTTGATCCCGAACCCAAAAATCCAAACCTATGCCCTAAACCTAATCCTAAACTCATGTCATCTAACCTAAACCTACACCTATTCCTAAATCCATTCACCTAACCTAAACCTAGACCCAAACACGAGAACCAAACCCGAAACCCGATCCCGAACCCGCAAATCCAAACCTATGCCCTAAACCTAATCCTAAACTCATGTCATCTAACCTAAACCTACACCTATTCCTAAATCCATCCACCTAACCTAAACCTAGACCCAAACACGAGAACCAAACCCGAAACCCGATCCCGAACCCGCAAATCCAAACCTATGCCCTAAACCTAATCCTAAACTCATGTCATCTAACCTAAACCTACACCTATTCCTAAATCCATTCACCTAACCCAAACCTAGACCCAAACACGAGAACCAAACCCGAAACCCGATCCCGAACCCGCAAATCCAAACCTATGCCCTAAACCTAATCCTAAACTCATGTCATCTAACCTAAACCTACACCTATTCCTAAATCCATTCACCTAACCTAAACCTAGACCCAAACACGAGAACCAAACCCGAAACCCGATACCGAACCCGCAAATCTAAAGCTATGCCATAAACCTAATCCTAAATTCATGTCATCTAACCTAAACCTACACCTATTCCTAAATCCATTCACCTAACCTAAACCTTGACTCAAACACGAAAATGTGACCCTAAACCTGATCCCGAACCCAAAAATCCAAACCTATGCCCTAAACCTAATCCTAAACTCATGTCATCTAACCTAAACCTACACCTATTCCTAAATCCATTCACCTAACCTAAACCTAGACCCAAACACGAGAACCAAACCCGAAACCCGATCCCGAACCCGTAAATCCAAACCTATACCCTAAACCTAATCCTAAACTCATGTCATCTAACCTAAACCTACACCTATTCCTAAATCCATTCACCTAACCTAAACCTAGACCCAAACACGAGAACCAAACCCGAAACCCGATCCCGAACCCGCAAATCCAAACCTATGCCCTAAACCTACTCCTAAACTCATGTCATCTAACCTAAACCTACACCTATTCCTAAATCCATTCACCTAACCTAAACCTTGACCCAAACACGAAAATGCGACCCTAAACCTGATCCCGAACCCAAAAATCCAAACCTACGCCCTAAACCTAATCCTAAACTCATGTCATCTAACCTAAACCTACACCTATTCCTAAATCCATTCACCTAACCTAAACCTTGACCCAAACACGAAAATGCGACCCTAAACCTGATCCCGAACCCAAAAATCCAAACCTATGCCCTAAACCTAATCCTAAACTCATGTCATCTAACCTAAACCTACACCTATTCATAAATCCATTCACCTAACCTAAACCTTGACTCAAACACGAAAATGCGACCCTAAACCTGATCCCGAACCCAAAAATCCAAACCTATGCCCTAAACCTAATCCTAAACTCATGTCATCTAACCTAAACCTACACCTATTCCTAAATCCATTCACCTAACCTAAACCTTGACCCAAACACGAATGCGACCCTCAACCTGATCCCGAACCCAAAAATCCAAACCTATGCCCTAAACCTAATCCTAAACTCATGTCATCTAACCTAAACCTACACCTATTCCTAAATCCATTCACCTAACCTAAACCTAGACCCAAACACGAGAACCAAACCCGAAACCCGATCCCGAACCCGCAAATCCAAACCTATGCCCTAAACCTAATCCTAAACTCATGTCATCTAACCTAAACCTACACCTATTCCTAAATCCATTCACCTAACCTAAACCTAGACCCAAACACGAGAACCAAACCCGAAACCCGATCCCGAACCCGCAAATCCAAACCTATGCCCTAAACCTAATCCTAAACTCATGTCATCTAACCTAAACCTACACCTATTCATAAATCCATTCACCTAACCTAAACCTTGACCCAAACACGAAAATGCGACCCTAAACCTGATCCCGAACCCAAAAATCCAAACCTATGCCCTAAACCTAATCCTAAACTCATGTCATCTAACCTAAACCTACACCTATTCCTAAATCCATTCACCTAACCTAAACCTTGACCCAAACACGAAAATGCGACCCTAAACCTGATCCCGAACCCAAAAATCCAAACCTATGCCCTAAACCTAATCCTAAACTCATGTCATCTAACCTAAACCTACACCTATTCCTAAATCCATTCACCTAACCTAAACCTAGACCCAAACACGAGAACCAAACCCGAAACCCGTTCCCGAACCCGCAAATCCAAACCTATGCCCTAAACGTAATCCTAAACTCATGTCATCTAACCTAAACCTACACCTATTCCTAAATCCATTCACCTAACCTAAACCTAGACCCAAACACGAGAACCAAACCCGAAACCCGATCCCGAACCCGCAAATCCAAACCTATGCCCTAAACCTAATCCTGAACTCTTGTCATCTAACCTAAACCTACACCTATTCCTAAATCCATTCACCTAACCTAAACCTAGACCCAAACACGAGAACCAAACCCGAAACCCGATCCCGAACCCGCAAATCCAAACCTATGCCCTAAACCTAATCCTAAACTCATGTCATCTAACCTAAACCTACACCTATTCATAAATCCATTCACCTAACCTAAACCTTGACCCAAACACGAAAATGCGACCCTAAACCTGATCCCGAACCCAAAAATCCAAACCTATGCCCTAAACCTAATCCTAAACTCATGTCATCTAACCTAAACCTACACCTATTCCTAAATCCATTCACCTAACCTAAACCTTGACCCAAACACGAAAATGCGACCCTAAACCTGATCCCGAAACCAAAAATCCAAACCTATGCCCTAAACCTAATCCTAAACTCATGTCATCTAACCTAAACCTACACCTATTCCTAAATCCATTCACCTAACCTAAACCTAGACCCAAACACGAGAACCAAACCCGAAACCCGTTCCCGAACCCGCAAATCCAAACCTATGCCCTAAACGTAATCCTAAACTCATGTCATCTAACCTAAACCTACACCTATTCCTAAATCCATTCACCTAACCTAAACCTAGACCCAAACACGAGAACCAAACCCGAAACCCGATCCCGAACCCGCAAATCCAAACCTATGCCCTAAACCTAATCCTAAACTCTTGTCATCTAACCTAAACCTACACCTATTCCTAAATCCATTCACCTAACCTAAACCTAGACCCAAACACGAGAACCAAACCCGAAACTCGATCCCAAACCCGCAAATCCAAACCTATGCCCTAAACCTAATCCTAAACTCATGTCATCTAACCTAAACCTACACCTATTCCTAAATCCATTCACCTAACCTAAACCTAGACCCAAACAAGAGAACCAAACCCGAAACTCGATCCCGAACCCGCAAATCCAAACCCACGCCCTAAACCTAATCCTAAACTCATGTCATCTAACCTAAACCTACACCTATTCCTAAATCCATTCACCTAACCTAAACCTAGACCCAAACACGAGAACTAAACCCGAAACCTGATCCCGAACCCGCAAATCCAAACCTATGCCCTAAACCTAATCCTAAACTCATGTCATCTAACCTAAACCTACACCTATTCCTAAATCCATTCACCTAACCTAAACCTAGACCCAAACACGAGAACCAAACCCGAAACCCGATACCGAACCCGCAAATCCAAACCTATGCCCTAAACCTAAACCTAATCTCATGTCACCTAACCTAAGCCTACACCTATTCCTAAATCCATTCACCTAACCTAAACCTAGACCCAAACACGAGAACCAAACCCGAAACCCGATCCCGAACCCGCAAATCCAAACCTATGCCCTAAACCTAATCCTAAACTCTTGTCATCTAACCTAAACCTACACCTATTCCTAAATCCATTCACCTAACCTAAACCTAGACCCAAACACGAGAACCAAACCCGAAACTCGATCCCAAACCCGCAAATCCAAACCTATGCCCTAAACCTAATCCTAAACTCATGTCATCTAACCTAAACCTACACCTATTCCTAAATCCATTCACCTAACCTAAACCTAGACCCAAACAAGAGAACCAAACCCGAAACTCGATCCCGAACCCGCAAATCCAAACCCACGCCCTAAACCTAATCCTAAACTCATGTCATCTAACCTAAACCTACACCTATTCCTAAATCCATTCACCTAACCTAAACCTAGACCCAAACACGAGAACTAAACCCGAAACCTGATCCCGAACCCGCAAATCCAAACCTATGCCCTAAACCTAATCCTAAACTCATGTCATCTAACCTAAACCTACACCTATTCCTAAATCCATTCACCTAACCTAAACCTAGACCCAAACACGAGAACCAAACCCGAAACCCGATACCGAACCCGCAAATCCAAACCTATGCCCTAAACCTAAACCTAATCTCATGTCACCTAACCTAAGCCTACACCTATTCCTAAATCCATTCACCTAACCTAAACCTAGACCCAAACACGAGAACCAAACCCGAAACCCGATCCCGAACCCGCAAATCCAAACCTATGCCCTAAACCTAATTCTAAACTCATGTCATCTAACCTAAACCTACACCTATTCCTAAATTCATTCGCCTAACCTAAACCTAGACCCAAACACGAGAAGCAAACCCGAAACTCGATCCCGAACCCGCAAATCCAAACCTATGCCCTAAACCTAATCCTAAACTCATGTCATCTAACCTAAACCTACACCTATTCCTAAATCCATTCACCTAACCTAAACCTAGACCCAAACTCGAAAATGCGACCCTAAACCAGATACCGAACCCAAAAATCCAAACCTATGCCCTAAACCTAAACCTAATCTCATGTCACCTAACCTAAACCTACACCTATTCCTAAATCCATTCACCTAACCTAAACCTTGACCCAAACACGAAAATGCGACCCTAAACCTGATCCCGAACCCAAAAATCCAAACCTATGCCCTAAACCTAATCCTAAACTCATGTCACCTAAACTAAACCTACACCTATTCCTAAATCCATTCACCTAGCCTAAACTTAGACCCAAACTCGACAACCTAACCCTAAACCCGATCTCGAACTCGAAAATCTCAACCTATGACTAAACCTAATCCTAAACTCATGTCACCTAAACTAAACCTGTCTCTAATCTTTGCATTCTAGATATGGATAAGAGTTGGATGCAAGCTAAGAATCGGTTTGGCCCAGAGTATAAAGAAGGTGTTAAGGAGTTCATGGAATTTGCGAGAGATCGGGCAGATTCAGGTAATAGAATTAGGTGTCCATGCCGAAAATGCAAGAACATGATTCACAAGACATGTGACAAAGTGGAAGATGATTTGTTCATAGTTGGGATTGACCAGGGTTACACTTGGTGGATTCATCATGGTGAAGACTTCCACCAAAGAGTTGAGGCCACTGAAGTCCTTGCTGACCCAATTGTGCGTAATGACGAGGATGAAGATGTTGACGATATGCAAGATATCATTGGTGATGTGTTAAGGGGAACCATTGCGGATACTGATTTTGCAGCGACAATTACTAGCCAGGATATTCCTCCTGTGGGTGATGCCGAATCAGAAAAGTTTAGTAGGTTGTTGAGGGATGCGCAACGTCCACTCTATCCGGGGTGTCGGAACTTCTCCAAGTTGAATTTTCTTACAAGGTTACTTCATTTAAAGACAATAAATCGTTGGAGTAACAAATCGTTCGACATGTTACTTGGCTTGTTGAAAGAAGTATTACCTGAAGGTGAGACATTGCCTAAGTCTCATTACGAGGCAAAATCCTTAATGCGAGACTTGGGCCTTGGTTACATCCTCATACATGCATGTATAAATGATTGTGTATTGTATTGGAAAGAACATGAAAATGTTGAGGAGTGTCCACAATGTGGAGAGTCTAGGTGGAAATATGATGAAGCTAAGCGTAAGAAAATTCCACAAAAGGTGTTAAGGTACTTTCCATTGAAACCCAGATTACAAAGATTGTTTACGTCGAGCAAGACGGCTGAAGATATGAGGTGGCATAAGGAGAAACGCCTTCATGATGATAATACATTGAGGCATCCCGCTGACTCTGAAGCCTGGCAACATTTTGATAAGCAATATGACTGGTTTGCAGAGGATTCTCGCAATGTTCGGCTAGGTCTTACAAGTGATGGTTTTAATCCATTTGGTAATATGAGTAGCTCGTACAGTATGTGGCCAGTGATACTTATGCCCTACAATTTACCTCCTTGGTTGTGTATGAAGGAATCATTTTTTATGATGTCGTTGCTTATTCCTGGACCCAAGTTACCGGGGAATGACATTGATGTGTATCTCCGACCGTTAGTAGATGAGTTAAACGAGTTGTGGAGTCAAGGTGTCCAGACGTATGACACTTTTGCAGAATAGACGTTTCGATTGCATGCAGTGGTCTTGTGGACAATAAATGACTTCCCTGCATATGGAAATTTGTCTGGGTGGAGCACGAAGGGAAAGTTGGCTTGTCCTACATGTAGTACTGAGACTTGTTCATTGTCATTGAAGCATGGTAAGAAAACGTGTTATATGGGCCATCGTCGCTTCCTTCCGAGGGATCATAGTTGGCGCAGGAAGACGGTAATCTTTGATGGCAAACAAGATCATAGGCCACCACCGAAAGAACTATCTGCAGAAGATGTGTTACAACAGCTGAGTAACATTGAAGAAGTTAGATTTGGTAAGGCACTACACTTGAAGAAGAGAAAACGTACAGTATTGGAGTACAACTGGAGGAAGAAGAGCATTTTTTTTAGTTGCCTTATTGGAGTCATCTGAAATTACGACACAACTTGGATGTCATGCATATTAAGAAGAATATATGTGACAATGTCTTTGGAACATTGATGAACATAGAGAAGAAAACAAAAGACAGTTTTAAGGCTCGATTGGATCTACAAGCAATGGGTTTAAGGAAAGAGTTGCACTTGCAACCACATGGAAATTCATATACTATACCAGCAGCCTGCTATACATTGACAAAACTAGAGAAAAAATGTGTATGTGAATGGTTGAACAAGGTGAAATTTCCCAACGGGTATGCATCGAATATCTCTCGGTGCGTAAACATTACGGACTGTAAGGTAACAGGAATGAAAAGTCATGACTGTCACGTCCTTCTACAACGCCTACTACCGGTTGCGATTCGTGGATTCCTTAACAAGGATGTAGTGCTACGCTGATTGAGTTGGGGATATTCTTTAAGGATTTGTGTTCGAAATCTTTGAATGTAGAGGTTATTAAACGACTGGAGAAGGATATTGTCGTAATCCTTTGCAAACTTGAAAGAATTTTTCCACCTGCGTTTTTTGATGTCATGGTACACCTAGTGATTCACTTACCGCACGAAGCGAAGCTTGCAGGCCCAGTACAATATCGTTGGATGTATCCGATCGAAAGGTGATAGAACAATGATCATAAATTTTTTTTCATTCCATAAACTACGTATATCCATGTTTTCATGTCCTAAACATATTGATTTTGTGTACAGATACCTTCACACATTAAAACAATATGTGAGGAATAAGGCACGTCCAGAGGGATCCATTGCTGAGGCGTACATTAATAATGAGTGCCTGACATTTTGCTCCATGTATCTTCGTGGCATAGAGACTAGATTCAACCGAGAAGATCGTAATGCCGATGCAGGGCAGGAGCATGAACAAGGACTCATATCTGTATTCGCACATAACGTCCGTCCTTTAGGATCGCCGACGTTTCAGAATATGGAACCTCGGGATCTTGCGAAGGCGTGGTGGTATGTGTTGCATAACTGTGAAGAAATAGAGTCGTACTTGGAGTAAGTCTTCGCACATAATTATTGTATATCTACAGACAGTTTTAATCTCAAAATTTCTTGCTTACAACGTACCAATTGTGTATAGCGAACACATCGAGGAGATGAAGTCCCAATACCCTACAAATTATGATCGAATACATCAGGATTTGTTTCCAGAATGGTTTGCAAAACGTGTAAGATTAATTTACCTTCTATCTCACCACACTTACAATATTGTTGTATTGCACAATATTTACACGTAATTTTAAATGCCTAAACGTACATTTATATTCTGTACGTGATGACAGATGAAGATGTTGGCGCTAGCAACTCTGCGGATGCGTCTTATGCGCTCTACTCACTGGCGTGTGGCCCTGATAGACGTGTATCTAGATATACAGGTTGTATTGTAAACGGGATTCGGTTCCACACTGAGGAGCGTGAGAAATATAGGACCGCACAAAATAGTGGTGTGGTTGTGAAGGGAACACATGAGGAGGTCGAAATTGATTTTTATGGCGTTTTGACGGATATTATTGAGCTGAGTTATTGTATGAGAAAGCGGGTGTACTTATTTAAATGCGATTGGTGGGACATTGGAAATAAAAAGTTGGGAATACAGACTGATAATTACTTCACGAGCGTAAATTTATCTCAGAAGTGGTTTAAAGATGACCCATTTATCATAGCCGGCCAAGCCGAACAAGTATTCTACCTCGCTGACACCAAGTTAGGCGGCTCTTGGCACGTGGTGCAGAAAATAAAGCCCAGGAACATATTTGACGTTCCCGAAGTAGACGTTGAAGATAACGATGAAGGGAGTAATAGAACGTCGTCAGTTGAACAAGCATACCAAGAAGACATGCCATCTTGGGATAGAGGGAATGATCCAAATGTTGATATTGATGTGGTGCAATTGAATAGAGATGATGTGCCACCTGATCATGTTGATGCCTCAATCATAAATGACATTGTTAGAGATGATAGCGCTTTCATCGATGACAACGTTGCAGACGATGAAGAGGAAATTCTGATCAGTGATAGTGATGGTGAAGAAGAAAGAGTCCTAAGCGATAATGATTCAGACGACGATTATTAAATGTATACAAGATTTACATGTAATTTTTCAATTCGATTAATTTGATTATTACATGTATATATGTTTTACAAGTCATGATTTTTTTTCCTGAATTGACTTGTTGATAATCTACATTTACAGTTAAGTCACTTTCTGATCATGTCCTCCACAAACTGGAGCGTAGCGGAAGCACGCAGCATACTTCATCAGCTGTTGCGGATGGACTTTCCGGCCCTATATTCTTCTGGTAGGGCCAGAGAGATACCCGGTCTGGTCGAGAAATGTAGGAAGGAAGACGATGACTCAGATGAAAGATTATACAATCTCAAAGAAATTCAGACCTGATTGAGGAATATAACCGCGAAAAACTTCATATGGAAGATGCGACATTATCACTTGCACATCTGAATGGAGTCCCGAGAGATCAGATTTCTCCTATTGTGACTGGCATGTTGGCTGTAACAATGTCGAGTGCTTCATACAGCTTGACATATACATCTGCAGCGTACGATAACTTACACAGGGAGTATTTCAGATAGTTGATCCGAAGTTGATTTGTATTACAATGAGATATATGTATTTAATATAGAATGACAATGTGTAATGGATTTTTCAAATTTTATATTCTGTTTACGGTTTTATTATATTCTGTTTACGGTTTTATTATATTCTTCTTGCATTATAGTGTAATGGTCTAATCATATTTTTATCATTTCTCTAAGCATAAGCACAAATTCACTCTGCAATGATGTTCATAAACTTGCATTGACATTGTTTAAATTTATAAGTTTGTATTTCAGATATATTCAGTCATGGCACCAGGTGGGAGATCAGGTCGTTCGCGCACTGGATCTGCCCCTTCCACCCGTGATGCGACGCAGACAGCATCGACGTAGCACGGTGCATCACAGTCGTCTGATCCTTCGGTTCAGCATACACCGGGCACTGCATGTAAGTCTAGACATTTATTTAGTAATTTCTATTTATATTGTTACTTACATATATCTTTTCGCAGCAGCATCTTCTACCAGCGACGAGGACGTGGACCCACGCGTGGGTTAGTTTTAGAGCGACTTACGCGTGAGGGTAGGGTGGCAGTAGAGTTCCCACAGGACTGCCTTAGACCTGTTGGGGACAGTGCCAGATTGTTTACGTCTGAGGTCGGTGTCCTATGCCGATCTTTGATCCCCGCCACCACCCCCCGTTGGACTGACGTGACAGATGATGTGTGATAGCTCATCCGTCAGCGCCTTCAGGTAAAGTTTAGTAAATTGAAATTTTCTTTTGTGAAAGTTCATTTACGGTTAAGTCCTATTGTTAATAAGTTTATTGCCTTAATTTATTATTTACGAAACTGCAGGATAAATTTGAATTCGATTTGAATGTTCCCTACATTTCTCATGCCGTCGACGACATGATTAGAGAGCGGTTCAAGGAGTACCGCGGAGAGTTGCACCAGCGGTACAAGCGGTACAGGACACACGATGAGGCCGTACTGTCCGCACCGCCACACGTTACTACAGACGACTGGCGGATACTCTGCGAGAGATTTTCGTCGGAGGCTTTTCAGGTAATATTTACATGTACGATATCTTACGGTAACAATTAAATTCGCAATTAATTTCGCAATTAATAGAAATGTATTTTGTATAATGTGTTCAGAAGAGGAGTAGAATAAATTCTGCGAACAGGGAAAAGTTACAAGTGAACCACGTAGCTGGTTCAAAGTCATTTGTACGACATCGTTACGACATGGTAAGAAATTATTGATGATTATTAAGTTAATATATTATTTTAATTGGCATTTATTATAAGTCTTTTTTCCTTTCGATTGCGCAGCGGGATTCCGTCACCGGCCAGGAGCCTGGACCAGTAGACCTCTACAGAGGGACTCACTGTCGGCAGGCGACGGGATCTTGGGTTCATCCTAGAGCCAGTGAGCATTGGGTAAAAATCATTACTTTGTTAAATTTAATTGCGCATTGATTGATAATAATGTCATTCATGTCATTTTTTATGAAATTTCATATCTTTTCATTACACGCGGCGATGGACACCATACGCAGTCAGCCCACTCCCGATGGTAGTCAGCGGAGTGAGCCAGAAATCCTGAGCGAGGTGCTTGGCACCCGTTCTGGATATGTGCGTGGGCTTGGCCATGGTGCTAAGCTCATGGCACAAACTAGAGCTGGCTCCAACCGATCCATAGCTGGTGAGAGCGCTCAACGCCGAGCTGACATCGCAGAGAGAGAGAGGTTCAGCAGCTACGGGTCATCGTCGATGGGATTCGGGAGCAGCTGGAGAGGCAGAGGGAGGAGGAGGAGAGGCGACGGGAGGAGCAGGAGAGGAGGATGGAGGAGTTGCGGCAGGAGCATGAGCGACGGATGCAGGAGATGGGCTCTCGCTGCACGCCTTGGCGCCGATGCCCCGCCACCTCCGCCACCTCCGCCTTCATCTTCCTGATTATTTTTTTTAATATACGACTTTTAACTTGTATGTATTTGTGTGTGGATGAATATTGTTTGTTTGTGGATGTGGAATGGATTATTTGTGTATTGATGTAGTTTTTGTTTATTTGTATGTTTGTGGATGTGAATAGGATTCAAAATGTATAGGTTTTTTTACAGGTGTATATCAGGAATTTTCCTGAATTTTGAAAACAAATGGAACCGAGACAGGAAAAACTTTTACCGACGAAATAATTCATCGGTAAAGGTATGTAAAAGCTTTTTACCGACGAAATATTTCGTCGGTAAAAAGTTTTACCGACGAATTATTCCGTCGGTAAAAGTTTTATCATGTTTTTACCTACGCATTATTTCTTCGGTAAAAAGTTTTTCCTTGCTTTTACCGACGAAATATTTCGTCGGTAAAAGTTTTAACATGTTTTTACCTACGCATTATTTCGTCGGTAAAAGTTTTTTCACCGACATATCATTTTCAATCCCGACAAAATTCATTTGTTTGGCCGACGAATAATTTCGTCGGTAATGGTGCAATTATTACCTACGAAAAATTATTTCGTCGGTAAAAACCTTTACCGACGGCCTTTCTGCGACGATGTTAGCCGCGAAAAATTTCGTCGGGAAAAAGATTTCCCGACGAAATTTTACTGATTACCGACGAAATAATTCGTCGGTAAAAATGAAATTTCTTGTAGTGAGTAGATCATCGGCAAGTGGTGGCCGGGCACCTGGCCATGTCCAGAAAGTGTCCAGCAAGAAATTGAAATTTTTTTGAATTTTGGGCACTCGAAAAGTGATGGTCGAGCGTCCAAAGGCCAAAAATACAGTTTTTTTTTATTCTGCAGGGTCATCTGCTAAACTTTCTACATATTATTTTTCTGGCCTTTTAACTCTACACTTTGACTTTTCTAGACATTACAGGTCTTTAACTTGATTTCTCTAAAGCTTTTTCTTCACTTCTTTGGGTCATCAAAGGTTGGTCTTCTAATCACTCCAAATCCTTCAAATTAGCATTAAATCCATGTCATCTCTCTCTTTTACCTATAAACATAAAAACAGGAATAAGTCCTTAAGTTTAATAACTTAAACTATGCAATTATACTATGAATTAGGGTTCAAATTTGCACAATTCATCGCTCAACAAGCTTATGGCTTTGGTTGATGCTATTGAATTTTTCTTTGATCTTAATATTTTGAAATTGCGTCGGGTAGTCTAACATGACACCCTATGCATACACATGCGGAAGCTTAAGGAGTAACTAGGATTATGGCTAAGTCCAAAAGAGGGGGGGGGGGGGGGGGGGGGGGGGGTGATTAGGACCTTTGAAATTCTTTTTTCCTACATAACAGATTTAGCAAATCAAACTACGTACGCGATAAACACTTCGGCTTTCAAGCCTAAGTGGGTCCAATCAAAAGACTAGCAAATGATAAATGCAATTAACAACCTAGTCTAATAAACACATGTGAACTAATGAGGATGGATCAACAAAAGCTCAAGTCTACATGAGATAGTGAAAGTACATCTTGTGCATGTAGAGGTGCATATCAAGAGCCTAGCATACATTCCTAACTAAGCATACATAATTAACAAGTTAAACACAATGCATAAAGAGAAATGAGCTCAAGAATAATCACAAACACAAGGATGTATAGTAGTTTGACTACTTGTCTACTCCACTCCCGGTTCAAGTACTCAACCCCTTTGAGCACACCGGCGTTCACTAGGGAGTTTAAATCTGGTTTCTCCCAACCAAGGTGTTTTAAATCGGATCCACCCAACCGGGGAGTTTACAGGTTCCTCCCAACCTACACGTTTGCACCCGTGTTGGTGGCTCTCCCTTGGAGACTATGTTTAAGCCCGATAAACGTGCCAAGGAACAACTAACGTCCCTGAATTTAGGCCCGGCAAACGAGCCATGGGGTGCCTAACAGCCCCTAGTCTTTAGGCCAACAAACAGGTCAAGGATCAGCAAACGACCCTAGTTCGAGTTTGTTAAACAAACTCTACACTCAACTCCCACAAGAAATTGACTGAATAGACTCCTAATGAGACAACCTTACTTGTCAGATTGAGCCCCTTTGTAGCACCACTTTGGGTTGCTTCTTCTTGCTTTCCCGTGCTTGAATCAGCTCCCCTTGTGCTCTGCCGATCTTTGACGCCGCTGCTTTGCCAAAGCTTCAGCTCTAAGATCAGCTACCTTGCATGTGATGCCCCATTGGAGATGCCCAAGGTGCTAGGGAATGGTGAATCCTCTACAAATGGTAGGAAATAGGTTTCCTAGAGGAATACACTTATTTGGACTCCTGTGTAGTGTTTAGACAAGGGATTTAACTATGATCAAGGTATCTAAACCCTAAGAATCAAGAGGGAACAAGTCCATTCTCAAGATCCCATTGAATGGCCCAAGCTTGTGATGAAAACACAAGGAGAATGGCTTGCTATGGGTTTGGGATAGAGCCTCTGATGGTCTCTAGCAATGATGGCTTCTATTTCGTCAAAATCCCCTCTCTATGCTAAAAAATGAATCCCCCTCTTTAAATAGATTTTCTTCCAACAGTAAAAAAATTGGCAGATTCGTGCATCTCCGGTTGATTGGAAAAAGGATTCGATTGATCGGAGACCAGTTCGATTGATCGGAGACCAGTTCGATTGATCGGAGACATGTCCGATTGATCGAAAATCAGTCCAGTGGATTCTTTGGAAGATATTTCGATAGATCGAAAACATGGTCCGATTGATCGGACTGACCCCTTTCGATGGATTGGAAGACTGTCTGATTGATCGAAAATATGTCCAGTGGATTTTCAAAGTTGCTAGAACAATTTCTGATTGATCGGAACTTCGGTCCGATTGATCGGAGTCCTATCGGAGCCAATGTCCGATTGATCGGAGATCAATCAGAAACTGCTGTTTCAGCTGAATTGTTTATAGCAGCTTCCACCTCTTTAACTAGTCTAACTTATCATATTTTTCATGGATTTCTAAGACTAATGATGATGACTAAAGGTATACCTAGTTGGTCCAAGTCATTTAAGAGGTTATGGTTTTAGGTAGGTTCAAGGCAAGGCACACCAAGGCATCTCTTTTACTTGTTTCTTCATCCTTGATGTATCTGGTCCATCTTGAGTCTTCGGTCTTCGTCTTCATTAAGCTCAACCGACACTAGACTCATTGACCTAAGTGATTGACAAACAAGGTGCACTAGTATGCCACGAAAAAGTGCACTAACAATCTCCCCCTTTGTCAATTACTTACAAAAACCTAACCTACCAAAACAAATACATGAACAAGATATTACATTGATAATGAATTAAATACAGGACTCTTGACATGTCTAACTAAGCAACTCCTCTTCAGTTTGCTCCCCCATAACCTGTCAATCCCTACATCACAAAACATAGTAAACTAGTTTTGGTGGGACTTGATCTTTCTCCCCCTTTTTGTCAGCAATTGACAAACTATTCTCTCCCCCTTAATGATATATCAATAAGGTTAAGGTAAGAGTAGCTAGTATGTCGCAGTTATAACTATAAGCACATGCCAACAAGGAGAGTATTGTGTGCATGAACTTTAAAACATGGAGCATGTTAAGGAATATGATTAATAAGAAAATGTAACTATCTAAGCATAGTTAATCATGCATAATTGGTCAAAGATATACATTTGCAATAAAAGCACAAAGGGCATATAGCCCAATCAACCAACCTCCCCTAATGGTATATCAAGACCAATACTAAGCAAATATTAGCATATAATGAAGCAAATAATTCAGCAAAATTAGCTAATCTAGGCATGATGATAGTCTAGCAAGCAAATATACAAGTTAAAAGTAAGGCTAAACTACCAAATTTAGGCTTATGAGGCTTGAATCCTCTGATTTTCCTATTTAAGAATTTCTAGCTACCATCACTAATTATGTTTAGTTTGATTAGCCTAACGGTAACTAATTTCCTCAACACCCTCATAAAATGTAACATGAGGTGAGAGGTTGGGAACTCCTTCTCCTAGAAGGGATAGCAGTCGGGATACTCTCTTAGATAAGAGGGAAGAGATGTAGTGGTGAAAGCCGTGAGTGCTAATCTTTATGTTGGCTCCCATCACTAGCGGAGTCACCGGATTTGGAGTCCGACTCCTTCCGTATCATCCCAAGTGGCAGTCATTGCCTTTTTGCCTTTTGGTTTAGGCACATCCGGACATTCCGGGGCGATATGGGCACGACGACCGCAACCGTAACAACGAACGGATGATGGTTTAGATGATTTTCCTTTATGTTTATCATCCTTCTTGTCCTTCTTGTCACGGCTACTCCCTCTATCAAATCTGAGGAATCTCTTGAATTTTTTGTTCAACTTTTCTTCTTCATCATCCTCATCATCACTATCTTCCTTCGACTCACTCTTAATTTTCTTATGTTTGTGAGAGGACTTTAGAGCGATGCGTTTCTTTCTAGAGGCGGCCTTAAAGTGTAATTCATGAGTTTGTAGGGAACCTATGAGTTCTTCTACTTTCATGTTATCTATGTCTCTACACTCCTCTAAGGCTACATTTTTTGTGTCAAATCTTTTCGGGAGGGACCTAAGTATTTTTCTATAAATCCTTCCTTCCGGAACCTGATCACCCAAGACAAACATGGAGTTACAAATATTAGACAATTTAGTATAAAATTCCATGAAGGTTTCAGTCTCTTCCATCCTAATGTTTTCAAATTTGGTGGTTAAGAGCTGAAGCTTCGAGCATCTTACTGTGCTAGTTCCCTCGTGGGTAACCTCAAGTATATCGCACGCTTCTTTTGCAGTTGCGCATGTGAGAATGCCCTGATATTCATCTGGGGAAACCACACAGCAAATCACATTGAGAGCTTTGGCATTTGCCATGTATTGAGCTCTCTCTCTGTCATCCCATTTGGAATCATCTTTAGGAATGACAATGTATTTCCCATCAACCTCCACTTGCACGGTGGGCAAGGTATATCCATTTTGTGTGCTAAGCCACACCGGATAGTCCACAGATTCGAGAAAAATCCTCATTCTAGCCTTCCAATAAGCATAGTTGGACCCGTCAAAGAATGGTGACGGTTGGTGGTACTCTCGTCTCGGTTAGACATTATGCTAGTGCTCCGGTACCGGATCTTACTCTAGACGGTTAAGTCCTTGAAGACCAACCCGCCCTGATACCAATTGAAATTGCATCTGGTAGTCTAACACGACACCCTATGCATACAGATGCGGAAGCTTAAGGAGCAACTATGACTATGGCTAAGTCCTAGGGGGGGGGGGGGGGGGGTGATTAGGACCTTTGAAATTCTTTTTACCTACTTAACAGATTTAGCAAATCAAACTACGTAAGCGATAAACACTTTGGCTTTCAAGCCTAAGTGGGTCCAATCAAAAGACTAGCAAATGATAAATGCAATTAACAACCTAGTCTAATCAACACATGTGGACTAATGAGGATGGATCAACAAAAGCTCAAGTCTACATGAGGTAGTGAAAGTACATCTTGTGCATGTGGAGGTGCATATCAAGCACCTAGCATACATTCCTAACTAAGCATACATAATTAACAAGTTAAACACAATGCATAAAGAGAAATGAGCTTAAGAACAATCACAAACACAAGGATGTATAGTGGTTCGATTACTTGTCTGCTCCACTCCCGGTTCAAGTACTCAACACCTTTGAGCACACCGGCATTCACTGGGGAGTTTAAATCTGGTTCCTCCCAACCAAGGTGTTTTAACTCGGATCCACCCAACCGGGGAGTTTACAGGTTCCTCCCAACCTACACGTTTGCACCCGTGTTGGTGGCTCCCCCTTGGAGACTATGTTTAGGCCCGACAAACGTGCCAAGGAATGGCTAACGTCCCTGAATTTAGGCCCGGCAAACGAGCCAAGGGGTGCCTAACAGCCCCTAGTCTTTAAGCCCACAAACAGGCCAAGGATCGGCAAACGACCCTAGTTCGAGTTTGTTAAACAAACTCTACACTCAACTCCCACAGGGAATTGAGTGAATGGACTCCTAACGAGACAACCTTACTTGTCGGATTGAGCCCCTTTGTAGCACCGCTTTGGGTTACTTCTTCTTGCTCTCCTGTGCTTGAATCAGCTCCCCTTGTGCTCCCCTGATCTTTGACGCCGCTGCTTTGCCAAGGCTTCAGCTCTAAGATCAGCTACCTTGCATGTGATGCTCCATTGGAGATGCCCAAGGTGCTAAGGAATGGTGAATCCTCTACAAATGGTAGGAAATAGGTTTCCTAGAGGAATACACCTATTTGGACTCCTAGGTAGTGTTTAGACAAGGAATTTAACTATGATCAAGGTGTCTAAACCCTAGGAATCAAGAGGAAACAAGTCCATTCTTAAGATGCCATTGAATGGCCCAAGTTTGTGATGAAAATTCAAGGAGAATGGCTTGCTATGGGTTTGGGTTAGATCCTCTGATGGTCTTTAGCAATGGTGGGTTCTATCTCCTCAAAATCCCCTCTCTATACTAAAAAATGAATCCCCCTCTTTAAATAGATTTTCTTCCAATGGTAAAAAAAGGGGCAGATTCGTGCATCTTCGATTGATCGGAAAAAGGATTCGATTGATCGAAGACTAGTCCGATTGATCGGAGACATGTCGGATTGATAGGAGATCAGTCTAGGGGATTCTCTGGAAGATATTTCGATTGAACGAAAACATGGTCCGATTAATCGGACTAACCCCTTCCGATGGATCGTAAGACTGTCCGATTGATCGAAAATATGTTTAGTGGATTTTCAAAGTTGCTGGAACAATTTTCGATTGATCGGAACTTCGGTCTGATTGATCAAAGTCCTATCGGAGCCAATGTCCGATTGATCAGAGATCAATAAAAAATTGCTGTTTGAGCTGAATTGTTTACAACAGCTTCCACCTCTTTAATTAGTCTAACTTATCATGTTTTTCATGGATTTCTAAGACTAATGACGATGACTAAAGGTATACCTAGTTGGTCCAAGTCATCTAAGAGGTTATGGTTTTGGGTAGGTTCAAGGCAAGGCACACCAAGGCATCTCTTTTACCTGTTTCTTCATCCTTGATGTATTTGGTCCGTCTTGATTCTTCGGTCTTCGTCTCCATTAAGCTCAACCTACAATAGACTCACTGACCTAAGTGATTGACAAACAAGGTGCACTAGTATGCCACGAAAAAGTGCACTAACATATTTCTCATATAATCATTGAGAGTAATTCTAAGTGCAGAATTATGATTATTTCAAAGGATGCTTTTAAGGCTTTGCAGGGCTTGGGATTGAAGGAATGTAGACAATCTCGATTCTTTTACACACATTTACATGGCAGGTAATAAGCTTGTTGATGCATTAGCAAATTGCTGGTGTGACCCAAGTTTAAATTGTTTCTTTTATCAAAAGGATAGCTTGCCTAGCTCGATCAAATCTAAATTGTTCTCTAATACGGTTAGACTAATAATTATGGAGAAAAAACAACTAATATGTGAATATATCTGTGTAAATATTATATTTAAATAAGTTCAAAATATAAAACTTCAATAAAACTCTTCCAATTCTATACAGACAGAGCAATAATGTATATTGGTAATCTAATTATGGGTTTATCATTCTTGGTCTCTTCCAAATCATTCCTTTTCAAGGGATCCCTATATTAAATTATTTGTCTATACTAAAAATTTCCACCCCCTACTTAATTATATCAATCGGCAAGCAATTGCCAATCTTTATTTTTTAAATCACCCTCTTTTATTTTATTTTTTAATGAAACATGATTTTGACAAAAAAAAAAAAAAAAAAAAAAACAGAGAGAGGTTTTGCCTAACATCCAAGAAATATAGAATTTTAAATGTTGAAGCAATTATAGAAGTTCTTTTTTTTTTCCAGAAATATGGAGTTTAAAAGGGAGTTATGGTATCTATCGCCTACATTCAAATAAGCGGAATTGAAGAGACAATGGATAGGTGCAAGGAGATTTTGGTCCATGGACCATCCATAGTGCAGGACATGGTGCCAATGGCTTGATGTACTGACCGTGGGCTTGACTTTCACATGCTATAAAAATATAGAAATTCTCAACTTAAGATGGGGAACATATAAGTTACTGGGAAGTATATAAAAACAAGGTGTTGGGCATCCCCTGCAGTACTTACTCAAGGGAATCAAATCTGAAACGTCTAAATAGGGTTATCCGCTTTGGATTGGTCTGTTAGTGCACTAATTAGTGCATTGTATAGTCAATTTCATGATTGTTTAAGTCAGTCGAGTCTTGTGAGCCCCGATGAAGATTGAAGACTTAAGACTTGAAGACCAAAACAGCTTTCTGCACTCAAGTTCAAGCCAAAACAAGTTCAGAAGGTAAGTTGCATATAGACAACCCATAAGATCCCAAAACACCAATATTTATGGCATTCTAGACATACTAATCTTAGCCATTTAGTCCACGGTCTTAAGGTCGAGATGATCAATCTTGAACCTTCATTAAGTAGGTGTCAAACTATGAAAAACAATAGGAAAATCACTTTAGTGGGGCACAAAATAGTTCAACTGGAAATCAACTTGAATATGGGCATAGATAAGGCTGGCCGGCCAGTCGGTCACACTGGTCCTTGACTAGCAGCTTTAAAAGAAGATATCAACAATCAGCCGATCGGTCTAATGACCAGCCAGACAACAGGTCGGATGGACCATCTGATCAGTCGGACATGGCAAAAATTGTCTAGACAATGTTAGGACAAGCATGCCGACCGCCCAGCCAACAGGTTGGACAGCAGGTCAGCTGCCCTATTTGACTGGCCGACCAGTAGGTCGGATATGCCAAAATTGGTCCAGCAAGTTTGTAGTTTTTGGACTACTTACCCGACTCATCTGAGGGTAGGCCGGCTGACAGGTCGGACCTCAAGTTCGACTGGTCAGAGGGGGTCCCAAGCAGGTTGGAATATGACCATTTTATATCCGTTTGTACTCATTTTTGGGCCTCTATAAAGGCATATCTTGAGTCCTTTAATGGGAGAACATGCACACCCATTGAGAGGATTGGAAGGGGCAATTAAGAGTATTATCTAACCTTACTTTGCTCATCATTGCTTAAAGTTCATCACTCAAACCAAGTGATTCATGGCACTTTAATGAGCATTCAAAGCTCGGTTTGAAGTATGAACTCAAGCAAAGTATTCATGGCTGACTTAACCCATCTTGTTGAATCTCTTGGTCATCAATAGCCATTGAATACTCAAAGTAGGTATTTCCTATTGTTATAGTCAAATTGCGGTGATCGGAGGATCTCTCGAGGACTCGAGACGTACGAGCACCCTTATAACAATATTCGACTTGCTAGCCCATCTGGTCTAGTCTCTCACATTAGACAAGTACGACGCACAGTTACCGAGTCATCGAGCCCTTATGGTTGATGGTCGAATATTAGGAGAGTACGGAATACCTTTCTCAACATGCGAGCAGCTCGGCTCGTGGTCGCCGAAAGGGGTCGCATCTTAACATACGAGTTGTTATTTCCGAATCAAAGCATTCTCCGCCTTTATAGTTCTAGCAGCCCATATAGACCAATTTTGGGCTTATCTTTGCCTATGGCACTAGATCTCAAGGGATCACTATCAAGAAACGTAATCGATCAGATGTCTAATTGGATTATGCCGTTCCCTTATTTAGGGATCAACAGGATAGGCACCTTATCCCCGAAAATCAGGAGTAATCTTGATTTCTACGTACAGAGTGGGTCATTTGGATCTATATAAATGGATGGTTTCATCGATAAGAAGGTACACAATCTCTGAGCTTCAAAGCTTTTCATTTCCTTTGTAACCGCGTCCCATCTAACTTAAGCTTCGGAGGGCCAACGGCTAGACACCGGCCACCCGTAGTTTTCCTTTTTGCCTTTTCAGGTGAGGAAACTGCGTTGAAGGGAGGAGAACATCTGGAGGACCTTGTTACAGAATCTCATGTAAACAGATTGGCGCCGTCTGTGGGAACACTTGATCGTCAAGATTAGCCGCTCTCATCACTAATCGAAGTCTTCCCACCATGCCTCCCAAAAAGACAGTCCATCCTTCCACTTCAAGGCAGACGCTGCCTCCGCCTGACATTACCGAACCAGGGTTCATCCCTTCGACTACTTCAACGGGCATCCCCCAGGGAGACCCTAACGTGTCATTGCAAAACCCGTTATTTGAAGCTTCCAGAAATCAAGAAGATGTCATGCATTTCCTCGAAAGCACACTCTTAACCCTCAACGCCGGATTTCAAGCCTTGTCTAATCGGCTTGATCAGCATTTCCCGGAGCCTTAGTGGCAACCTTTCGAAGGGTTGCCAGCGCAACCTATACTAGTGGCTTCCAGACATTCCGCGGACGAACCACAAGTCCAACCAAATCATCCTCCGTCAAATCGAATGCCACTTGGCAACCAAGCCCCTGTATGTTAGTGCACTTTTCTATGGCATACTAGTGCACCTTGTTTGTCAATTACTTAGGTCAGTGGGTCTAGTGTCGGTTGAGCTTAAAGAAGACGAAGACCGAAGCCTCAAGTGGCCCGGCTGCATCAAGAAAGAAGAAACAGGTAAATGTGATGCCTTGGTGTGCCTTGCCTTGACCAAAACCTAACCCATAACCTCTTAGATGACTTGGACCAACTAGGTATACCCTTAGTCATCATCATTAGTCTTAGAACTCCATGAAAAACATGATAAGATAGACTAATTTAAGAGGTGGAAGCTGCTGCAATAAAAAAGGCTCAAACAGCAGTTTCCGATAGGTGTTCCGATAGGACTCCGATCAATCGGACACTGGCTCCGATAGGACTCCGATCAATCGGACAGAAGCTCCGATCAATCGGACAGAATCTCCGATCAATCGAAAATTTTTCCAGCAACCTTGAAAATCCACTGGACATATTTCCGATCAATCGGACAGTCTTCCGATCCATCGGAAGGGGTCCGTCCGATCAATCGGACAGTGTTCCGATCAATCGGAATATCTTCCAGAGACTTCACTGGATAGATTTCCGATCAATCGGACTTGTCTCCGATCAATCGGACAGGTCTCCGATCCATCGGACCTTCTTCCGATCAATCGGAGATGCGCGAATCTGCCCGTTTTTTTACCGTTGGAAGAAAATCTATTTAAAAGGGGGATTCGTTTTTTGAGCTATCAGGGGATTTTGAGGAGATAGAAGCCACCATCGCTAGAGATCATTAGAGGCTCTATCCCAAACCTATAGCAAGCCATTCTCCTTGTGTTTTCATCACAAGCTTGGGCCATTCAATGACATCTTGAGAATAGGACTTGTTCCCTCTTGATTCCTAGGGTTTAGACACCTTGATGATAGTTAAATCCTTTGTCTAAACACTACCTAGGAGTCCATTTAGGTGCATTCCTCTAGGAAACCCATTTCCTTACCATTTGTAGAGGTTTCACCATTCCCTAGCACCTTGGGCATCTCCAATGGAGCATCACATGCAAGGTAGCTGATCTTGGAGCTGAAGCCTTGGCAAAGCAACGGCGTCAACGATCAGGGGAGCACAAGGGGAGCTGATTCAAGCACGGGAGAGCGAGAAGAAGCAACCCGAAGCGGCGCTGAACAAGGGGCTCAATCCGACAAGTAAGGTTGTCTTGTTAAGAGTCCATCCACTCAATTCCCTGTGGGAGTTGAGTGTAGAGTTTGTTTGACAAACTCGCCCCGGGGTCGTTAGCCGATCCTTGGCCTATTAGTTGGGCCTAAAATCTAGGGACGTCAGCCGTTCCTTGGCACGTTAGTCGGGCCTAAAACAAAGTCTCCAAGGGGGAGCCACCAACACGGGTGCAAACGTGTAGGTTGGGAGGAACCTGTAAACTCCCCGGTTGGGTGGATCCGAGTTAAAACACCTTGGTTGGGAGGAACCAGATTTAAACTCCCCAGTGAATGCCGGTGTGCTCAAAGGGGTTGAGTACTTGAACCGGGAGTGGAGTAGACAAGTAGTCGAACCACTATACATCGTTGTGTTTGTGATTGATTCTTGAGCACATTTCTCTTTATGCATTATGTTTAATTGATTAATTATGAATGCTTAGTTAGGAATGTATGCTAGGCACTTGATAGGCACATCCACACTCACAAGATGTACTTTCACTACCTCATGTTGACTTGAGCATTTCTTGATCCATCCTCTCTAGTCCACATGAGTTGATTAGACTAGGTTGCTTATTGCTTTATCTGATGCTAGTCTATTAATTGGACCCACTTAGGCTTGGAAGCCGAAGTGTTATCGCTTACGTAGCTTAATTTGTTGAATTGTTTAAGTAGGCGAAAGTTTTTTTAAAAAGGTCCTTATCACCCCCCTCCTATAGGTTTAGCCATAATTCTATGTTGCTCCTCAAGCTTCCGCACGCGTATGCGTAGGGTGTCGTGTTAGGCTACCCGACGCAATTTCAATTGGTATCAGAGCGGGTTGCTCTTCAAGGACGTAACCGTCTAGAGTAAGATCCGATACCAGAGCACTAGCATCATGTCTAACCGAGATGGGAGTGCCACCAACCGTCCACCTTTCTTTGACGGGTCTAACTATGCTTATTGGAAAGCGAGAATGAGAATTTTTCTCCAATCCATGGACCGTCCGGTGTGGCTTAGCACACAAACTGGATATACCTTGCCCACCGAGCAAGTGGAGGTTGATGGGAAATACATTGTCATTCCCAAAGATGATTCCAAATGGGATGACATAGAGAGAGCTCAATACATGGCAAATGCCAAAGCTCTCAATGCGATTTGCTGTGCGGTTTCCCCGGATGAATTTCAGCGCATTCTCACATGCGCAACTGCAAAAGAAGCGTGGGATATACTTGAGGTTACCCACGAGGGAACTAGCACAGTAAGACGCTCGAAGCTTCAGCTCTTAACCACCAAATTTGAAAATATTAGGATGGAAGAGACTGAAACTTTCATGGAGTTTTATACTAAATTGTCAGATATTTGTAACTCCATGTTTGTCTTGGGAGATCGGGTTCCGGAAGGAAGGATTTGTAGAAAAATACTTAGGTCCCTCCCGGGAAGATTTGACTCCAAGATAGTTGCCTTAGAGGAGTGTAGAGATATAGATAGTATGAAAGTAGAAGAACTCATAGGTTCCCTACAAACTCATGAACTACACTTTAAGGCCCCCTCTAGGAAGAAAAACATCGCCTTAAAATCCTCTCACAAACATAAGAAAATTAAGAGTGAGTCGGAGGAAGATAGCGATGATGAGGATGATGAGGAAGAAAAATTAAACAAAAAATTCAAGAGATTCCTCAAATTTGATAGAGGGAATAGCCGTGACAAGAAGGACAAGAAGGGTGATAAACATAGAGGGAAATCATCCAAACCTTCATCCGTCCGATGTTACGGTTGCGGTCAACGTGGCCATATTGCCCCGGACTGTCCGGAAACGCCTAAACCGAAAGGTAAAAAGGCGATGGCTGCCACGTGGGATAATACGGAGGAGTCGGACTCCAAATCCGATGATTCTACTAGTGATGGGAGCCAACATAATGATCTAGCTCTCTCGGCTTCCACCACTACCCCTCTTCCCGCTTATCTAAGAGGGGATCCCAACCGCTATCCCTTCTAGGAGTAGAAGGAGTTCCCAACCCCTCACCTCATGCTACATTTTATGAGGGTGTTGAGGAAATTAGTTACCCTTAGGCTTATCAAACTAAACATAGTTAGTGAGGGTAGCTAGAAATGCTTATATAGGTAAATCTGAGGATTTCAGCCTCATTTCTGTGTGTATGGGCAAATCAGAGGATTCAAGCCTCATTAGCCCAATTTTTGATAATTTAGCCTTGCTTTTAATTAATATATTTGCTTGCTAGATTATTACCATGCTTAGATTAGCTAATCATCTTGAGTTTTATGCTTCATTGTATGCTAATCTTTGCTTAGTATTGGTCTTGATATACCAATAGGGGAGGTTAGTTGATTGGGCTATAAGCCCTTGAGCTTTAATGCTTAGTGTATATCATAGATGACCAATTTAGCATGATTAACTATGCTTAGATAGTTACATTTTCTTGTTAATCATGTTCTTTAGCATGCTCCATGATTTTATGTTCATGCACCCTATACTCTCTCTAGTTAGCATGGGCTTATAGTTATAACTGCGACATACTATCTTCTCTTACCTTAATCTTAATTGATATATCGTTAAGGGGGAGAGAATAGTTTGTCAATTGCTAACAAAAAGGGGGAGAAAGATCAAGTCCCACCAAAACTAGTTTGCTATGTTTTGTGATGCAGGGATTGACAGGTTATGGGGGAGCAATCTGAAGAGGAGCAGCTTAGTTTAGGCATGTCAAGAGTCCTGTATTTTATTTCATATCAATGTAATCTCTTGTACATGTATTTGTTTTGGTAGGTTAGGTTTTTGTAAGTAATTGACAAAGGGGGAGATTGTTAGTGCACTTTTCTATGGCATACTAGTGCACCTTGTTTGTCAATTACTTAGGTCAGTGGGTCTAGTGTCGGTTGAGCTTAAAGAAGACGAAGACCGAAGCCTCAAGTGGCCCGGCTGCATCAAGAAAGAAGAAACAGGTAAATGTGATGCCTTGGTGTGCCTTGCCTTGACCAAAACCTAACCCATAACCTCTTAGATGACTTGGACCAACTAGGTATACCCTTAGTCATCATCATTAGTCTTAGAACTCCATGAAAAACATGATAAGATAGACTAATTTAAGAGGTGGAAGCTGCTGCAATAAAAAAGGCTCAAACAGCAGTTTCCGATAGGTGTTCCGATAGGACTCCGATCAATCGGACACTGGCTCCGATAGGACTCCGATCAATCGGACAGAAGATCCGATCAATCGGACAGAATCTCCGATCAATCGGAAATTTTTCCAGCAACCTTGAAAATCCACTGGACATATTTCCGATCAATCGGACAGTCTTCCGATCCATCGGAAGGGGTCCGTCCGATCAATCGGACAGTGTTCCGATCAATCGGAATATCTTCCAGAGACTTCACTGGATAGATTTCCGATCAATCGGACTTGTCTCCGATCAATCGGACAGGTCTCCGATCCATCGGACCTTCTTCCGATCAATCGGAGATGCGCGAATCTGCCCATTTTTTTACCGTTGGAAGAAAATCTATTTAAAAGGGGGATTCGTTTTTTGAGCTATCAGGGGATTTTGAGGAGATAGAAGCCACCATCGCTAGAGATCATTAGAGGCTCTATCCCAAACCTATAGCAAGCCATTCTCCTTGTGTTTTCATCACAAGCTTGGGCCATTCAATGGCATCTTGAGAATAGGACTTGTTCCCTCTTGATTCCTAGGGTTTAGACACCTTGATGATAGTTAAATCCTTTGTCTAAACACTACCTAGGAGTCCATTTAGGTGCATTCCTCTAGGAAACCCATTTCCTTACCATTTGTAGAGGTTTCACCATTCCCTAGCACCTTGGGCATCTCCAATGGAGCATCACATGCAAGGTAGCTGATCTTGGAGCTGAAGCCTTGGCAAAGCAACGGCGTCAACGATCAGGGGAGCACAAGGGGAGCTGATTCAAGCACGGGAGAGCGAGAAGAAGCAACCCGAAGCGGCGCTGAACAAGGGGCTCAATCCGACAAGTAAGGTTGTCTTGTTAAGAGTCCATCCACTCAATTCCCTGTGGGAGTTGAGTGTAGAGTTTGTTTGACAAACTCGCCCCGGGGTCGTTAGCCGATCCTTGGCCTATTAGTTGGGCCTAAAATCTAGGGAAGTCAGCCGTTCCTTGGCACGTTAGTCGGGCCTAAAACAAAGTCTCCAAGGGGGAGCCACCAACACGGGTGCAAACGTGTAGGTTGGGAGGAACCTGTAAACTCCCCGGTTGGGTGGATCCGAGTTAAAACACCTTGGTTGGGAGGAACCAGATTTAAACTCCCCAGTGAATGCCGGTGTGCTCAAAGGGGTTGAGTACTTGAACCGGGAGTGGAGTAGACAAGTAGTCGAACCACTATACATCGTTGTGTTTGTGATTGATTCTTGAGCACATTTCTCTTTATGCATTATGTTTAATTGATTAATTATGAATGCTTAGTTAGGAATGTATGCTAGGCACTTGATAGGCACATCCACACTCACAAGATGTACTTTCACTACCTCATGTTGACTTGAGCATTTCTTGATCCATCCTCTCTAGTCCACATGAGTTGATTAGACTAGGTTGCTTATTGCTTTATCTGATGCTAGTCTATTAATTGGACCCACTTAGGCTTGGAAGCCGAAGTGTTATCGCTTACGTAGCTTAATTTGTTGAATTGTTTAAGTAGGCGAAAGTTTTTTTAAAAAGGTCCTTATCACCCCCCTCCTATAGGTTTAGCCATAATTCTATGTTGCTCCTCAAGCTTCCGCACGCGTATGCGTAGGGTGTCGTGTTAGGCTACCCGACGCAATTTCACTGTATTACCCCCGCATTCCATACACTCTAGTGCTTCCCGGCAACAGCAATCTTAGGGGTCCACCGTCGAAACATCAGGTTATACCTTACCATGGGAGGAGACCTCAAAAGAATCCATGATCGTTTTGATGATATAGAACAACGATATCAGGCAAATCGACCATCTACTGCTGTGGCGTTTATACATCGGTCCGAGTATCCTTTCACCTGCGAGATCATGGAAGCACATTTACCAAGGAAGTACCGCACGCCCGTCATTACCCCGTATACGGGTACTGGCGATCCTCTCGAACACCTGGAAGCGTATAGGTCTCTCATGGAGCTAGAGGGACATGGGTCAGAAATCATGTGTAGAGCATTCTCCCTAACCTTAAAGGAGGCAGCTCGTATATGGTTCCGGGGGCTAAAGCCTCAATCCATCGGGTACTTTGCACAGCTATCGGAGCTATTCCTGTCTCAGTTCATGGGAAGCATCCGTACTAAAAATCTGGCATCTCACCTAATGGATTTGAAACAGCAGCATGGAGAGACGATAAAGGAGTTTACAGTACGTTCACTACAGAAGCCGTCCAAACTGAAGGTTATACCGAAGAAAAAGGCCTCACCGCCCTTATAGCCGAAATTACAAGCGAGAAATTTAGATTTGCTCTAGATAAGAACCCCCCTAAAACCATGACGGAATTCTAAGCAAAAGCTCAGAAATATATCAATGCGGAAGAAGTTGCTTTGGCACGTCATGGTATACAGGGCAAGAAGCGCAAGCCAGAGGAAATCTCTCCCTCAGATAAGAAATATCGAAGTGATCGACGGGACCGCTCTCCCAAGAAGATTTATTCTGGTAAATATCATAACTACACTCCTCTTTACCGATCCCCTGAAAAGGTGCTAAGGAAGATCAATCATAAACCATATGTGAAATGGCCCGCAAAGATCAAATCTGATCCTGAAAAGAGAGATAAGAGCAAGTTTTGTTATTTCCATAAAGACCATGGGCACAGCACCCAAGATTGCATATCTTTACGAGATCACATCGAAGCTCTCATTCGAAAAGGTTATCTTCAAGATTATATTGTCCGACAAGGTCGATCACCTAAAAGGGCGGAAGCCCTGCCACACCAGAAGAAATCACCTCACCATCATACTTCACAAGAAGACATAGAACCTACGGGGGAGATTCGGACCATCGCCGGAGGACCAGCTTGCGGGGAAGATTCTCAAGCATCAAGAAAAGCATACACTCGTAAGGCATCTAAAAAGCCCCAGCATTTCTACTGGTTGGAACAGACGCCCAACATGTCAGAATCCAGCCATCCTCCAATCTCCTTCTCCCTCGAGGATGCAGAGGGGATTCACTTCCCTCACGAAGACTCCATCGTGGTCGTGCTAAAGGTATCAAATTATCTGACTCATCGTATTATGGTGGATAAAGGTAGCTCTGCTGATATTCTCTACCTAGAGGCTTTCAACAAAATGGCGCTCGCTAGGAGCCAGCTCAAACCAATTTCAACCCCTCTCATCGGCTTCGGGGGCGAAGTGGTGACACCTGAAGGAAGCATTGACCTTCCAGTCACCTTTGGTGAGAGCCCAACGAAAACGACTATCTTCTTGAATTTCCTCGTGGTAGATCGAAAATCAGCATATAACGTCATTTTGGGTCGACCTTCGCTTAACAAGGTAGGGGCAGCGTTGCATCCGCTATACTTGTGCATAAAATTCCCTACCCCAAATGGCATCGGGGTTGTACGAGGAAATTAAAAGGAAGCCCGAGCGTGTTACGAGATAGCCGTACAAGACCGAAAAAAGGCCCAGACGACGCCATATATGTGGTGGCACAAGATCCATTAGGTCTTCTGACGGCAACCTCGTTGGACCCAAGAGAGAATACTCTCCAATCTAAAACTCCCGGAGAAGAGATAGTGGCAATCCACTTAACTAAAGACGACTCATCCAAAGTTGTCTACATGGGATCCTCTTTAAGCAGGGTCTTTAGGGAAAAGCGTCGTAGAAAATGACCACCTTGCAGATCTTCGAGAAGCCTTTGACTTAATGAGGAAGTATCAGATGAAACTAAATCCAGAGAAATGTGCTTTCGGTGTGTCCGTCGGAAAATTTCTCGAATTTATGGTTGGCCAGCGAGGAATCGAGGCAAATTCGAAAAAAAATAAAAGCATTGATCGAAATGAAGTCTCCGACCACTCTCAAAGATGTCCAACGTTTGGCGGGTCATATCGCATCGTTGAACAGGTTCATTTCGCGGGCCTCTGACAAGTGTTTACCCTTCTTTAAGCTCCTCCGAGCCACCGCCAAATCTGATTGGGAGTGGACACCGCAATACGAAGAAGCGTTCCAACAACTGAAGCAATATATGAGTGCACCCCCCATTTTATCTAAACCTATGGCACACGAGCAACTTCTTCTTTATTTATCTGTGTCTTCTACGGCCGTTAATGCCGCTTTAATAAGAGAAGATTCCGGGGTACAAAGGCCCGTTTATTATATTAGTCGAGCGATGGTGGATGCCGAAACTAGGTATTCTGATATGGAGAAGTTGGCCCTTGCTTTAGTCACGGCTACCCAAAAACTGCGACCCTACTTCCAAGCCCACGCTATATTAATGCCAACAAATCATCCGTTACGGCAGGTCCTTAAAAAACCCAAGGTTTCAGGGCGGTTAACTAAATGGACGGTCGAGATCAGTGAGCACGATATTTCATTTTGCCCCAGGACCGCCATCAAGGGTCAGGCCGTGGCTTACTTCATCGCCAACTTCACATACTCCTCTCCCGATGATAATTTCGCGACCAGCAACCAGCCACCCTGGTCACTCTTCGTGGACGGGTCCTCACGGGCCACCGGTAGTGGAGCGGGCCTAATTCTAGTTGCTCTAGACGGGTCGCATTTTCAATACGCTTTATGATTTGATTCTCGTATCTCAAGTAATGAAGCAGAATATGAGGCTCTAATCGTTGGCCTCGAACTAGCAAACGTCCTCTCAATTCAGAATCTACTCATTCATAGTGACTCTCAGCTCATAGTCAATCAGGTGCTCAGCGAATTTAAGGCAAAAGAAGAAAGAATGGCCTTATACAAATCTCGAGTGCTCATCCTGCTCGCGAAGCTAAAGAATTATGAAATAGTCCATATCCCTCACGAGAAGAACCAACTCGCGGATTCTTTGGCAAAACTCGCCTCTGCACCAGAATCTGAGTTATCACATTCAATTCCCATCGAGCACCTTCTGACCTCGAGTATCGACCAAGCAACTCCTGGGCAAGTGATCGCGGTCCATCCCTCTCCATGTTGGATGGATCCCATTGTCCTCTATCTCAGGGATGGACATCTTTTAGACAACAAGAAATCCGCATGACAAATTCGTCATCGAGCTGCCAGGTATACTTTACAAAATGGAACGTTATTACGTAAGAGTTTCTCTTTGCCCTACTTAAGGTGTCTTCACCTAGAAGAAGCACATCGTGTTCTGGATGAAATACACCAGGGGGCATGTGGTAACCACCCAAGGGGACGATCTCTAGCATATAAGGCGATGAGGCAAGGATATTACTGGCCCACCATGAAGGCAGATGCGATCGAATTCTCTAAAAATGTGGCAAGTGCCAGCGATATTCTCCTATACCTCACATACCGTCCGAGCAAATGACGCCAATGGATAGCCCCTGGCCCTTCGCCCAATGGGGAGTCGATATCATCGGACCCTTACTTATCAGGAAAGGTCAAAACAGGTTCGCAATCGTGACGGTCGATTACTTCACCAATGGGTCGAGGCAGAACCATTAGCCAGAATTACAGAGAAACAGACCACTAAGTTCGTATGGAGAAATATCATATGCCGTTATGGGCTCCCCCACACTATAATCACCGATAATGGAAAGCAATTCGACAACGCCGCTTTCGATGAATTTTGTGAAAAATGAAAGATATGCAATGTCTGCAACTCTCCATATCATCCTCAAGCTAATGGGCAAGTTGAAGCGGTGAATAAAATCATCAAGCATCATTTAAAGACCAAGCTTGGTGTGTAAAGGCATGTGGCCAGAACTCCTGCCAGAAGTCTTATGGGCATATAGGACTACGACTTGCACATCAACAGGCGAACCTCCTTTCTCCTTAGCATTCGACACCGACGCAGCAGTACCGGTTGAAGTTCAAGTACCTTCGTATCGAATTGAGCAGTATGATCCCACTTGTAATCAGGAAGGTCTCCGACTTCATCTTGAACTCTTGGAAGAACGGAGGGATGCCTCCCAGCTGCGAGCAGCAGCGTATCAGCAGCAGCATTGCTCGCTATCGTAATGCTAAAGTCTGGCCTAGAGCTTTCTAGCTCGGTGATTTGGTCCTTAGACAGAACCTCGGAGCTCCTGCTCGTTTGTTAGACCCAAATTGGGAGGGCCCGTACCAAGTCATCAAGATTGTGCAACCCGGTACTTATTATCTTGAAGATATGCAGGGAAGACCCGTACGTCGCCCTTGGCATGTGGAACATTTGCTACGGTATTTCCCTTAATTCGATGTAATTATGAACGACATTCGAATAAACATGAATCATAGTCAGTCTTTTGGTCGCTACTCCATTTGATTGGACCCGAATAGCCCCGAAGAGAATACACACATTCTCTTGGCCAATTACCTACCCTTGGTAGAATCAAAGTCTCAATCTATAGATCAGTCTATCTCCACGCGGACATGGTCACCACGACCCCCGGATTGAGCCTAACTCATTACTACGTGAGTTAAGTATGAAGGCATTTAGTATACCAGAAAGGAAGAACGAAAGAAAGGAAAAAGGTGTATTCTCATTTATCTCAATTGGTTACAAAGTCAAGATGTTTACAAAACGCAAAATCAATACATGAGTTGAGCAAATAAAAAAAATATATGACAAAGAGAAGAGATAATCAGTCTCGCGCATCGGTTGAAGGAGGAGCGACGCTCTCGGCTTCAGGGCCCACTTCGGATACCCCTCCAGCTTGAGTGACCTCGGTCACTTCATTCTCAGCAGCTGCTCTTTCCTCTGCAGTTATGATGGCAGCGACCTTCTCGAATTCACCCATATCAAAAGATGGGGACATCCGCTGCACTACTCGTAGTGCGAAGTCGCGACCAGCATCGTACGACTCGTATCTCTCGTCGTCGTACAGCTGTGAGGTTTGGAACTCCGTGATGGCTCGGCCTCCTTCTTCAGAAAGCATCTTGACAAGGGCTACTCTCTCCTCATCGCAGTGGATCGAGTCGTCCTTGAGCTGCACGAGAGTGGAGCGCTCTTTGTCCAGATTGGCGCTAACTTCCTTGAGCTGCGACTTGGTTTCTGTGAGCCGCTCCTCCAACGAGATCTTGTCTTGACGGAAGATCTCTCTTTCTCTCTCTGCCTTCTCCTTCAACTCCGCGAGCTTGGCGAAGTTGGAGTCTAGACCTTAAATCTATCCGTCAGGACTTGGACTTTCTCGATGAGGATCTTTTTCTCCTCAGTCATCTTCGCGATCAAGGTCTCGCGAGACTTGATGACTTGGTCCCTTCCGTGGACCGCCTTCTCCAGAGCAACCCTCTTCCCCTCAGCCTCATCTATCACACGACGGGCGGCGAGGATATCACGCCTCGTTCGAAGAATGAGGTCCAAGCCCTACAGAACAGAAGGAAGGTTATGAGATGAGTACTCGGGAACAAACAAAGGGAGTAAAACAACAGGATCAAATTAAAACATATGTTACCTGTACCATCCTCACTCCTGCGTCGAGGAAGAGGTTTTCAAGACTTGGCTCAGGAAGGACGCCAAAAGTCTGGGGAGAGATGTTGTCAAACAGGAACTTGCAAATTGGATGGAGATGACGGGGGACGGTGAATGCTCCACTTCCAGAGGGCTGGGCTACGACTAGTCCAGCTGGGCTCGCATCTCAAGCAGTGGTCTTCTCGCGAGCGGGAGCCAACTCGCGAGCACCTTCAGGCTCGCGAGATTCTTCAGTTGGGGGGAAGCTTGCCCCCGCCTCGTCATCCCTCGGGGAGTTATTGACAATATTAATAACTGGCGGTTCAGGAGGAGCCACCAGTGAAGGAGCCATAGGTGCAGGTGTCGCTGGCGCAGCCACCGTGGCCTCAAGAAGAGGAGTATGGGTAGCTCCACCAGTCCGATTAGATGGATGAGAAGGACCGGCAGATGCCTTCTTCTGCCTCTTCGAGTTTGTGCCCTTGAGGCGATGCAGCAACCCTCTCTTCTCCCCGACATTTGTCATCGCGACCTCCTCGCGAGATATTAGTCCTGCCGCTGCGAGTCGAGAGGTTGACAGACAAGCCTCGATATGCTTGTCTCGAGCAGGAAACTTGTACACCTTCACAATCTTTTCGTGAATTCCTCCCTTCAGGTTTGGCTTCCCCAAAGCCGGGATACTTGCAAATACGAGCAGAGGTTAAAAATGCAAAAACCCTAAACTGGCTTGAGAAGCCTGCGGAGTGTGAAACTGTGCCCACCTTCACAGAAAAAGCGGTTCACACCAGGGCCCCCGGAAGTGGATCTTGACTCAGACTCCCAGCTCCTGGAAGCATAGAACCAGCGTTTCCTCCATCCGGGATCATTTGAAGAGGGTTTCCCCAGGACAAAGTTATCCCTGGTGCCAGTAACATAGGTAATACCAGCCTTCGCTGGAGGGTGCTTTCTTGAGTCGGAACATTCGGAGAAACTCTTCGGCGGTTAACTCGCCATTACCAGCTTGTGCCCAGAGCGCGAAGGAGCTCAGGACCACCCTTCATCCGTTTATGATAAGTTGCCCAGGGGCAATCTTATAACTCTGGAGTACACCGCGAATGAAGGGGTGGAGAGGAAGGTGCACCCCAAGAATAAATAAGTATTCATAGATGGCAACGCATCTTGGGGGAGGAGAATCCGGGGTTTCTCCCTCTCCGGGTAACCAGAGAACGACCGAGTCAGGAACTTGATATCTCTCCTACAACTCATTAAGCCGTTCCTCCGACAGGATGGATAGGTACATGGACGCGGAGTACCTACCCGCCGGAACCCTCGCATTGTTGGAGGAAGAAGATTCCGGGGTGGCATCCCCCAGGGGGACAGTCTCCTCATCAGAATCTCTAGCCATGGAAGTTTTCAAGATAAAAAGAAGAGAGGAAAGGAATACTCTAGAAGAAAAGAAGAATGAGGAGCGGAGTTATACCAAAAACAATGGAGAAAGAGAATTACATCGGAAGAAGAAGGATACACTAGGAGAAAGTAAGGAAAGAGGAAGAGTTTTCGAAAACTTCTGTGAAAATTCGAAGATTTGGCGGACTCCGTATATTTATAAGCAATCATTCCGCAGGATTTGACGACACGTGGCGATCTCCCGTTTGGCACAGCAGTCGAACAGGCATGGCTATTAATTCCACGGACACATGGTGAGCGTCTCTTCATTTCCTCTCTGCTGAAAAGCTGTGGAAGGCTGGCGCTCATTAATGCCAGCCCAATCATGTACAGCTTCATCTCTGATAGAGTATTAGGCGGTTATGCATGCCAGTAAGCAAGTCCTTCCCTTAGACTTCTCAGCGGCAAGGACTTGGGGGGCATCTGTTATAGTCAAATTGTGGTGATCGGAGGATCTCTCGAAGACTCGAGACGTGCAAGCACCCTTATAACAATATTCGACTTGCGAGCCCATCTGGTCGAGTCTCGCACATTAGACAAGTACGACGTGTCACGCCCCAAACCCGGGGACCGGGCTCACTAAATTTCCGATCGCCGACCTTGGTGCCAACAGCCTCCGTAGTACCCCATTCTCGGCTCCTAGCTCTCATGTGCTAGGTTCCGATCCTGGGATCCTACCAGGAGGATTTTCAGGGTAAATTTTTTTTTTTTTTGTACAGGAGCATAATCAAAACCATAAAACATCATCAAATATCCACTAATAAGTTTGTTGAGTACAGTGCTGGAAAGGGAAATACAACATGAATCAGAAGTCCAAAATATCAGGTACATAAACCGCGCTCAACGCTACTGATAGGCTCTAATACCTGCAGTGTAAACAAACGCGCATGAGCTTCCTACGAAGCCCAATAGAGTGCGTGTGTGCGCGTGTGATGCATATGACAAGTATACAGATATCAGAGTAAGCGAAAGTAGTAGAGGGCTAAGTTACTAAGTTTATGAATGCTATCAGCCATCCCAAGGCTATGCAATGCAAGGGCCTACATGGCCGAGTGTTACATGCTAGAGATGCAATGCAAATACGTCAATCCTCAACTGATCCACATATCAAAATAGTTCTCATCTGGGACAACACCGGGGTCTAGTATACTCTAATATTGGCCGCCGCACATCGCTCGCATAACCAAGAGAGTAGAAAAGACCTCACTATCCACCTCGTCAGTGGTATGCCAATGCCCACCCGGCTCGCCGATAGCGGACCCATTCCATGAGCTGGTCAGACTCGACCTAGCTTACAGCCCACTTCACCCGGGCGGATTAGGTCACACCCCTTTCCAACCGACCTCGACACAGTGGGAGACGCGGCCTATTGGTATTTGGCACATGGGCGCTCATGTTATCCACTCGGTCTCGACGCTGGAGCATCCTACTGGTACCACAGGGTTTAGGGACTTTCACCTAAGGACATCCATAGCGCCCACGTACTAGAACAAGTTTCCGGTGTCCAATACTACCAACCATGATGTGACTATGGTGGCCACCACCCTGATGCTGCTAGGGTGTGAAAGCGATCGTGACATACATAATGTGAAATGCATGAGTCATACAATCCAAATCATGCACCAACTTATGCATACTGCGGAATCATGTGGGGCGACCTTGTCTCACACGGGTCCCCTAAGTATAACAAGCCAACTAGCATATGCTATGGTTAATCATGATCCATAACAGGCATACAAATGATGCGTATGGGCATATGAATGAGCATGGTATTCATTATACTAAGCATGTTATCAGTGTGACTTATCAAGCTAATCATACTAGCATGTTACCAACATATCATGTAACATTGGCCTTAAAAGGCCCAATATATATCTAAAGAGAGTGGGACCCGGACTGTGGGTCCCATTGGAAATGTAAAGGTCTTCGTGGCATAGCCCACTTGAGACCACATCGGCCCCATACTTGGGCTTGCACATACAAGATAGGCAGCATGAACAAAACAGATACACCATGGTGGAGCTAATAGATACATCACTTTGGGACCCATAGGGTGGGCCACCTGCTGGGCAGCGTGGTACCCATCTAGTCCAAATAAGTTTGAATCAAGCAGATATTTGTGTTTTCTCCTTCATCCATATCCATGTGATCTTATGAACAGATTGGATGGCAAATAAACATCACTGTAGAACCTAGAAAGGTTTCAACGTTTAAGATTATCATTTCCACTGTGGCATGGTCCACTTGACATTAGGATATGCTTAAATTTTGGGCCCAGCCACTTATGAATAGGTTGGGTGACAAATAAACATCATTGCAGGTCTAGGAAGGTTTCAATGGTGAAGATCATTATTTCCACTGTTGTTTCGTGGCATGGCCCACTTGCCATTGGGATATGCTTAAATTTTGGGCTCGGCCACTTATGAAACAGGTTGGATGACAATTAAACATCACTGTCGGGCTGGAAAGGTTTCAACGGTAGAGATCATTATTCCCACTGTTGACCCGTGGCATGGCCCACTAAAATGAGCTGGAAAAACATATGGACGGGATAGGTAAAGCACATACATTCTAGGTGGGCCCAACGAGTGGGGCCCATTCACAATGCCCATATAGACTATAAGCTGCTAGGCAGCAGCGTCCCCTGGACGCTGTCTGTCCAGCAGCAGCATTTTATTTTATTTTATTTTATTTATTTATTTTTTTATATTTACTCTCAACAAGTGGGGCCCACAGGAGTTTCCGATCAAGCCGATATTTTTGTTTTTCCTTCCTCCATGTATGTGTGAACTTATGAACAGGTTGGATCTCAAATAAACATCATGGTGGGCCATAAGAAGGTTTCAACGGTAGGGCCGTTGTCCCTACTATTTTCTGTGGTGGGGCCCCCTCGAGACTTGGATCTGACTCAATCTTGGGGTCATGCCCTAAAATGATCTCCCCAAAAGAATGGACAGTGTGGATACAGCACATGCATCATGGTGGGACCCACAAGTGGGCCACCAGCTGGCAGTACGCCCAGCGTCCAAGGACGCTGGTACGCCCAGCGTCAGAGTCCCTTCTCTTATTTTCTTTCTTTCTTTCTTTTTTTGTTTTATTGTACTTAAATCAAGTGGGGCCCATATGGGTCTGATCCACTCCGTTCATCAGGTTCCCCATCTCATGGGGGACCCAACAAGCCCAATATTGGGTATTTAAATCAGTCTAGAAACACTAAGGTGGGCCAAAGGATTTCTGACAGTAGAAATCATAGTTTCCACTGTTTTATGCGGTGCGGTCCACTTAAGATTTGGATCGGCTTCATCCTTGGGCCCTGGCCCTAAAAGGATATGGGAAAGAAGATGGACGGCGTGGATGGAACACAAACATCAAGGTGGGTCCCACGAGTGGGGACCCCATTATCTGTACAAATGACGCTGGACGTTCCAGCGTCAGAAGCATACCCTTTTTTTGTTTTATATTTTTTTTTGTTTTCTTGTGGTCATTTCATGTGGGGCCCACTTATGGACAATCCACCCCATTCATCATGTTCCTCAGCTCATTGGGGACCTAACAAGCCCAATATTGGGTAGGTGATGTGGTCCACAAACATCACGGTGGGCCCAAGAAGCTTCGACAGTAAGCTTCATCAGCCCCACTATTTTCAATGGTGTGGTCCACCTAAGATCTGGATCTTCTTCATTTTTGGCGTCCAGCTATAAAATGGGCTGAAGGAACAGCTGGACGGTGTGGATTGGGTGCATACATCAAGGTGGGTCCCACGAGTGGGGACCCTGCCAAAGCCCAAAAGGCTTTTAGCCACGTGCTGCTGGGCAGCAGCGCCCTCTGGACGCTGTCTGTCCAGTGGCATCCTCTCCCTTTGTTTTTTTTATTATTATAATTATTATTATTATTATAATAGGAAGGTGGGGCCCATTCATGGATGATCCAATCCATCCATCAGGTTGTCCACCACCAAATGGGCCCAAAAGAAAAGGAAAATGAAAGGAAGAACGAAAATGGGGGATTTATGTACCCCTTGCACTCACCTCGATGGATGGACGGTTGGATTGGATCGAGTTGACGATCGGATGATCCGGACGGTGTGGATGATGGTTGGGGCCCTCCAAGCTTGGATCTACACCCTCAATCTCTCTAATCTCTCTCTACGTCTCTCAAATCTCTCTCTTTCTCTCTCTCTTTCTCTTTCTCTCTCCTCTCAAATCTCTCTCTCTTTCTCTCTCCTCTCTCTCTCAAATCTCTTGAACTATGAAATGAACTCTCCTCTCCCCCTACGTATGGACTTGTATGGGGGGGGAGAGAGAGAATGAATCATGAGGGTGGTGATGATGGTGCATGGGAAGGGTATGGGAGGTATGGGTGAGGGTTGACTTTGGAGGAGAGAGAGGGATGGGGGGTATGGTGTGTGTAGAGTAGGGGTATGGGGTGTGTGTAGGTGAGAATGATGGTGATGGATTTGATTGATGTGACATGGTCTTGGAATTTGTGCAAGTGGGGCCCACGCCACACGCGCGTTGTGCGGCCCATCTTAGATTACGCAATCGATCATAACTTTCACACCGGGTATCGCAATGGGGCGTGCCGCGCGGCGTTGGAATCGCAGCACCTACACGGTCGCCGGGGTATAGGTCTCGGGTCGATGCGGATACTAAAATAGGGTCACGATCAAGGCTCGCTAATCTGGTCCATCCAGGGACGTACCGGCACCGGAAATTAAGCGTACGGAGGGCAAATAAGGGTATGGGTCTTACACGACGCACAGTTACTGAGTCATCGAGCCCTTATGGTCGATGCTCGAATATTAGGAGAGTACAGAATACCTTTCTCAACATGCGAGCAGCTCGGCTCGTGGTTGCCGAAAGGGGTCGCATCTCAACACGCGAGCAGCTTGGCTTGTGGTCGCCGAAAGGGGTCGCATCTCAACATACGAGTTGTTATTTCCGAATCAAAGCATTCTCTGCCTTTATAGTTCCAGCAGCCCATATAGACCAATTTTGGGCTTATCTTTGCCTGTGGCACTAGATCTTAGGGGATCACTATCAGGAAACGTAATCGATCAGATGTCTAATTGGATTATACCGTTCCCTTATTTAGGGATCAACAGGATAGGCACCTTATCCTCGAAAATCAGGAGTAATCTTGATTTCTACGTAACAGAGTGGGTCATTTGGATCTATATAAATGGATGGTTTCATCGATAAGAAGGTACACAATCTCTGAGCTTCAAAGCTTTTCGTTTCCTTTGTAACCGCGTCCCATCTAACTTAAGCTTCGAAGGGCCAACGGCTAGACGCCGGCCACCCGTAGTTTTCCTTTGTGCCTTTTGAGGTTTATGAGGAAACTGCCTTGAAGGGAGGAGAACATCTGGAGGACCCTGTTACAGAATCTGACGTAAACACCTATCATCACCATTGTATTGAATAGGCAAAGGGAACCCCAACACCTTCTCCCATCTACCTGACATTAGTCTAGGAACATCATATGCATTGGTAGCTGATCATGGGAGCTTAAAAGACGAGCTGAAGCATTCGTGGAAGCTGAAGCTACTCAACAGCGCTGAATCGGGGCTCATCTCTTGTAAGTGGTTAAGCTTATAGTGTCCATTGTTTGATTCCCCTTTCTTGTTGAGATTGGGGTCTAGAGATTGTGACCCAATCTCAGAGTTGTTCTTGTGTAGGACATGGAAGTCCTTGTGTAGGCCTCCGACACGGGAGAATACGTGGGTGTCCTTGAGTAAGACTTATGGAAGTCCTTGTGTAGGCATTAACCTTGTGTAGGTTGTAAAGGTTGATAGGTGAACCTCATTTAAAACCTCCGATAGTGAATGCTGGTGTACTCAAAGGAGTTGAGTACTTGAACCGGGAGTGGAGTAGACTCATCGTTGAACCGCTATACATCGTGTGTATTATGGTGAATGCATTTTGTCTATTATTATGCCTTGTTGATTAATTACCTGAGTGCTTAACTGAATGCCCATCTCATGTTTGACAAAATTCCCATATGCCATCTTTGAAAGATTAGTTCAAGCATGCATATCAACTGTTTGATCAAATGCTTCACTTAGTATAGTTGATCATTTAGAAAGACCTTATTTGATCTATTTACTTGTATTTACATATATTAAATTGGCAAATTGATTTGTGAATGCTCTTGAGTTTTTTATTGATAAGGAATTTGTAAAAAGTCCTATTCACCCCCCTCTAGGACATAAGCATACCTTCAAGCTTATCTCAATAGCAGTGCAAACTGCAATTTCATGGTCAAATCCCTAATTCGAATTAATTACAGAACCCTGACCTCTGATCAATGGACATTTGTTTGTTAAATTTAGACCACTTACAAAACTGTGCTTCTACCATTGATTAAATGTTAAAGGAGTCTGCTAGTTGAGATTAAACTTTCAGCGAGAGTTCATATTTTTATATTTTTAATATCATTGGTGAAATAGAATTCTCCTGGATGGGACAAGGCAATGATGATGATGAATGAATAAAAAGTGGGTCCCACAATTTAAGCGGTTCAGAAATGAGGCCCTTACCTGCACACCATAGTTGAAATATATCGTAAATCGTGATGGGGCCGGTTTCACTACAAGCGCATGTAGGTTATACTTAACTTACAAAGGCAGTTCATATGGCCCATAGTACATTTTTTTCAACATATGAACAGTTAATCAGGCTTATCCACTGAGATACTCTTCCATCTCAAAAGCCCATTGCATTTCAATTAGTAGGTGGGCCACATCAGAGGATGAAAATTCCACATCGCTCGACCATTTTTAGAAGGGTGTTTTCGTCATGTAAGAAAATATATATCAACAAAGCTACTTTCGCACGTCATAGTGTGACAGGTTTCTTGAATTGCAAGTTAGTATCTCTAGAATGGTCAATTATAGATTTTCTATTGCCATTTGGGTATTCACTTCAATCATTAATTGTGGTCCACCTTCAATAACTTATATAATCAAAACTGTTCATATTTTTTATTAGGTCATGTTTGGTTATGGTTAAAAAAATTAGGCTAATCCGACATGTGGTTTGGCCCTATGAAGTCTCAACAGTTGACATTTTGTGGACCATTAAAACAAATGACACTGTTTTCTTTTGTGGGGTCCACATGAGCTTTGGATTTGTCTCATTTTTGGGCTCATGTCCTAAAATTGTCTCCCCAAACGGATGGATGGTGTGGATAGAACACACACATCTCAGTGGACCCCATGAAATTTGGTGACATCACTTCAATCGACGTCACGTCCGTATGCCATCTAATTTTCATCCGTAATCACTATACTCCGCGTCGTAAATTATTATCATGCACTGTGATCTTTGGTTGGGCCCCCTGAATGCTTTTTGTAAATCCACGCCAACCACCAGTTTAAGGGATACCACTAGGACAAGGGATTAAAAAATGAGCTTGATTAACGATTGGAGCAGGTCGTAAGAGAGAAAACAGTGGTGATTGAGCAACCGCGGTCAAAATATTATGACAAATTGTTTTTAGGACTTCCTAAAGCGACCTAAACACTTTAGAAGTGACTCTATCTGCGACTGATTCTGCTCAAAATTGACATGGACTGTATGTTGTCGTGACAGACGTCCCCTTGAAATTTCGGTCTCCATAGAGATCCATAAGCACAACTATGGCCTGATTCGGCAATTAGGGCCTCTAGGCTCTAAAAGTGGCCCAAGGGCGTCAGAATGACTTCATCGGAGTCTGGTCCATCTCGAAACCCACATGGAGACTCTCTCATCCAAGATGTGCCACCGAGGGAATTTCGAACTCCACCTACATTGAAATCCATGCTTACTCACGATTTTGGAGTTTCGTACTAATCTTTCAAAAGACACCTAAACACTTTAGAAGAGGCTCTATCTGCTACCGATTTTGCTCAAAATTAACGTGGACCATATGTTATCCACGACAAACTTCACAGCAAAATTTTGGACTCCATTGATATCGATAAGCACAAGTATTGCCGGATCCAGCAATCAGAGCCTCTCAGTAAAAAAAGTGGCCCGAGGGCCTTAGAAAGTCTTTATTAGAGTCTGGTCCATCTCGAAATCGATGTGGAGACTCTCCTGTCCTAGACATGACGCCAACGAAAATTTTGGACTCCACATGCGTCGAAATCCGTGCTTACTCGCAGTTTTGGCGTTTCATACCAATCATCTAAAAGACACCTAAACACTTCAGAAAAGGCTCTACCTGTGACCGATTATGTTTAAAATTGACGTGGACCTTAGGTTATCCGCGACAAACTTCTGCGTGAAATTTCGGACTCCATTGAGATCTATAAGCACAACTATTGAATGAACCGGCAATCAGGGCCTCTCGGTAAGGAAAGTGTCCCGAGGGCCTTGGAACATCTTTGTCGGAGTCCGGTCCATCTCAAAAATGATGTGGAGACTCTCCCATCCTGTATGTGATGCCGAGGAAAATTTTGGACTCCACCTGTTTCCAAATCCGTGCTTACTTGCGGCTTCGGAGTTTCGTACTAATTTTTCGAAAGACACCTAAACACTTTAAAAGAGGCTCTATCTATGACTGATTATGCTCAAAACTGACGTGGACCATATGTAATCCGCGATAAACGTCCCCACAAAATTTCGGACTCCATCGAGATCAATAAGCATAACTATTGCCTGATTCGGCAATCAAGGCCTTTCGGCTTTGAAAGTGGCCCGAAGGCTTCCGAACGTCTTTACTGGAGTTCGGTCCATCTCAAAACCAATGTGGAGGCTCTCCCATCTTGTACGTGCCACCGAGGAAAATTTTGGACTCCACCTGCGACGGAATCCGTGCTTACTTGTGGTTTCGGAGTTTCGTACCAATCTTTCGAAAGACACCTAAACACTTTAGAAGAAGCTCTATCTACGATTGATTATACTAAAAAATGACGTGGACAGTATGTTATCCGCAACAGACGTCCTCGTAAAATTTTGGACTCCATAGAGATCGATAAGCACAATTATGGCCTGATTCGGCAATCAGGGCCTTTCGGCTTTGAAAGTGGCCCGAAGGCCTCGAAACGTCTTTATCAGAGTCGGGTCCATCTGAAAACCGATGTGGAGACTCTCCCGTCCTGTACGTGACACCAAGGGAAATTTTGGACTCCACATGCGTCGGAATTCGTGCTAACTTACGGTTTCAGATTTTTGTACCAATCTTCTGAAAGACACCTAAACACTTCAGAAGAGGCTCTATCTTTGACTGATTATACTCAAAGCTGATGCAGACCGTACGTTATCTGCGACACACATCCCCGTGAAATTTCGGACACCATCGAGATCGATAAGCATAATTATAGCCTGATTTGGCAATTAGGGCCTTTCTAATTTGAAAGTGGCCAGAAGGCTTCGATACGTCTTTACCGGAGTCCGGTCCATCTTAAAACCGACATGGACTCTCCCATCTTGTACGTGCCACAGAGGGAAATTTCAGACTCCACCTGCCTCGAAATCCGTGCTTACTTGCGATTTCAGAGTTTTATACAAATCTTCTTAAGATACCTAAACACTATAGAAGAGGCTCTATCTGTGACTGATTATGCTAAAAAGTGATGACGACCTTATGTTATCCATGACAGACGTCCCTGCAAAATTTCAGACTCCATCGAGATCGATAAGCATAACTATGGCTTGATTCGGTAATCAGGGCCTTTCAACTTTGAAAGTGGCCCGATGCCTTCGAAACGTCTTTATCGGAGTCCGGTCCATCTCAAAACCAACGTGGAGACTCTCCCGTCCTATACGTGGTGCCGAGGAATATTTCAAACTCTACCTGCATTGGAATCAGTGCTTACGATTTTAGAGTTTCGTACCAATCTTTCGAAAGTAACCTAAACACTTCAAAAGAGGCTCTATCTGTGAATGATTACACTCAAAACTGATGTAGACTGTATGTTATCCACGACAGACAAACCCGTAAAATTTCAGACTCCATCGAGATCGATAAGCACAACTATGGCATGATTCGGCAATTAGGGCCTTTTTCAGCTTCAAAAGTGACCCGAAGGCTTCGAAAATTCTTTATCGGAGTCTGGTCCATCTCAAAACCGACGTGGAGACTCTCCCGTCCTGTACATGCCACCAAGGAAAATTTTGGACTCCACTTGCATCGGAATCCGTGCTTGCTTGCAATTTCGAAGTTTCATACCAATCTTCCGAAAGACACCTATACACTTTCTAAGAGGCTCTATCTACGACTGATTATGCTAAAAATGACGTGGACCGTATGTTATCTGTGACAGACATCTTCATGAAATTTCAGACTCTATCTAGATTGATAAGCACAACTAGGGCCTGATTAGGCAATCTGGGTCTTTTAGCTTCGAAAGTGGCCCGACGGCTTTAAAACGTCTTTATTGGAGTCCGATCTATCTCAAAACCGGCGTGGAGACTCTCCCGTCTTGTACATAACATCGAGGGAAATTTTGGTCTCCACCTGCGTCGGAATTCGTGCTTACTTGTAATTTTAGAGTTTCGTACCAATCTTCCAAAAGACACCTAAACACTTTGTTAGTGCACTTTTCTGTGGTATACTAGTGCACCTTATTTGTCAATCACTTAGGTCAGTGAGTCTACTATCGGTTGAGCTTAATAAAGATGAAGACCGAAGACTCAAGCGGACCTGCTGCATTAAGGAAGAAGAAACGGGTAAAAGAGATGCCTTCGTGGGCCTTAAACCTTGACTAAAACCCTGACCCAATCCTCTTGATGACCCTAAACCCTTAGAATATCTTGTAGTCATCATTAGATTGGCCTTAGGTGTTCCAAAAGACCATCTCATCCTTGTCTTAAGAGTTTGGGTGGTGATAGAGTGGGTCAGCAAAACATTTGGCTGAACCCAGGCCTGTCCAACCAGTCATGACGAGTCTTCTGGACTGGACCGATTGGTCAAGACCGGTCGGATTGACCCCAATCCAGACAACAATGCGTATGTGTGCAGGCCATTGGGCTGACTGGTCAGGTCTGGTTTGACGGTCTGACCGACCCCCTACAGAGACAGCGTGTTCTCTGTTTTGGTTATCCCCTGGCCGACCGGTCGGCACTAGCCATTTTTTACCCATTTTGAATCCGTTGCAAGATTTTCTATAAAGGGGCTTGGCTTGTTTTGAGGGGAATCGGAGGGATTTTGAGAGGATTGAAGTCACCATTGTTGGAGACCATTTGAGGCTCATTCCTAACCTATGCAAGGCATCTTCCTTGTGCTTTAACATAAGAATGGAGCATTCAAAGCTAGTGAAGAAGATGACCTTCATCCCCTCTTGATCTTTAGAGTTTGGATCTTCCTTGATAGTCATATCCTTATCCAAATCTTTAAGATGAGATCATTGTAGGTGAGCAACTCTAGGCAACCCATTCCTATTAGTTGTAGAGTTCTCAAACCTACCCTCCTATCACCTTGGGCATCTCAAAGGCATCATAAGTAAGGTGATTGAACAAGTGTAGCTGAGGCATTGGCGACGCAGCTGCAACACGATTGGGGGAGCAAGGGAAGCTGATTGAAGCATGGGAGAGCGAAGATCAAGCAACCCGAACCGGCGCTGAACAAGGGGCTCATCCGACAAGTAAGGTTGTCTTTGTTGAGAGTCCATCTTATGGGAATTGAGTGTAGAGTTTGTTTGTCAAACTCGATCTAGGATCGTTTATCGATCCTTAGCTTGTTTGTTTAGCCAAAAACTCTAGGGACGTTGGCTGTTCCTTGGCTTGTTTGTTAACCTAAAGAGTAGGGGTTGTTTGGCACTCCTTGGCTCGTTTGTCGGGCCTAAACAAAGTCTCCAAGGGGGAGCCTCCGACACGGGAGTGAATGTGTGTTTGGGTTAAGAGATAGCCTTGTTCAAAACTCTGTTTATGGTTGAGAGGTGAACTGGTAAAACCTCCATGTAAAGGTTGAGAGGTGAACCTCATTTAAAGCCTCCGATAGTGAATGCCGGTGTGCTCAATAGGGTTGAGTACTTGAACCGTGAGTGAAGTAGAGCCATAGTCGAACCACTATACATGCTTGTGTTTGTGATTAATTTGAGCACATTGTTACCTTAGCATTGTATGTTTAATTGTTAATTATGAATGCTTAATAGGAATGCATGCTAGTAGATAGGCTCATCCACACACAAGATGTACTTTCACTAGTTGTGTAGACTTAAGCTTATTGATCCATTCTAATAAGTCTACATAGGTTGCATAGATTAGGAGCTTGATTTGTTTAATCATTTGAATATCTATGCATGCTTAGACTAGGTTGCTTATTGCTTACAATATGCTAGTCTTATGACTGGACCCACTTAGGCTTGGAAGCCAAAGTGTTCTTGCTTAATCAGTTTAATTTGTTAAATTGTGTAAGTAGGCGAAAAGATTTTCTAAAGTTCCTAATCCCCCCTATAGGAGTTAGCTATAATACAATTGCTTTTTAAGCTTTCGCACATACGAAGGTATTGTGTTAGACTACTGACGTAATTGCACACTTCAGAAGAGGCTTTATCTGCGACTGATTACGCTCAAAACTGACGTGGACTGTATGTTATCCACAATAGACGTACCCGCAAAATTTCAGACTCCATTGAGATGGATAAGCACAATTATGGCCTGATTCGGCAATTAGGGCCTTTCGGCTTCGAAGTGGCTCGAAGGCATTGAAACATCTTTATCGGAGTCCAGTTCATCTCAAAACCGATGTGGAGACTCTCCCGTCCTCTACATGCCACCGAGGAAAATTTTGGACTCCACCTACATCGGAATCCATGATTACTTGCAGTTTTAGAGTTTCATACCAATCTTCCAAAAGCCACCTCAAAACTTCAGAAGAGGCCCTATCTACAACTGATTATGGTAAAGAATGACGTGAACCATATCTTTTCCATGACAGATGTCCCCGTAAAATTTCAGACTCTATCGATATTGATAAGCACAACTATGGCCTGATTCGTTAATTAAGACCTTTCGGCTTCGAAAGTGACCTGGCGGCTTCAAAACATCTTTATCGAAGTTTGATCGACGTGGAGACTCTCCGATCCTGTACGTGACGCCAAGGGAAATTTTGGACTCCACCTGCATCAAAATCCGTGCTTACTTGCAGTTTTGGAGTTTTGTAGCAATCTTCCAAAAGACACCTAAACACTTTCGAAGAGGCTCTATTTGTGACCGATTACGCAAAAAAATAGTGTGGACCGTATGTTATCCGCGACAGACGTCCCCATGAAATTTTGGACTCCATCGAGATAGATAAGCACAACTATGGCCTGATTCGGCAATCAATGCCTTTCGGCTTAGAAAGTGGCCTGACGGCTTCGAAATGTCTTTATCGAAGTCTGGTCCAATTTAAAACCGACATGGAGACTCTCCCGTCCTTGAAGTGTCGCTGAGGGAAATTTCAGACTCTACTTGTGTCGGAATCCGCTCTTACTTACGGTTTTGGAGTTTCATACCAATCTTCTGAAAGTTACCTAAACACTTCAGAGGAAGCTCTATCCACGACCGATTCTATTCTAAACTAATGTGGACCGTAGGTTATCCGCGACAAATGTCCTCGCGAAATTTCAGACTCCATCGAGATCCATAAGCACAACTATGGTCGGATCGGGGAATTAGGGACTCTCAGCTTCGAAGTGGCTCGAGGGCCTCGAAACGACTTTTTCGAAGTCCAGTCCATCTCGAAACGGACGTGGAGACTCTCCAGTCTTAGACGTGATGCCAAGATAAATTTCAGACTCCACCTGTGTCAGAATCTGCACTCACTTGTGGTTTTGAAGTTTCATACCAATCTTTTGAAAGCCACCTAAACACTTTATACGTGGTTCTATCAGCGAAAGATTCTGCTCAAAATTGACGTGGACCATATGTTGTCTGCAACAGACGTCCACGCAAAATTTTGGACTCCACCTGGATCTATATGCACAACTATGATCGGATCCGACATTCAGGTCCTCTAGCTTTCGAAAGTGTCCCAAGGGCCTCGAAACAAATTCATCGTAGTCCATTCCGGCTCGAAACAGACATGGATAATCTCTTGTTTTGGACGTACGTGAAATTATACCTTTTGGAGTAAAGGCATATATGTGCGGAAGCTTTGAGAGCAACTAGTATTATGGCAAAGTCCTATTGGGGGGGGGGGGGGGGGGGGGGGGGGGGGGATTAAGACCTTTTGAAATTCTTCTGCCTACTTAACAGTTCTAATAAATTAAACTAAGTAAGCTAGAACACTTCGGCTTCCAAGACTAAGTGGGTCCAATCACAAGACTAGCATATGGTTTAAGCAATAATCTTCCTAGTCTAATCATGCATAGATAATCAAATGATTTAACTAATCAAACTCCTAAGCTATGCAACCTATGTAGACTTATGAGAATGGATCAATGAGCTCAAGTCTACACAACTAAGTGAAAGTACATCTTGTGTGTGGATGAGCCTATTTAGTGCCTAGCATACATTCTAATTAAGCATTCGTAATTAAGTAATTAAACACAACGTATAATAAAAACTGTGCTCAAATACAATCACAAACACAAGCATGTATAGTGATTCGACTACTTGTCTACTCCACTCCCGGTTCAAGTACTCAACCCCTTTGAGCACACCGGCATTCACTATGGAGTTTAAATCTGGTTCCTCCCAACCAAGGTGTTTTAAATTGGCTCCACCCAATCGAGGGGTTTGCAGGTTCCTCCCAACCTATGGGACCTACTCAAGGTCACCTCAAGTCCTACTCAAGGACAACGCATGTTCACTCCCATATCGGAGGCTCCCCCTTGGAGACTTTGTTTAGGCTCGACAAACGAGCCAAGGAGCGCTAAACAACCCCTAGTCTTTAGGCCGAAAAATGTGTCAAGGAACGACCAATGTCCCTAGAGTTTTAGGCTTAACTAATATGCCAAGGATCGGCAAATGACCCTAATTCGAGTTTGACAAACAAACTCTATACTCAACTCTCATATGGAATTGAGTGAAAGGATCTCTATAATGACAACCTTATCTGTCGGATGAGCCCCTTATTTAGCGTCGATTCAAGTTTCTTGATCTCCGCTCTCCCGTGCTTTAATTAGCTTCCCTTTCTCCCTCGATCATGTTGCCGCAGCGTCGCCAATGCATCAGCTGCACTTGATCAACCACCTTGCAAATGATGCCTTTAATATGCCTAAGGTGATAGGAGGGTAGGTTTGAGATCTCTACAACATATGGGAATGGGTTGCCTCGAGAGTCTCACCTACAAAGATCTCATCATAGAGTATTGGAAATGAATATGACTATCAAGATCAATCCAATCTCTAAAGATCAAAAGAGGGATAAGTGCATCTTCATTTTGAGCTTTGAATGCTCTATGCTTGTGATGAATCACAAGGAAGATCACGTGTTTGGGTTAAGAATAGAGCTCTTAATGATCTTCAACAATGGTGGCTTCTATTTCCTCAAAATCCCATCACTTAACTAAAAAACGAATCCCCCTCTTCAAATAGATTTTCTTCCAACGAAAAAAAAAAATGGGTAGATTCGCGTATCTCCGATTGATCGAAAAAAGGTCTGATTGATCAGAGACATGTCCAGAAAACTTTCTGAAAGATATTCCGATTGATCGGAATCATGGTCTGATTAATCGGACGGACCCCTTTCGATGGATCGAAAGTCTGTCCGATTGATCAAAAATTTGTATAGAGGATTTTAAACTTGCTGGAACAAATTTCGATTGATCGGGACTTATGTCTGATTGATCGGAGTCCAATCGGAACTCCTGTACGATTGATCGGAGTCCAATCGAAAACTGATGTTTGAGCTATTTTGTTTACAGCAGCTTTCACCTCTTTAATTAGTCTAACTTATCATGTTTTTCATGGAGTTCTAAGACTAATGATGACGACTAAGGGTATACCTAGTTGGTCCAAGTCATCCAAGAGCTTATGGTTTTGGGTAGGTTCAAGGCAAGGCACACCAAGGTATCTCTTTTACCTATTTCTTCATCCTTGATGAAATTGGTCCGTCTTGAGTCTTTGGTCTTCGTCTTCATTAAGCTCAACCGACAATAGATTCACTTAGTGATTGATAAACAAGGTGCACTAGTATGGCATAGAAAAGTGCACTAACAATCTCCCCCTTTGTCAATTACTTACAAAAACCTAACCTACCAAAATAAAGTACGTGAACAAGAGATTACATTGATAATGAAATAAATACAGGACTCTTGACATGCCTGACATGACTAAGTAAGCAGCTCCTCTTCAGTTTGCTCACCCATAACTTGTCAATCCCTGCATCACAAAACATAGCAAACTAGTTTTGGTGGGACTTGATCAATCTCCCCATTTTTGTTAGCAATTGACAAACTATTCTCTCCCCCTTAATGATACAACAGTTAAGGTAACGTAAGAGTAGATAGTATGTCGCAATTTATAACTACAAGCACATGCTAATGAGGAGAGTATAGGGTGCATGAACTTTAAAACATGGATCATGCTAAGTAACATGATTAACAAGAAAATGTAATCATCTAAGCATAGTTTAATCATGCATAATTGGTCAAGGATATACATTTGCAATGAAAGCACAAAGGGCTTATAGCCCAATCAACCAACCTCCCCTATTGGTATATCAAGACCAATCCTAAGTAAAGATTAGCATATAATCAAGCATAAAATTATCATAATTAGCTAATCTAAGCAGTGAGATAGTCTAGCAGCAAAGATATAAAATAAAAGCAAGGCTAAACTATCAAATTTGGGCTAATGAGGCTTGAATCCTTTGATTTGCCCGTACACACAAAAATGAGGCTGAAATCCTCAGATATTCCTATAGAATCACTTTCTAGCTACCCTTACTAACTATGTTTCATTTGAAAGGCCTAAGGATAACTAATTTCCTCAACACCCTCATAAGATGTAGCATGAGGTGAGGGGTTCGGAACTCCTTCTTCTAGAAGGGATAGCGGTCGGGATCCTCTCTTAGATTAGGGGGAAGAGAGGTAGTAGTGGAAGTTATGAGGGCTTTATCAATATTTTGGCTCACATCACTAGTGCAGTCATTAGATTTGGATTCAGACTCCTCCATATCATCTCAAGTGACAACCATTGCCTTTTCCCCTTTCGGTTTAGGTCCATTTGGACATTCCGGGGTAATGTGGCCACGATGACCACAACCGTAACATCGGACGGATTTGGGATTTATTGATTTCCCTTTATGTTTATCACCCTTCTTGTCCTTCTTGTCACGGCTACTCTCTCTATCAAATTTGAGGAATCTTTTAAATTTTCTATTTAACTTATCTTCATCATCTCCATCACTATCTTCCTTCGACCCACTCTTAATTTTCTTATGTTTGTGAGAGGACTTAAGAGCGATGCTTTTCTTTCTAGAGAGGACCTTAAAGTGTAGTTCATGAGTTTGTAGGGAACCTATGAGTTCTTCTACTTTCATGTTATCTATGTCTCTACACTCCTCTAAGGCTACTACTTTGGTGCTAAATCTTTCCGAGAGGGACCTAAGTATTTTTCTACATATACGTCCTTCTGGAACTCGATCACCCAAGACAAACATGGAGTTACAAATATCAGACAATTTAGTGTAAAACTCTATAAAAATTTCAATCTCTTCTATTTTAATATTTTCAAATTTTGTGGTTAAGAACTGAAGCTTTGAGTGTCTCACTATACTAGTTCCCTCGTGGGTAGCCTCAAGTATATCCCACACTTCTTTTGCAGTTGTGCATGTGAGAATGCGTTGAAATTCATCTGGAGAAACCGCACAGCAAATCGCATTGAGAACTTTGGCATTTGCCGTGTATTGAGCTCTCTCACTGTCATTCCATTTTTCATCATCTTTGGGAATGATAATGTATTTCCCATCAACCTCCACTTGTTTGGTGGGCAAGGCATATCCACGTTGTGTGCTTAGCCACACCGGACGGTCCAAGGATTGTAAGAAAATTCTCATCCTAGCCTTCCAATAGTCGTAGTTGGACCTGTCAAAGAATGGTGGACAGTTGGTGGTACCCCCATCTCGGTTTGACATCATGCTAGTGCTCCCATACCGGATCTTACTCTAGATGGTTAAGTCTTTTGAAGAGGAACCCTCTCTGATACTAATTGAAATTATACCTTTTGGAGTAAAGGCATATGCATGCGGAAGCTTTGAGATTAACTAGTATTATGGCTACGTCCTATGGGTTGGGGGGGGGGGGGGGGGGATTAGGCCCTTTTGAAATTCTTTTCGCCTACTTAACAGTTTTAACAAATTAAACTAAGAAAGAACACTTCAGCTTCTAAGCCTAAGTGGGTCCAATCACAAGACCAGCATATGGTTTAAACAATAATCATCCTAGTTTAATCATGCATAGATAATCAAATGATTTAACTAATCAAACTCCTAATCTATGCAACCTATGTAGACTTATGAGAATGGATCAATGAGCTCAAGTCTACATGTTCGCTCGCCTCAAGTGTACGGCTGCGATGTAGTAATAAATCTCAGTAAGATCGAGGTCGATCCAGAATGAAAGAGGTAAACAATTCCAACTACTCTAATAACTTGGATCTAAGAAGTTTAGGAAAACAGTTTTTAATATAAAATAGGAAAATTTGATATTTGGAAAGAACTAGAGCATCAAGGATCCACTTGTAATAGTTCAATACTAATCCATTCATCCAAGCACAACACAATTAGAATCAAAGTTCTATCTCTCATCTAATTGGAAGATATAACATTCAAGCACAAATAGTCCCACTTAAATCTGAAAATTAGATTTCTAGTTCTAATGAAGCACATAGAACTTGAACTTGTAGCCTTCGGTATAACAGCCATGCCAAGAGACTATGGCATGCTCAAGGGTTACTACAATTCTAATTCAAACAACCCAATCATGGTAATCATAGAGAATTGCAAGGAACTCATGTCCGGAGTACACAAACTTTCATAATTCATCTAAAAATTCAAACTTTATTCAAACTAGAAGTTTAAAATCCAAAATTAAGAAAAGGGTACTTGAAATAAAAGAATTAAAGCATTGAAACCAACTACATATTTCACCTCTAGCTCTAGCTAAAAGGTTAACTAAGAAAAAACATATTAAAACTAGAACTAGAACTAAGAAAATGAAGAAAAACTAGCTGTAGGAGGCTAGGTAGCCTCCTAAAACTTGAACTCCTTGCTTCCCACGTCCTTGCTTGATTTGGAATAGAAGAGAGCACCTCTTTTTATAATACAGCAAGAGTACCGCAACACAAGAGATTTTGTTTCGCTTCGTACGGCTTAACCAATGGTCGGATTGCCTTCAATTTTGATTTATAGCTTCCTTGTACTGTGATCTTCCTCATAGATGATTTATATTTCCAAGATTATCTTCTGAATGGGCCCACCAATCAGATCAGCAACCGCCTCTCAAAATCGCGCAATTCGGGTACCTTCAGAACCAGTCATCTTGCTTTCAACGGTCCGGAGTGTACAGAGGTCAGATTGATCTCAAATTTTGAACATTAGTATAAAACTTCTTCCTCTACACGATAGATGGATTAGATTGTCTAAAAAAATTCTAAAATTAGGTACAAAAATTATAACACTCAGGCCTTTTATAAAATCTGCGCAGTTGGATCTTTCTGGATGATTCATCTTTCTTCAACTGGTACAATCAAACCACACATCCTTTTAATCTGAAACTTTTTGATTATTCATATATGGATGTGGTCTAGAAGATGGTCAAAGTGTATTCTTTATATCATCAATGATGGGTCACCTGGACCATTCCAGTGTTGAACAGTGAAATCTGAAACTTTCTGGACAGTTCATATTGTTTTGGCCACCACGGTCAATCCGTAGCTCCGATCAACACGAACCCACTTGGGTCATTTCGGCGTCGAGCTCCTCTTCGACATGGATGTGTTGGATTTCCAAATATCATCAAGATGGGCCTAGAAAACTGTTCTAAAAAACCAGAAACTGGAATAGTCTGCTGTTTGGAATCTCGAAGTGTGAAATTGCATGGCCGACCGGTCTTAACCGGTCGGACAAGGCTGGCCGACCGGTCTTGACCGGTCGTGACCTGTCTGGTATAGTCCAGCAAGCTCTGTAGAAGGCTTCCAATGTGGCCGACCTGTTGTTAGAACTTAGAAAAAGAGGGGAAAGATCAGAACTACTCGTCAGCAGTCCTTCTTTCTTTTTTTCGTGTTTCTTTTATTCTGGGGGAATTCTGAGTATAGAGACATTCATAGACAATCATAAGCAATCACAAAGTGTACACAAGAGAGAGATATCGCAAGGCGAATTTTATTCCAGAGATTCTGAGATCTTTTACATTCCAGGCTGTGATACTGGTCACGAGCCTTTAATTACATCAACGGTTGATCACCCTTGATTGGAAGGCAAAAGACTAATCCGCCGGGGATTATGGTCTTGAGTTCATGGTCGTAGAGACCTTTGTTTTCTTGTTATGGACTGAGCCACATTTATTAGACACACCGGATGTCTATGTCCCATTTTCTTTCGGTGTGTCCGGGTTGAGAGACTGTCAGGATTCGAGTGGTGCAACTCGGGGCCCGTGCCTGTTACTGTGAACAGGTGACCGCTGGAATACACGAACCTCGAATGTTGGTCGGCATAACCTAAAGCCCGCGCCCGTATTTTTATGACGGGTGACCTTAGGAAAGCAATCCGCAACTACCTCATCAGCTCAACCAACGGACCCGTTGTCGATGGGTAGGGCATCGACGGTCTTTTTCATAGTGGCAGTCCATAGCAAGACGTTTCAAGCTTAGTTAGAACTCTTTGTTGGTGGTTTCTCGTGGTAACCATAACCCCTTGGGTTTAGCCTCGGACCTTTATCCGGGATGAATAGAGCTTTGTACAGTAAAGTAAATGTATTTCTTCTGGAGTCGGGCGACTCGTCTTCGAGAACACTCTTTCTTCTGAGTATTTTCAGTGATCTATTTGGGATCAAGTAGGCTTTGTCGAGCCAAGATCTTTTGAGGATCCAAATTCAATGGGCTGGATCGGCTGTTTCCGATGCCTGCAAATGGCTAAGTATAGGGTCCGATGGACTCCTGTTCATGCCAATTTCTTATGAATAATGGGGATCGGTGCCACGTAAATGCTTAACTCGGCTGTTGGATAGCCTGAGTACTTCAGCTTTGCCTCGTCGTCTGTGAGATTGCGGTTGATTTCATTTGGCATTAGTCAATTTTCAAGCCAACAGGGCACTTCCCAGGGCTGAAAATGACTGAGCAGTGGACCTGTTTGCGGTCTGATTGGGGAGATCAGTGAATATTATCGATAACCATCTTTGAACAGGGGTGGATTATGTCCACGAAGATCGCTGTGCGATCGCGTTTCGATTTGCTTAGCAGAAGTCAATTTCCGGGCCAATAGGGCACTTCCCAGGGCTAGAAATGACTAAGTAGTGGACCTGTCTGCGGTCTAATCAGGGTATTCGGTGAATATTATCGATGACCGACTTGGAACAGGGGTGGATTATGTCCACGAAAATCGCGGTGCGATCGTGTTTCGATTCGCTTAGTAGAAGTCAATTTTCGGGCCAACAGGGCACTTCCCAGGGCTGAAAATGACTAAGTAGTGGACCTACTGACCGCTTGATTAGAGTATTCGAGGGTCCTGAGATCGGATAACCTCGTCATGGTACATGATTATGGTGTATCATGTCATGTAGAAGAAAAGTTTCCCTCTCGGGCTCGGTCCAATTCCGCCTGATTCTTCTCGTTTTCGGCCGTTTTCGGCTCTTTCGGAGGGATTTCCGAAGCTGCCAAATTGGCTAAGTGTTGGTCATTTTGGACCGAAACACTGATTTGGGCCACTTATCATTGACCGTTGGAGAATCTGATTCGGCGGATTGATAGATCTCATCGAGATGTATCCGGCGGAAGTGATTTCATCAAAATCGGATTCCGGACGAAGGCGGGGCACGCGATCGAAGGTCCACCCCTCCCATCAGCGTCCAGGCGCATGGAGGGGTGGATACAGGCGCATGTGGCCATTTTTCAAGCGCATGTGACCATTTTACAAGCGCATGTGGTGTTGCATCATCTGTCAAGCGCATGTGGTCATCATCCGGGCGCATGTGCCCATTTTGCACAAAAAACTGATGAAGTAGAGGTGTTCCGGGAGCATGTGGCAGTGCACATGCGCCTGGACCTAAGGAGTAAGCGCATGTCTCTCCCGGATTTACAGAAAATTCGGGATTTTTCGACCAGAAAAGCCAGCGCATGTGGGGGAAAAAGCCGGTGCATGTGGGGGATATGCCGGCGCATGTGCCCAGCACTTAGAAAATTTCAGGATTTTCTTCCTGAACTTGGGATTTCGGCGAGGAAATCCCTTTCCGGTGAGGGTTTTCGGTGAGGGAATCCACTCCGGCCAAGGCATCCGGCGAGGGGAGAGAAAGTAAGCGCATGTGGTGCTTACATCACTCTGAGGTCAGCGGGGGATGATCTCGTGCTGATGAAATGAGGTGACTTCACTATTTATAGGAAAGAAATCGGGTTCAGGTCTACCCGACGGGTATTTCCCGGCGCATGTGCCAGAAATAATATCAAGCGCATGTGAGAAAAATACACCGGGCGCATGTGGTGGATCCGGGCGCATGTGCTTTACCGGCAAATTGTTCGGATCACTTCCTTTCACTACTAAGGTGCAAGCGCATGTGGTTAGAGGCCAGGCGCATGTCCTTTGCCGGCGCTTTCCCACTACTTAGCCAGATTTTCAGGATTCCAGCACTTGGAAAATTTCAGCATTTCAGCTCCGACGGGGGACCTCCAAAGGACAGCTACCTTTTCTAGACATGCACTCACTGTCGCCAAGCCACTTCTAGGCTCTGATTAACCTCCTGAATGAACGGGGTGGGGTGTGGAAGTCCAGATGTTGCTAATTTTGGTACTTCCTTCCTAATTTGGAGCCTCCGGGTCGGCTTGTCGTATAGGAACGTTGTTCCGGGCGGCGCGCGCATGGAAATATGCATCGTAATGACTTCAAACTTGCTATTTAAGGGTTTTGGGGCGCTCCGGATCATTTGACGATGAAGCACATGTCCAGTTCTGCTCTAAAATGGTAGCTGTAGGCTTACGGACCCTTTTTGTCAGTTACGGGCAGGGACGAAACGCATTTCGAGGTGCGCAGGTAAAAATATACACCGGATGACTTCAAAACTTGCAGGTTAAGGGTTTTAGGACATTTCAGATCATTTGGCGGTGAAGCGCATGTCCAGTTCCGCTCTGAAATGGTAGCTGTAGGCTTACGGACCCTTTTTATCAGTTCCGGGCAGGGACGAAACGCATTTCGAGGTGCGCAGGAAAAAATATGCATCGGATGACTTCGAAACTTATAGGTTAAGGGTTTTAGGACATTTTAGATCATTTGGCGGTGAAGCGCATGTCCAGTTCCACTTCGAAATGCTGTTTATGAATTTTGGTCGCTACCAAGCGATCAGGGTTGTGCAGGCGTTTTCAGGGCTTTCCTGGCCTCAAAACTTATCCAAATCATTGCCACTAGACCATGGGATGTTGTTTTATAATGGGTGCAAATTTGAGCCCCAACAAGTGCCCCCCCGGTGTGTTGCGCTGGATGCTTACATCATGCCAGTGAAGTGCTCCGGTCCCCCAGGCTCAAGTATAAATAGTTGACTCACTGAGTCATTCCACACTTTTTCGAGTCAGAAAACTTGATTTCTCCCAAGGTGAGAGAGATCACCCTCAGGGTACAAGTGCATGTGGTCCCCTTGTGGGCGCATGTGACCTGCCATTCATTTTTGGACAGAGAACTGCCTCAAGCGCATGTCAAACTGCCTCTGAGGATGTGGGCGCATGTCCCAGGCGCATGTGGTTCTGGGCATGCGCCCAGGGCACTTCCCGAAACTTGTGTTTTCTCAAAACATTAGAGATGGGCGCATGTGGGGCTGACACATGCGCCTGGGGCTTGAACTTCAAACTCGTTCATCCTCTTCTTTTGAGCCGGGCGCATGTCGGATTGCACATGCGCCTGATGCTTTGTATGATGAACTTCAGATTGTGAAATTTATGGATTGGGCGCATGTGAGGGGCCACATGCGCCTGGGGCTTCACCTTGGGCGCATGTGAGCCCAACACTTAGCCAAAAGTCCCATTTTTAGCCCCTGCTTTGCACTTGGTGGAGAAATGGCATTTCCAGCTCCGTTTCTCAGTCAAATTCAGTGCTGTTTGAGGCTAGATCACTTAAAATTCAAGCACGATTGGAGCTTAGTGCCTTGGGCCTGCAGTTGACTGCCTACTTTGGCCCGTCACAGCTTGCAACTGTCTATTTTAGGCAGGTTCAGAGTATGTCTGCCAGAGTGCGCTTATAGTGTTCCGATTGCCTGTAAAGTTGCTGTGTGTGAATAGTTGCGTATGTATGATGCTGAAACTATTTCCTAACTCTATCCAGTACTTACTTATGAGCACCTGGACTTGTCAAAGCTACTTTTAGACTAAATGTATGGATGTATTGTGGGTTCAATCAATGATTTTGTGTGTGCATTGATCACATGTATGCGTGCATGTATGATGGCAGTTGCTTTGTTATGAAATGCATATGATGATTGATATGCTATGCTCTTGATTTTGGTTGCTTTTATGCTCTTCATGTTGTGCTTGTGTTTGCGATACGATTTCGTTAGGCTATTTGCCCATGTGTATCGAGTTGTTTTCTAATGTTGTTTTGTTTACGCGTTGCAGTGAATTGCAGTAGCGACAATGGGATCTTCTGGTGAAACTTCCGGGTCGCATGCTTCTGGTCCGACGCCAATGAAGCACGGTCGGAAAAGAACAGCTGAAGGTCCTTCTAACCCTCCCCCTCCAAGATGTAACTCTCGCTTCTTTCCTATGGTCGAACCCGAGATCAAGGATTTCTCGGAGCGTATTGGGCAGCTTCCTCATGAAGTGCTAGTACGCATCTTTGTTAACAAGACAGCGCCCAAACCTCCAAAGCGGGGAACAGAACAAGAGTGGGTCTATTGGTATGCCCAACTTGCTGGTGTGGCGAGTGCCAACGAGGCAGGTCCTCAAGATATACCTATTCAAAATGTAGAAGAGAATCTGACAGGTCAGAAAAGTAAGAAGAAAGGAGGACGAGGAAAACAACCGATCAAGGCGCTCAGTCAAGCGGAGCGATTGACACAGCTCCTCGACTTGAAATATGAAAGGATGAAGATTGGATGGGAGAGCAACAAGATCGCTGCTGAGCGTGGCATCTGCATCACGAACCCCTACAATGGCGAAGTCATCTTGCACCAGAAGTCTCTTATGAGGTGTAAACCTTTTCCAAGCATCGAGCCATCTGATGTTCGTAGACCTAGCCAGTTCTATGGAGTAGAGAGATGGTCTTCAGTTCCTGAGAGATTACTCACCGCCACCCTGGGAAGCAACGGAAAGCAACAAAAGGTTGGTGAGATTAAGGAAATGACTTTCCTCATGCCTACATGTGATCCGCATGCACCTTATCCGACTCATTTCTTTGAGACGGTGCGTCAAAGATTCCTCCCTATGAGCACGTCCGCAATGTGGGAGACTTCGAGCTTCCGTACCCGAGGGCATCTGAATCGTCGTGACAGCTACATCCCCTGGGCGAAGGAGATTCTGATCCAGCACGAGGCTGTGCTGAGGGACGTCGGGCTCTATTATGCCATCGAGGCGACTGCTGGCTTCTTTCCACGAGATCCGACGATTCTCAGGGGCTTCTTAAATTACTGGAGTTCTGTTACCAACTCTTTCCATCTTCCTCTAGGAGAGATGAGTATAACCCTCTGGGATCTTAAGATGATGGCGGGCTTGCCCATACGAGGCGGGTATTATCACGAATATATCCCCTCTGATGAAGAATTGTCTGGCTTCAGGTGCGAAGGTGATCGGAAGGCCTATCATTCCGAGGCGTGTTTGGAGTTGTTCAATGAACTGCAACAATTTGACTGCATTACAAAGATACACTATGAAGATTGGTCAGTCTACTTCAGCCACGGCTTGAAGTAAGTCTTCCCGGGACGTCTTCTTTCTTTCTTCTCATGATGTATGCTCTTTCCTTTTGCGTAGCTTCTTATGTGAAGTTCTCTCTCCTTTCTCTCTTTCAGGATCGACTACGAAAAATACAAGGTTGATATTAAAAGAGTAAGAGCCTTACGACAATGCTTTCAACGAAAATTTCCTTGCCCAAACGTATTGTCTCCCACTTGTGAGCTAGCAGGCTTCCTTGCTTACTGGTTGTTCGCAGTCGCGCTTCCCAGCTCGAAGGGTGCTGATGGCGTCAGGGTTTCTTGCTTCGTCATGGTGGGTGCCCTTGCCAGTGGCCGACGTCTTGCTATAGCGCTACCTGTACTCTGCAGCATATATAGAGCATTTGGTTATGTTGCCAGTAATCCGGACAAACCTACTGATGGGATGGATGCGGCCTATTGCCCGTGGCATTATTTCTGCGGCTGGTTAGGCATTTATTTTTCATGGGTATATGGCATGAAGCCTCACGCCTACTTCTTTCCGGACCGAGCACCTCTTATCAGGTTCATGAAGGCCAAGATGGTGCTTAAGACGCCAGAATGGGTGTCTTCAAGGATCTGCAGTGAGAATGAAGTTGACTTCTATCATTTTCCTGCTTCCATTGCTGATGAAGATATTGAAGTCGTCGATGATGAGGATTCAGTTGACTCTTCTGACAGAGAATTCCTAATATCAATCCGGACCGCCTCTCTCCCGTTCGGTGAAGGCATGGAGTTCTGGCGCGAGCCTTATTATCCGAGCAGGTTCGCCAGACAGTTTGGCTATGACCAGGGCGTTCCGTCGACTCTTCCGAGCGTGACGAGAATAGAACGAGCATATGGCACGGGTCCTGTCCATTGGGAGTGGATGTGGGACCAGCTTTTGTTGACGCGAACTGGCGCGAGGTTCGTGTTGCCTGGCGGTAGTCGACGTCCTGCGACTTCTTACGGTTGGATGAGATTGTGGGTGCATCAGTATGCGCGCATCCGGGACGCCAAACCTGTCGATTTCCCTCTCTATCTCTCTCCTCCAAGGTTGACTGACGTTCCTGAGGATGGTCTTGGTTATCTTCGTGAGCAGCGTGAGGTTGTCGGAGTTCCTGGTACCAGTCATCTGACTTCCTTGAACGTGCCGATCACTCGTAGGAAAGAAGATGGAGCGTTAGACGGATGGTATTGCTTTGGGGTCCCTATACAGAGACATCAGCAAGGGGTCGGATCTTCGCGTCCTCTGGCAGAGAATGCTCCTCCGTCTGTCGAAGAGGGTGAGCCTACGGAAGGCATGGCAGGAGTTAGACCTTCTGATGATTTCGTTGACGATCTTCCATCGGGCCGCGCGAGAGATCAGTTGAGAGTCAAGATAAGACTCACACCAAGAGTTCGCCCGTCAGTACCTGAGAAAAACTTAAGAAAGGCAGAAATGTTACATATCAAGAAGTGGGGGAGTTTGGATCCGTCGTTGCAGATCAATCTTCTGAAAGTAGTGGCAGGTGCGACTGCTGCCGATAGTCTCGAAGAAGGTGAGCTTCGATCTGGTGCTACAGAGGAGATTGTAGACGAAGAAGATATGATTGCCGTCAATCGTGACGGAAGTGAGTCCGAGCCTGCAGATGTCGAGGGGGACAATGCCGAAGGCGGTTCTGAAGCCGGTGATGGTTCGGGGTCACGGCTCGAAGATGAGCCTGTAGATTATTCCGGCGATGACTGGGGAGTGGATCGTGCTGATGATCACAGCAACGATGATTCCCTCGCGAACTATTATGATAACGATGCCGGAGTCGGGGGCGTAGGTGATCTTGATGATGCTGCCATGGCAGTGCTCGAAGCACAACTCTACGACAACGTCAGGGTCCAACCTTCTTCCGAGCCTTTAGTCTTTGTTTCTCAGGCTGTTGCGGCACCGACTACGGGGTTGTCGACGGATGTTCCTCCTTGTTTGCTCGTTCGTGCTGATAACGCCGAGGAATCCGTTCCTGGGCTTGAGATACGTGAGGGGAACGTCGATCCTTCTTCGGTCTTTCCATCAGGCTGTTCATTGCAAGTAAATTGTTTTGTTGAGTTAGAGGTCGTGGATGCGTCACGCCCTGCTGCAGTCGAAGTCGGACCCAACATTCCGTGAGCACAAGGTAAGAAATGCGATTGTGGTTCTGCTTTTTTTCTTTTCTTCTTTGGTTCCTGCATAATCATACTAACCATATTTTGTTATTATTATCTTATTTCTACAGATCTTATTGGATCAATACCTGCCTCTGCTACTTCCGTCGCGTCGTCTTCGGTTGTGACTATTGAACTGCCGGGCGAAGCTTTGGAAACAGTTGTTGATTCCGGGACATGCATTGCGGGACCTTCGGAGCCTGCTGTTGATCTTCCTGTCGTTCCTGGTACGACTCCTTCGCACTTTACATTAGATTATGACTTGTAGTTTCTACTTCCATTTTTTGCTAACTCATCATTTGTTTGTCTTGCATTCTTTCTTGCAGCTGCCGTCGATTCTGGCGTCGCCATTGCTATGATGCCGGACATTCCTGCATTTGAACATTTAGATTATTTTGGTCAGAGCGTGTTGAAGGGCCTCCTGTCTAGCCTTACGAAGGCGTTGGCCGATCCACAAGAATGGCATATGCTAGGCGCTGGCATGAAAGCGCTGAAAGCTTGTGTCGGAGTAGTTGGGTCTAATGCGCTCGTGGTTGTCAATCACATCTCTGCGTTCGAGAGCTCCCTCGCAAACGTAACGGCTGCTGAGCGCGTCGAGCCCGATCCTGCTATCGAGGAGAAGCGGAGAATTGCGGAGTCTTTGGGACCTGCAGTGGAACGCCACGCGCATTCTACGGCGAACGCACGAGAATCCCTACAAAATAATAAGATTCAGTATGAAGGGTGCTTGGGCCGTATAGCTGAAATCGTCGCTGAGATTGAGCGTCTGCAAGCGGAGAAGATCGCCGTGAGCTTCGAAGCTGCCCGTCTCGAGTCAGTAGTTACTCAGGGTCAGATAACGGTCACGCGGCTCGAGAGTGAGGGCGAAGCAGCGCGCAAACAGTTGGAAGATTTGACTGCTGAACTTCAACATGTTCCTGATCCTGCGGAGGTGTTCTCTGCAGTAAAGTCAGCGATGAAAACTGCCAGGGTGGCCGTGATCAGGCTGATATCGGGGTGTTTGGAGAAGCTTTGATCTTTCGCTCCCGATGCTCTTCTTCTTGACTTTAAAAATGTATAGAAATGATCGTAGGATCTTACCTTTAGAAAATTTTGTAGTTGGTGTAAGAGATACTTACCTTTTGACCATTCATGTATACGACGTCAGAAAAGATGTCAATCAAACTTTTGTTAAATGAAATGACAATAGCAATTACTTTTCTATCGTGTTATGCTTGTGTGATGTGTGTTAGAACGGTCTACAATAATAACAATAATAATCACAGTTTTAGTAAGTGATGAATGTAGAATGAAATGAAAACAGTAATACTTCCCTTTGTCGTCGATTTTGGGAGTGTCCAGGGTTTCTGAACTCGGGATATGCTCGTGTCGTAGATGAATGGTCCTTCTTGGTTATTTCTCCATAGCAAGGGCAAGGAAGACCTGCAAGAATACGAAGTAACTGATTAGCTTCTGTAACTACAGGCTTATCTATTGTATTCTACTCCATTTCATTCTCCATTTCTATCCTTACTTATTACATTCCCTCTCTTGGGGAGTTTACATTTCTCATATTTATGTAAAGGAAAGTAACAGGTGGACCGTTAGGGGTAATATTGCTTCAGGAACCGGCCATTAATTGCAAAACCAGCTCCACCACCGTCAAAATTCACTAAACGGTAGGCCCCGTTGGAGTAGACTTCTTCTACGATCCACATCGGTTCCCACTTAGGGTCGAACTTGCTCTTTGTAGTGTGCGCGGCTGCCGGTCGCTTCATTACGAGTACCAAGTCACCCTTCTTGAAGGATCTACCCCTGACTCGTTTGTCATTCGCTGTTGAGATATGCTTCTGGTACATCTCTAGCCGTTGTTGTGCCGCGAGCCTCTTCTCGTCCAAGGCATCGAGCTCGACCATCCTGAGCTCAGCATTACGGTCATCTGTCAAGGAGTTCCGAAGTGCTACTCGCAGGGACTCGACCTAAACTTCCATAGGGATGATGGCCTCCGTGCCATATACTAGTGAATAGGGGGTAGCCTGCGTTGCGGTGCGGTGCGTAGTACGATATGCCCAAAGCGCTTCGGGCAACCGTTTGTCCCAATCTTTCTTATTCTCTGCCACCGTTTTCTTCAAAATCTTCACGATGGTTTTGTTGAATGCCTCAGCAAGCCCGTTCGTAAGAGGATAATAGGGTGTTGAGTAGCAATGCTTGATCTTAAACTTGGCACATAGCTTGTCGATCACAGCATTTCGGAAGGGCGTGACATTATCCGTGACGATCCGATCAGGAATACCGTGTCTGTAGATGATAGCCGTTCCGGATGAAACCCTCCACTTGTTTAGCTTTCACGTTCTTCAGGGCCACAGCCTCAGCCCACTTAGAGAAATAATCTGTTGCCGCCAGTATGTACTGGTGCCCTTGAGAGGAAGAGGGGCTAATGGGGCCTATCACATCCATTCCCCAGGCCGCAAAAGACCAAGACATCACTGACTGATGCAGTTCTTCTGGAGGTATATGTATGATGTCAGCATGTATCTGACACTGATGGCATTTTCTGACGTAGTCCATCGCATCTTTCACCATGGTGGGCCAATAATAGCCCATATGCCGCACTCGATGATGTAGGTTCCGTCCGCCTTGATGGGCACCACATTCTCCTCCGTGCGCCTCTCTCAGCGTATCATGAATTTCTTCTCGGGCGAGGCACCTTGACAGCGTTCCATCGCTGGAGCGTCGATACAATACCTCTTTTAAGAGGACGAATGAGCTGGCACGCCTTCTGACTTGAGTGCGCATCTGCGGATCCTCAAGTAAGAACCCATACTTCAAGTAATCAGAGAATGGCATTCTCCAATCTTCCTCTTCTGTGATCTCAAAGCAATGTACGGGACTTGCACTCGTGACATTCTCGGCCGCTGTGAGGAATGGTAATATTCTCCTTTCTTCTATGGTGACTTGAAGTGGGCTGCCCCCTGGGTGCGCGAGAGTCGCGACCAGGTTAGCCAATGCGTCTGCTTGAGAATTTTCAGCTCTTGGGACTTGCGACACTGTACTGTCCCGAAAATGATCGAATAGGGCTCGGGCCTGATGGCAAAGAGACGACAGCTTCGGCTTGCGGACTTCATATTCCGTCATAAGCTGTCCCACAACTAACCGAGAATCACCGTATACCTGTAGTGATCGGATTCGCATGTCTCGTGCCAGCTGTAACCCAATGATGAGGGCCTGATACTCAGCCTTGTTGTTTGTGAACGACGGCACTATTGTGAGTGAGTAGGGCAACAAGTCGCCTTGAGGACTGATGAAGATCACACCGGCCCCTGATCCTGCAGTTCTGGAGGCTCCGTCGAAATACATCCGCCACTGCTTTGCGACCCTTACTATCATGGCCTGGTCGTCGGGAAGATCACATTCCATTTCCGTGTTATCCGGTATTGGGTGAGCTGCTAGAAAATCGGCTATCACCTACCCTTTAACAGCTCGAGACGGCAGATACGTGATGTCGAACTCGGATAGTAGTAGGGCCCATTTGGCTAAACGCCCGGACAACATAGGTCGGTTCATCAGGAACTTGATAGGATCTGCTTTGGAGATCAATGTAATCTGATATGACAGACAGTAATGCCTCAACTTCTTCACAGCGAATATCAAGGCCAGGCATATCTTCTTAATCAGTGAGTAATTAAACTCAGCGCCGACGAGCGTGCGGCTCAAATAGTACAGAGCATTCTCTTTTCCTTCTTCATTCTTCTGGGCGAGCAGTGCCCCCAGTGAGTTCTCTCCCACTGCTACATACAGTATCAGAGGCTTTCCCTCGATTGGCGCTGCGAGAACTGGAGCTTTCCCTAGTAACTCTTTGAGGGAATCGAAGGCTTTCTGGCATGCTTCATCCCACTCGAAGCGGATGTCTTTCTTGTTCAGCCGAGAGAAAGGCTGGCAGCGACCTGACAGGTTCGAGATGAACCGTCGCAAGTAAGCGACTCTCCCTTGGAAGCTCTTCAGCTCTTTCAAATTCTTCGGAGGAGGCATTTCTCGGATCGCCTTGATCTTCACGGGGTCAATCTCGATTCCCCGATGCCTGATCACAAAGCCAAGGAATTTTCCGGAGGACACCCCAAAGGCGCACTTCAACAAGTTCATGCGGAGACTCTTCTTCCTCAACCTATGAAATACTAGCTTTAAATGTTCGCGATGCTGCTGATGTCCGTCAGACCTCACTACCAGGTCATCGACATAGCATTCCACATGTTTGTGCATCATGTCTTGGAAGATTACCTGCATCGCTCTCTGATACGTGGCGCCTGCATTTTTCAGCCCAAACGGCATTACCTGATAACAGAATATTCCGAGAGATGTGCGGAAGGCAGTGGACTCTTCGTCTTCTGGAGCCATTCGGATCTGATTATACCCTGAGTAGCCGTCCATAAAGGACATCGTTGTATATGCTGATGTGCTATCGATCAGAAGCTCTAGGATGGGTAGAGGAAAGTCATCTTTGGGACAAGCTTCATTCAAGTTGCGAAAATCAACGCACACCCGGATCTGGCCGCTCTTCTTCTTTACAGGTACTATGTTCGAGATCCATTTGGGATACTGAACTTCCCTGATAAACCCGGCCTGAAGCAGCTTCTTCACCTCTTCCTCTATCTTCGGGACGATGTCAGGATGGAAGCGTCTCTGTGGCTGTTTGACCGACCTCTTCTCCTTCGCGATATTGAACCTGTGCATCGCGATTGCCGGGTTCAGTCCTGGCATTTCAGAATAGGTCCATGCGAACACGTCTCTGTTCTCTTTCAGGAGTTGAATGTAGCTCTCCCTCTCTTCTTCTGGAATGTTCTTACTGATATAAGTATTCCTTGGCTCTTCGGTGGTCCCCAGATTGATTTCTTGTAGCTCATCTATCATAGGCTGACCTCCATCTTCGATCTGCTCTGGTGCGGCACTCGGCTGTATGACTTCATTCGGTCCAGCAGGCCTCAACTCTTCCACGGGACTAATTGTCACCATGTTAATATGCCTGATCTCACAGTTCTGCCCCCAGGGCTTCTTTTCCTCTATATACCTTCGTTTCTACTTCGAAGGGTGCTAGCATGCCTTTCCGAACTGGCGGTTCGGAACAGATGAACCCCATATTTCTCATGATGTTTCTACTGGCCTTGCTATATCTTTCTTCTTCAATGGGCGGTGTCTCTACCAGTGTTCTCTTCGCGTTCTCTTCGATCTGCAATGGGTTGCACAGTCCGGCCTGAAATCTTATCTCATGCCTGGCTCCCATTGTCGGCGGCACGCAGAACTGGCTCGGAGCTTTAGGGAAGGGACGAATCCTCTCAACCTTTGGCACCGGCATATTGAAGCTGGACTGCAACACGCTCATCTGTTGGCTTGTCATCTGTTTCAACACTGACTGCCCTTCCTTCCGGAGGTGCTTCGGTATCAAATAAAACTTCTTCCTTTGCAACGGATTTCCTCTGTGAGCCTTTGTCGCTTCAGCGACCCCTCGCGGAGCTTCGTCCGCTTGTCTTGGATTCTCGCCCTGGGATTCTGCCCCCTGTGCCACCTTTGTCGGTTCGTTGGCTTTTCTGGCGGTCTCGGCCTCCTCGCTCTCTCGATAGTATTGTGCATCTGCTAGGAAAGATTCAGTGACGGAGTACGGCCTAGGGTCTGCCGCCACTCTATACTGGACGCCATCTCTATTGTACTTGAAGCATTGGTGGTATGTCGAGGGAATGATTCCGTATTGATGAAGCCACGGTCGTCCCAACAAGATATTGTATGTCGTCATCGCATCGATCACCTGACAGGTGACTTTGGTGCTCAATTCTTCTATTTCCAGCATGACAGTAATGGACCCTAGGACACGCTGACCGTCCTGATTGAACCCTGGATAACCATGGCGCTTGGGCGAAGTGCTGTCTGTCTGAAACCCAACTGCTGTAATGTCTTCAGAGACATAATATTCACAGCAGATCCGTCGTCCAGCATGCATCTTCGGACCTCTATGTCTCGGATGAGACCTGTCACCATCAACGAGTGGTTGTGGTCTGTCAAGCTAATCGTTCTGTCTTCTTCAGAAAATGTGATCATGGACGATCGATCGATCTGCATGACCTGTTCTGCGGGTCGCTCCTCGGTTCTCGTTATCTTCATTTCTTCCATCTCTGACTCAATCTCTGCCATCATGACCTCACGGGCTTCTTGATCGAGCAATGCGTTGAGCAACATTTCCCGATATTTCTTCGAAAGGCACAGGGCATCAGTAGATGCTGAGTCGGGCTAGAACTTTCTTCAGATGAGACACCACATCATAAATCACCGGTGCCTTATCTCGAACGTAATCTCGTTGGTTAGCTGTTGGTTCATTGACTGCTTCTGCCGGTTCTTTTTCTCGAGGTGTCCCTGATGGCTCACCTATGACCGCATTCGTCCTTCTAGGGTCTGGTCGCCTCGGAAATTCTCTCTGTACGATCTGCTTTCCGGACCGCAGAGCCACTACATTGACTTCTCCTTTATCTAGGACTTGGTCCTTGTCACTGGCCCCTGGTTGAGCGACCACCGAGACCATGGCGCACTGAACGGGCTGTGCACGCGGCTGTTCTTGTCCAACATTTCCTCTTCTCATTCTGTTCTTTGTCTTCCTCTCTTTCTCCAAGAGTCTTCTTTTGTTCTCTAGCCTCTTCTTGCTGATCACAAGTGTCCATGGCTCTTCCGGTTCTGGGAATGGATTCGCCGCTAGAATTTGAACTGGCACAGGGAGGGCAGACACCACTGTCACAGTATTCCGGCTCGCCTCTTCCGCCTTCATATTGATGGTGCCATCGTTGATCATCCGTTGAATCTTGCCTTTTAGGACAAAGCAGTCTTCAGTCTTGTGGGTGGTCACACGATGATACCTGTAGTAGCTGGGATGATCGATCATCTTCGCTTCCTCCGGGCGTGTGCATTCTGGCAGTCTTATTAACCTCTCTTCGACCAGCTATTCCATGATCGGAACCAGATCTTCCATGTCGAAGGTATAAGGTCCATTTGTTAGATTACGCTCTTCTATCGTGAGATGTCGCGGCCTCTGAAAACTCTTGCCTTTGTCTTGAATCGTGGTTACTGGCCTGGCCTCGACTCTACGCTCGGTGTTTGGGCGTTTCCTGTCATTCGAACCCTTTCCTTTGTCGACTGTAGTTAGATGTTATCATCCTTCCAGCTTCTCTCTGGGGCTTCTCTGCCTTGAACTGTGCTCTGCACGCGGCTCCTTCCACTAGGTGGGCTTTTGTAGCTAGGTCTCGAAACGTCGAGAAGTTGTGTCCAGATAAGCCAAATGAGATCATCGCATCCATGGCCTGCGTGCACATCTTGACCTGCTCAGATTCGCTGGGCAGTTCCCGGCACTGTGCTGCTATAGTCCCCCACCTGTCGATGAACTTCTCGACCGACTCTCCCTGCCTTTGACGAACCAAGGCTAAATTTGTCAGTGAGACTTCTCGCTCGGTAGAGAAGAATTTGGAGATGAACAGGTCCTGCATCTGCTCCCAGGATTCGACTGACCCTGCGGGCAGTGACATGTACCACTGGAATGCCTTGCTCGTGAGCGTCGAGCCAAACAATCTTAGACAGTACTGGGGAATTGTCGATAGGTTGCCCATCATTGTCATGAATTGAGCCATGTGTTCCTTCGGCGATCCTCTGCCATCGAATCTAGGGAAGTCTGGACGCTTGAAATTGTTGGGAAATGGGAGATTGTGGACCTCGGGTAAGTACGGCACCCGGTATACATATTTTCCTCTCTTCTCCTTTTCTCTTTCCTGACGCATCAGGTCCACAACTGTCTGAGACAGTTCTTCTCTCGTGGCTTGAGACGACAATGGCGGTACACGTCTGAACACAACGTTTCTCGGGCTAGCTTGTGGTTCGGCGGTAGCTGGCTCTCCTGCTACCCCCTGGCATTCCTCCATAGACTGTCGAGTGGGTACAGCTGGGCTTCTGTTTGCTCCCTGGGCAACTAGAGCCAACAGTGCTTCTTTCATTTCTCTCATCTCTCTGGCTGTGTCCTCTTGGACCTGGATAATCTCATCTATCTGTTCTTGGATTGGAGGCAGCTCTGGGTATCGCTCACTCGCCTCTCCTTCGGTGACCTGCACCATCATGACTTGCGCTCGCTGCGGCCTCGTCTTGATCACGGCAGCTTCAGTAGGGATTGTCTTCATCACCGTCTTAGTGGACTGTCGAACAGCGGATTTGTTCAGTATCTTCGCTGGCTATGTTGTCTTCGTTATCGCTGGGAAGTCGACATCGGCAAGGGAGAACTCTGGTCTGGCTGACACGGTAGTTCTGCCGGAGTCGCGGGCGTCACTCCTGCAGACTGGCTTCCACTGTCTCTTTGTTCTGCCCTGTACCCTTGCTATCATCTCTGTCTCAGCTGGAATAATCTTCTTGTTCCAGTCTTCTTGGCGGTCTTGCGCTTCTGCACAATCTGCCATCTGGCTTCAGAGGTTGCTGCCAGATGGGGGAAGTAAAATCCTCCGGATGCTAAGAAGATCATTGTGGATGCCATTTGATTGATTCTTTTCTGTCTTTCTGTTCCTTTCTCTGTCTCTCTCTGTCTTTCTCTCTCTCTCTGCACAGTCATACATGCATTAGAATATTCCGCGTGCTTGGGAGAGAGAGGGGACGCGACCTTACCAATCGCGATACGGCTCGACAGCGGATAAACAGAAACATACAAGTATGAACTACATGCATGCTATGCGAAGTTTTGAAATTCTTTTGCCTTAAAGATGAAGGGAAGAACGTTCCCGTTGAGAGTCGCCAGTTTGGCGCCCGTGAAGGCGCCGAACATTTCTCCTTGCGGTAACCTTTCCCATGTACACATTAGTGTCTGCAAATGATTTATCGCAGAATGTCTATTTACTCAGAAATAACCAGAGATTCTGGTATTGAATAATCCCCAGCAGAGTCGCCAGTTTGTTAGAACTTAGAAAAAGAGGGGAAAGATCAGAACTACTCGTCAGCAGTCCTTCTTTCTTTTTTTCATGTTTCTTTTATTCTGGGGGAATTCTGAGTATAGAGACATTCATAGACAATCATAAGCAATCACAAAGTGTACACAAGAGAGAGATATCGCAAGGCGAATTTTATTCCAGAGATTCTGAGATCTTTTACATTCCAGGCTGTGATACTGGTCACGAGCCTTTAATTACATCAACGGTTGATCACCCTTGATTGGAAGGCAAAAGACTAATCCGCCGGGGATTATGGTCTTGAGTTCATGGTCGTAGAGACCTTTGTTTTCTTGTTATGGACTGAGCCACATTTATTAGACACGCCGGATGTCTATGTCCCATTTTCTTTCGGTGTGTCCGGGTTGAGAGACTGTCAGGATTCGAGTGGTGCAACTCGGGGCCCGCTCCTGTTACTGTGAACAGGTGACCGCTGGAATACACGAACCTCGAATGTTGGTCGGCATGACCCAAGGCCCGCGCCCATACTTTTATGACAGGTGACCTTAGGAAAGTACTCCGCAACGTTCCCGAACGAGGGTTTTAATCGAGTGGTGCAACTCGGGGCCCGCGCCTATTACTGTGAACAGGTGACCGCTGGAATACACGAACCTTGAAATGTTGGTCGGCATAACCTAAAGCCCGCGCCCGTATTTTTATGACGGGTGACCTTAGGAAAGCAATCCGCAACTACCTCATCAGCTCAACCAACGGACCCGTTGTCGATGGGTAGGGCATCGACGGTCTTTTTCATAGTGGCAGTCCATAGCAAGACGTTTCAAGCTTAGTTAGAACTCTTTGTTGGTGGTTTCTCGTGGTAACCATAACCCCTTAGGTTTACCCTCGGACCTTTATCCGGGATGAATAGAGCTTTGTACAGTAAAGTAAATGTATTTCTTCTGGAGTCGGGCGACTCGTCTTCGAGAACACTCTTTCTTCTGAGTATTTTCAGTGATCTATTTGGGATCAAGTAGGCTTTGTCGAGCCAAGATCTTTTGAGGATCCAAATTCAATGGGCTGGATCGGCTGTTTCCAATGCCTGCAAATGGCTAAGTATAGGGTCCGATGGACTCCTGTTCATGCCAATTTCTTATGAATAATGGGGATCGGTGCCACGTAAATGCTTAACTCGGCTGTTGGATAGCCTGAGTACTTCAGCTTTGCCTCGTCATCTGTGAGATCGCGGTTGATTTCATTTGGCATTAGTCAATTTTCAAGCCAACAGGGCACTTCCCAGGGCTAAAAATGACTGAGCAGTGGACCTGTTTGCGGTCTGATTGGGGAGATCAGTGAATATTATCGATAACCATCTTTGAACAGGGGTGGATTATGTCCACAAAGATCACTGTGTGATCGCGTTTCGATTTGCTTAGCAGAAGTCAATTTCTGGGCCAACAGGGCACTTCCCAGGGCTAGAAATGACTAAGTAGTGGACCTGTCTGCGGTCTAATCAGGGTATTCGGTGAATATTATCGATGACCGACTTGGAACAGGGGTGGATTATGTCCACGAAAATCGCGGTGCGATTGTGTTTCGATTCGCTTAGTAGAAGTCAATTTTCGGGCCAACAGGGCACTTCCCAGGGCTGAAAATGACTAAGTAGTGGACCTGCCCACCACTTGATTAGACTATTCGAGGGTCCTGAGATCGAATAACCTCGTCGCGGTACATGATTATGGTGTATCATGTCATGTAGAAGAAAAGTTTCCCTCTCGGGCTCGGTCCAATTCCGCCCGATTCTTCATGTTTTCGGCCGTTTTCGGCTCTTTCGGAGGGATTTCCGAAGCTGCCAAATTGGCTAAGTGTTGGTCATTTTGGACCGAAACACTGATTTGGGCCACTTATCATTGACCGTTGGAGAATCTGATTCGGCGGATTGATAGATCTCATCGAGATGTATCCGGCGGAAGTGATTTCATCAAAATCGGATTCCGGACGAAGGCGGGGCACGCGATCGAAGGTCCACCCCTCCCATCAGCGTCCAGGCGCATGGAGGGGTGGATACAGGCGCATGTGGCCATTTTTCAAGCGCATGTGACCATTTTACAAGCGCATGTGGTGTTGCATCATCTGTCAAGCGCATGTGGTCATCATCCGGGCGCATGTGCCCATTTTGCACAAAAAACAGATGAAGTAGAGGTGTTCCGGGCGCATGTGGCAGTGCACATGCGCCTGGACCTAAGGAGTAAGCGCATGTCTCTCCTGGACTTAGAGAAAATTCGGGATTTTCCGACCAGAAAAGCCGGCGCATGTGGGGGAAAAAGCCGGCGCATGTGGGGGATATGCCGGCGCATGTGCCCAGCACTTAGAAAATTTCAGGATTTTCTTCCTGAACTTGGGATTCCGGCGAGGAAATCCATTTTCGGCGAGGGAATCCACTCCGGCCAAGGCATCCAGCGAGGGGAGAGAAAGTAAGCGCATGTGGTGCTTACATCACTCTGAGGTCGGCGGGGGATGATCTCGTGCTGATGAAATGAGGTGACTTCACTATTTATAGGAGGGAAATCGGTTTCGGTTCTACCCGGCGGGTATTTCCCGGCGCATGTGCCAGAAATAATATCAAGCGCATGTGAGAAAAATACACCGGGCGCATGTGGTGGATCCGGGCGCATGTGCTTTACCGGCGCATTTCCCTGTGCTTTTCGGAAAAGTGTTCGGATCACTTCCTTTCACTACTAAGGTGCAAGCGCATGTGGTTAGAGGCCAGGCGCATGTCCTTTGCTGGCGCTTTCCCACTACTTAGCCAGATTTTCAGGATTCCAGCACTTAGAAAATTTCAGCATTTCAGCTCCGACGGGGGACCTCCAAAGGACAGCTACCTTTTCTAGACATGCACTCACTGTCGCCAAGCCACTTCTAGGCTATGATTAACCTCTTGAATGAACGGGGTGGGGTGTGGAAGTCCAGATGTTGCTAATTTTGGTACTTCCTTACTAATTTGGAGCCTCCGGGTCGGCTTGTCGTATAGGAACGTTGTTCCGGGGCGCGCGCGCATGGAAATATGCATTGTAATGACTTCAAACTTGCTATTTAAGGGTTTTGGGGCGCTCAGGATCATTTGGCGATGAAGCGCATGTCCAGTTCCACTCTAAAATGGTAGCTGTAGACTTACGGACCCTTTTTGTCAGTTCCGGGCAGGGACGAAACACATTTCGAGGTGCGCAGGTAAAAATATGCACCGGATGACTTCAAAACTTGCAGGTTAAGGGTTTTAGGACATTTCGGATCATTTGGTGGTGAAGCGCATGTCCAGTTCAGCTCTAAAATGGTAGCTATAGGCTTACGGACCCTTTTTATCAGTTCCGGGCAAGGACGAAACGCATTTCGAGGTGTGCAGGAAAAAATATGCACCGGATGACTTCGAAACTTGCAGGTTAAGGGTTTTAGGACATTTTGGATCATTTGGCGGTGAAGCGCATGTCCAGTTCCGCTTCGAAATGCTGTTTACGAATTTTGGTCGCTACCAAGCGATTAGGTTTGTGCAGGCGTTTTCAGGGCTTTCCTGGCCTCAAAACTTATCCAAATCATTGCCACTAGACCATGGGATGTTGTTTTATAATGGGTGTAAATTTGAGCCCCAACACCTGTCTTGACCGGTTGTGACCTGTCTGGTTTAGTCCAGCAAGCTCTGTAGAAGGCTTCCCATGTGGCCGACCGGTCTTGACCGGTCAGACCACTTTTCTGCGTTCTTTCTTCTTTCTTTTCTTCTCTCCTTTCTCTCTCTTTGGTTTCTTCTTTCTTTGGCCCACCTTGGGTCTTCATCCAAGGCTCCTAAATGTGCCATTTTGGTCACCAATTGGGCAAAGCCACTCTCATTCCTACAATCACAAAAACATGCCTTAAATGGGCTTTTTAAACATTCAAACCATGCATATAATGTGATGTAACGGGTTATGACATGTATAAATTGGAGGCTCAACACACCCCCCAACCAGCTTTTTGCTAGTCCCGAGCAAAACATGTGTGAAACAAGTTCAAACCTCTAAAAACCAACTCTCCTTCAGAAACCATGTTTATATCCATTCCAAGACATACGAGTATAAAATTTGGTGAAATTAGGTGACAGAAGTTGAAACCTTAAACTCTCAAAGCATAATAAGTGTCTACATGAAATTTTCGCTGATTGATTGATAAATAGAAGAACTCGAACAACTTCAACCTTGTGTGCATAGTGAAAGTTCATCTCATGAGTTTTTGGGATTATCTTCTTCATAGATCAACTAAACTATAGATTTCAAGGTGTATAGAGCAACAACAGGCCTATGACAGGAATTTGCCTTACCGTCCTTCCGACGGCTTTCACACTACGTCCCATTTTCGGCTTTGGTTACGGGTAGACCATCTCCCAGTTTGTAATAGGTAGCCCTTTTTGGAATTTTCCACCATTTTTCCATCATTCCCAATTTCATCCTTCCTTTTCCTTTTTCTTTTAAATTAGATAGGATTTTTAGAAATCCATATCTTTCGTTATTTTCCCATGGACAAGGATGGACAAATTACCCCGGCTTGGTTTCTCAACACCTTAAATCAAAGACTAGCTAATCCACAAATCACATAATCCTTTCAACCCATGAAAATCGTGTAATGTGAACTAGGTGTAAAAGTGTTTAAATTTTCTATTAATGACATAAATAGGGGAATTCACATATAAAACCATTATATTAAGAGAATTTCAAAGCTTGTAACATCACTCACTTCGTATCTCCTCTTCTTATATTCGTATCATCTCAAATGCATAGAAACAAAGTTTTCCAAAAGAGTTTTGAATTTTAGAAAAATTGAAAATTTTCTACAGAATTGCTTGAAATGTCACAAAAGCTAGTAGATTCATACAAGGAATCTCATCCCCCAACCAAAATCTTACATTATCCTCAATGTAACAAGATATGCAATAAGCATGACATGAGAGTAATGAAATAAAACAAAGGAGAGTGAGAACGAGAGTACCTGAGGTACCAAGTTGATCAATTCTAGCATCCTCCATTGTCTCGATGAGACTTATTCAATCCTAATTTCAGAAAAATAAATCCTAACCTACCTACCTACCTTTGATTAGTCTGATCGATTACATGATCAAATTTGAGCAGGATCTTCATGAATTTTAATAAATTTCTCATGAGGACCATCCAAAGTCCTTCTCGACAGTAAACATGTGTGCTTCTTATCATTGAAGTCCAATTGTATTGTGCACCACATGCATAAAAGGAGGAGATAAGAGCAGTAGAAAGATATCTCGTCAAATTCTGATTTGGGTTATGATTAATTAAAAATGGGTCCTCCCAATCAGAATTTTCAATGGGCTGAAGGACCCATGATGGTGGAGAGACATTCATCGTGTATTCTTCAGTTAAAGTTGTCTCCTCCACAATTTCAGAATTATATGGTGCTTCCACAAACAATGGTAAAGAGTGTAAAACAGTGGAATGGTGTTCTTCAGGCACCGACACCGTGTCTAATAAAATGTCCAACTCCTTAATCATCTCATCATCAAGATCCTAAGATTGGGCAAAGCATTCCTCTAGGAAATCGAGATCGTTGGATGAAAGATCATGATCTTGCTTGAGTGAGTGCAAAAATTTAGTTTCGATGGTGAGGGACTCTCCCTCAATGGAGTGGAATTCTTCCAAACTAGGTTCTCCATAACTAGTATGAGGCACCAAGTCGGAAGTATGCAAGGCTTTAACAATCTCTTGAATAATGAGGTCATTTGAATTTTCAAAGTGAGCCAAGCATTCGTCCAAAGAATCTGAATTTTTACTCATGGGAGTCTCATTCTCCACATTAAAATTAAGCATGGCAAGTTGGTGTAGTGACTAAAAAATATCAACCTTCACCATCTCTCTAGCATGCATATCCTCTAGAGACTCATAATCATTATGCTCTTGGGAAAAAGAAACCATAGGTTCATAAGAATTCACCAAACCCTCATTGTCGGCAACCCTACTACCGCTTTCAAATTTTATGGATTCCTCGGGTTCATCAACCGTCATTGAAATCTCTTCATCATTAAGTTCAAAGCATCGAAAAGAGATTGTGGACTCACCATAATTGATGATGACATTGGGATCATCGAGATCAATCTTCTCTAAAAGTCTATTCATTAAATTCGAAGAAGGTGGGACTTGGGTAGCCCCATCCTTCTCATTAGAGGGGATTGATTTGATACCCTCAATTTCGGGCTCAACGTCTACATAAGATGGTGAGGAAGCTTGATTTAATTGTTCATCCACATACTCATTCCATATTTCCTCAAGTATTTCTATATACATGTCATCACCAGAGGAAGACGTTTTAAGGTGATTGTTAATAACCATGGTTGGTTCTTCCCTTGAATGAGGAGAATTGTGGTTTCCCCAATTAAAACCGTACGCATTGTAGGATGAAGAGTTATATGATGGTTGATAGGCATATCCATACAAGTGATCACGCATTACCTTAATCGGTTGGCCACTATTTACCCATTCCTTTTGTTGTTGCACACCTCCTACCATAACCGGTGGAACACTCAAGTTATTTTCAATCCAGTAATCACGTAATGTTTTCCCCAGATGATCATTATTCAATTTTGCTTCAGTTCCGATATTCCCCCATCATCTTACGTTGTGTCTCAATATGTATATTGCTTTCATTAATGTAATCACGCAACGTCTTACGGGGGGGGGGGGGGGGGGGGGGGGGTGGGTAGTGGAGGTTCTTTGAATCTCAGAAAAATACTCATGCTTGGAGGGATCCCGATCATAATGAGTTTAGGCCCCCCAATCTAACGTCTCATCTTCCAAAAGTTACTTATATGCACCATTCGTCCAATCATACATGATGAAATTTTAAGGAATTGGAAGCTACCCTAATCTAGAAAAAAGAACAAAAAGAAGGGAGATGGGGAGATGTTACCTAATAGAGTGGGATCTATGTCAGCAACAATGTCCTACAAAATCAAACAAAAAATTGTTAGTAATCTAGAAAGAAAAAAAAATTCTACTTATAGAAAAACTGAAAATCATACCTAATTAAAACTACTCTATAACTACTAGAACAATTAAAACCGTTTAACCTTTTCCCCGGCAGCGGCACCAAAAACTTATTCGCTCGCCTCAAGTGTAAGGCTGCGATGTAGTAATAAATCTCGGTAAGACTGAGGTCGATCCACAAGGAAAGAGGTAAACAATTCCAACCACTCTAATAACTTGGATCTAAGAAGTTTAGGAAAACAGTTTTTAACATAAAATAGGAAAATCTGATATTTGAAAAGAACTAGAGCATCAAGGATCCACTTGTAGTAGTTCAATACTAATCCATTCATCCAAGCACAACATAATTAGAATTAAAGTTCTATCTCTCATCTAATTGGAGGATATAACATTCAAGCACAAATAGTCCCACTTAAATCTGGAAATCAGATTTCTAGTTCTAATGAAGCACATAGAACTTGAACTTGTAGCCTTCGGAGTAACAGCCATGCCAAGAGACTATGGCATGCTCAAGGGTTACTACAATTCGAATTCAAACAACCCAATCATGGTAATCTCAGAGAATGCAAGGAACTCATGTCCGGAGTACACAAACTCTCATAATTCATCTAAAAATCCAAACTTTATTCAAACTAGAAGTTTAAGATCCAAAATTAAGAAAAGGGTACTTGAAATAAAAGAATTAAAGCATTGAAACCAACTACAAATTTCACCTCTAGCTCTAGCTAAAAGGTTAACTAAGAAAAAACATATTAAAACTAGAACTAGAACTAAGAAAAGGAAGAAAAACTAGCTGTAGGAGGCTAGGTAGCCACCTAAGACTTGAACTCCTTGCTTCCCACGTCTTTGCTTGATTTGGAATAGAAGAGAGCACCTCCTTTTATAATACAGCAAGAGTACCGCAACACAATAGATTTTGTTTCGCTTCGTACGGCTTAACCAATGGTCAGATTCCCTTCAAAATTTATTTACAGCTTCCATGTATTGTGATCTTCCTCATAGATGATTTAGATTTCTAAGATTATCTTCTGAATGGGCCTACCAATCAGATCAGCGACTGCCTCTCAAAATTACGCAATTCGGGTACCTTCAGAACCAGTCATCTTGCTTTCAACGCTTGCGGAGTGTACAGAGGTTAGATTGATCTCAAATTTTGAACATTAGTAGAAAACTTCCTCCTCTACATGATAGATGGATTAGATTGTCCAAAATAATTCTACAATTAGGTGCGAAAATTAGAACACTCAGGCCTTTTATAAAATCTGCGCAGTTGGATCTTTCTGGATGGTCCATCTATCTTCAACCGGTACGATCAAACCACACATCCTTTTAATCTGAAACTTTGTGATTATTCATATATGGATGTGATCTAGAAGATGGTCAAAGTAGATTCTTCATATCTTCAATGATGGGTCACCTGGACCATTCCAGTGTTGAACAGCGAAATTTGGAACTTTCTGGACAGTTCGTATTGTTTTGGCCACCACGGTAAATCCGTAGCTCCGATCGACACGAAACCACTTGGGCTATTTCGGCGTCGAGCTCCTCTTCGACATGGATATATTGGATTTCCAAATATCATCAAGATGGGTCTAGAAAAGTGGTCTGAAAAATAAGAAATGGGAATAGCCTGCTGTTTGGAATTTGGAATTGTGAAATTGCATGGCCGACCGGTCTTGACCGGTCGTGACCTGTCTAGTCTAGTCCAGGAAGCTCTGTAGAAGGCTGCCCATGTGGTCGACCGGTCTTGACCGGTCGGACCACTTTTCTGCATTCTTTCTTCTTTGTTTTCTTCTCTCCTTCCTCTCTCTTTGGTTTCTTCTTTCTTTGGCCCACCTTGGGTCTTCATCCATGGCTCCTAAATGTGCCATTTTGGTCACCAATTGGGCAAAGCCACTCTCATTCCTACAATCACAAAAACATGCCTTAAACGGGCCTTTTAAACATTAAAACCATGCATATAATGTGATGTAATGGGTTATGACATGTATAAATTGGAGGCTCAACACTACACAACTATGTGAAAGTACATCTTGTGTGTGGATGAGCCTATTTAGCGCCTAACATACATTCTAATAAAGCATTCATCATTAAGCAATTAAACACAACGCATAATAAAAAATGTACTCAAATACAATCACAAACACAAGCATGTATAGTGGTTGGACTACTTGTCTACTCCACTCCCAGTTCAAGTACTCAACCCCTTTGAGCATACCGGCATTCACTATGGAGTTTAAATCTGGTTCCTCCCAACCAAGGTGTTTTAAATCGACTCCACCCAACCGAGGAGTTTACAGGTTCCTCCCAACCTATGAGACCTACTCAAGGTCACCCCAAGTCCTACTCAAGGACAATGCATGTTCACTCTCGTGTTGGAGGCTCCCACTTGGAGACTTTGTTTAGGCTCGTCAAACGAGCCAAGGAGCGCCAAACAACCCCTAGTCTTTAGGCTGACAAATGTGTTCGCTCGCCTCAAGTGTAAGGCTGCGATGTAGTAATAAATCTCGGTAAGACCGAGGTCGATCCACAGGGAAAAAGTAACAGCTTCCTAATTACTTCAGCAACTCAGTTTAATAGAACAAATTCAATTTCAATAGGATGTTTAATTAAAACAGTAACTTAATGAAAAATCAGAGATATAATGTACTAAGGCTTTCAAGGATCCACTTGTAGCAATTCTATGTCAACTCAGTCAATCCAAGTAGAGAACACAACTAGATTTGAAGTCCTATCTCTCATCTAGTTGAAAATAAAGCATTCACACACATTCATCCAATTCAAGTTGAACTTCCAAGTTCAAGTCCATTCAATCATTGTAGAATTCAAATTCATAGCCTGCGGAGTAACAGCCATGCCTATGGACTATGGCCTGCTCAAGGATTACTATAATTCGAATCTAAACAAGCAACCTGTGATAATCTCAGAGAATTAAAAGGAATTCATGTTCGGAGCACATGAACTCAGATAAGACATCTCAAACTACCACCTATTGGACTGAAACATAAGAAAAATCCAACTTTGAATTAAAAGTACTTGAATCAAACTGAAATTAACATAGAGTTGGCTACAAGCTTCACCTCTCAGCCTTAGCTGAGAGGTTTTAGCCGAGCATAGTCATGCTACAACTAAAAACTCAAAAATAAAGCATAAAACTAGAAAAACCCGAAGATAGATGTTGCAGACGCCCCACAGTCGCCTTCAGCCTCCAAACTCACGTTCCTTCTCCTCTCTGATACCTTAGGAAGAGCCTCTAGGTGTCCTTTTATAGCAACAAACCCCCCTTGCGTCGGATCCTGCGAAAGACTTCGCATTGCGCAGTGAAATTCGGAGTCCCAATTTAGAAAGGACTCATCCTTACGCAGAGCCGACCGGTCACGACCGGTCGGGCTGATTTCCAGGCATTCCAGTGAGTACAGCCGACCGGTCATGACCGGTCGGGTTGATTTCCATTCATCCAGTGCACATGCCCGACCAGTCATGACCGGTCGGGCTGATCTCCCTCTCATCCAGCGTGCATGGCCGACCGGTCATGACCGGTCGGCCTCTCTTCTTCTTGTTCATGTGATGTGGCTGACTGGTCGGACTTTGTTCCCACCTTGTCCAATGTATATAGCCGACCGGTCATGACCGGTCGGGCTCCAATGTAATGTGGTCAGCCTTCATGGCCGACCGGTCATGACCGGTCGGCCTGTCTTCCATTTGATTCTTCTTTTCTTCATTCTCTTTTCTCTCTCTTTCTTCTTCTTTCCTTGGTCCATCTTAGGACTTCATCCAATGTCTTCAAATGTAATCTTTTGACTCTAATTTGATGAAATCCCCTCTTATCTCTACAATCACAAAACACATGTTAGGTGGGCCTTTTAACCATGAAAATCATGCAAATTATGTAGTGTAATGGGCAATGCAATGTATAAATTGGAGGTTCAACACACCCCCCAACCAGATTTTTGCTAGTCCCGAGCAAAACATGCGTGAAACAGTTTCAAACCTCCAAATCCAACCCTCTTCCAGAAACCATGTTTCTATCCATTCCCAGATGTATAAGTGTAAAATTTAGAAAAATTAGGTGTTGGAAGCTGAACCTTGGACTCTCAAAACATAAGAAGTGTTTACATGAAATCCCCGCTGACTGATTGATAAATAGAAGAATTCGAACAAATTCAACCTAGTGTGCATAGTGAAAGTTCATCTCATGAGTTCCTGGAACCATCTTCTTTATAGATTAAGTAGACCAGGGATTTCAAGGTGCACAGAGCAACAGCAAGCCTATGACAGGAATTTGTCTTACCGTCCTTCCGACGGCTTTCACACTACATCCCATTTCCGGCTTTGGTTACGGTTTGACCATCCCCCGGTTGGTAATAGGTAGCCCTCTTCGGAATTTTCCACCAATTTTCTTTTCTTCCCGATTTCATCCTTTCTTTCCTTTTTCTTTTAACTTAGATAGGATTTTTAGAAATCCATATCTTTCATTATTTTCCCATGGACAAGGATGGACAAAATACCCCAGCTTGGCTGCTCAACACCTCTAAACCACAGTCTAGTTAATCCACAAATCACATAAACCTGTCACTCATGAAAATCGTGTAATGTGAACTTGGTGTAAAGGTGTTCAAATTTTCTATAAATCACAACAATAGGGGAATTAACATATAAAGCCATTATGTTGGAAGAAATTCCAAACTACAACATCACACACTTCGTTTCTCCTCCTCTTCTACTCATAGCCTCTCAAATGTATAGAAACAAAATTTTCTAAAAGAGTTTTGAGATGTTAGAAAATTCGAAAAAAATTTGTGCATATGAAGCTCGAAATGTTGCAATATGCTAGATGAGGGATCTCATCTCACCCCCCAACCAAATCTTGCATTGTCCTCAATGTAAAAAGATAATTAGTTAGCATGAACATGAGAGCAATGGTAAACAATGAGAGAGTGAGAACAATAGTACCTGAGAGAGCGATCATGGAGGTCTGCAATTCCAACAACTAAATCCTACTAAAACAGTAAAACAAAATAAACCTACCTATGCTATACCTCCATCAGACTAGGAGATCAATAATCCTGATAAAGAGGATCATTCAGGGAGATGGACATGTCCTCTGAATCAAATTTCTCAACAAATGGTTTAAGGCGTTGTCCATTAACTTTGAAACAGTCACCATTTGCTGAATTCTCAATCTCAACAGCCCCATGAGGAAAAACTTCTTTAACAATATATGGGCCGGTCCATCGAGATCGTAATTTTCCTGGAAAAAGATGAAGTCGGGCATTATACAAGAGCACTTTCTGTCCTTCATGGAAGGATTTCCTTACGATGTGCTTGTCATGAAAGGCCTTCATCTTGCTCTTGTAAATCCTCGAATTCTCATATGCATCGTTCCGGATCTCATCAAGCTCATTTAATTGAAGTTTGTGAAGCGAGCTAGCCTTGTCTATGTCAAAATTTAGGGCCCGAATTGCCCAATAAGCTTTGTGTTCTATCTCCACAGGCAAGTGGCAAGCTTTCCCATAGACCAGTCTATAAGGGGACATTCCAATGGGTGTCTTGTAGGCAGTACGGTGAGCCCAAAGTGCATCATCTAATCGTAGGGACCAATCCTTGCGATCCGGTCTCACCGTCTTTTCTAAAATCTGTTTGATTTTCCTATTGGAGATTTCAGCTTGCCCACTTGTTTGTGGGTGGTATGGGGTACTCACTTTGTGCCTAATACCATATTTCTTCATCAAAGTTTCAAAAGGTCTATTGCAAAAGTGAGCACCACCATCACTAATAATGGCTCGAGGCGTCCCAAATCTAGAAAGTATGTTTTCTTTGAGAAACTTGAGAACTGTACGATGATCATTGGTTCTACATGGGATAGCCTCTATCCATTTAGACACATAGTCTACGGCAAGCAGAATATAGACATGTCCAAAAGATGAGGGGAATGGTCCCATGAAATCGATGCCCCAACAGTCAAAGACTTCAAGATGTTGAATTGGGGTGAGAGGCATCATATTGCGACGGGATAATCCTCCTAACTTCTGGCAGCGCTCGCATGCTTTGCAAAACTCGTGGGTATCTTTAAATAATGTGGGCCAATAAAAACCACACTGCAGAATTTTTGCAGTTGTTTTCTTGGCTGAAAAATGACCCCCACATGCTTGATCATGACAAAAGGAGATGACTGAATTGTGTTCATCATCGGGGACGCATCTCCTTATAATCTGGTCTGGGCAATATTTAAACAATAGAGGTTCATCCCAGAAAAATCTGCGCACTTCCCTTAGAAATTTACGTTTGTCTTGCGCAGTCCAATGAGTCGGCATCGCACCTGTGGAAAGATAGTTGGCTATATCAGCGTACCATGGTGGATGCATAGCAACAAAGAGTTGCTCATCAGGGAATGAGTCCTCAATAGGTGACTCATCAATGGAATTTGTTAGGACTAGGCGAGATAGATGATCTACCACCACATTTTCTACCCCCTTCTTATCTTTGATCTCCAGGTCGAATTCTTGAAGGAGTAGGATCCATCTTAGCAAACGGGGCTTAGTATCCTTCTTAGAAAGAAGGTATTTTAGCGCCGCATGATCCGTATAAACAATAACTTTGGATCCTATTAAGTATGGCCTGAATTTGTCCAAGGCAAAGATGACAGCTAGGAGCTCTTTCTCCGTAGTTGAATAATTAACTTGGGCAGGATTCAAGGTCCTACTCGCGTAGTAGATGACATGGGGCTTTTTATCCTTCTTTTGGCCTAACACCGCCCCAATAGCAAAATCGCTCGCATCGCACATCAACTCAAAAGGCATGGACCAATCTGGTGGTTGCATGATAGGAGCGGTTGTCAACATGTCTTTTAGCTTTGAAAAAGCTAATTGACACTCAGCACTCCACTCAAATTGGTTCTCCTTTTGTAGAAGGCTGCATAAAGGCCTTGAGATGTGACTAAAGTCCTTTATAAACCTTCGATAGAAGCCTGCGTGTCCAAGGAAGGACCGCACATCGCGTATGCTTTTGGGTGGTGGTAGATTGGAAATTATGTCAATTTTCGCCCGGTCTACCTCTATTCCATTGGACGAGATGATGTGTCCAAGGACTATTCCTCTTTGTACCATGAAATGGCACTTTTCCCAGTTTAATACAAGTTGCTTTTCCTCACACCTCATTAAGACCAACTTCAAGTGCTCGAGGCACTCATCAAATGTACAACCAAAAACAGAAAAGTCATCCATGAACACCTCAAGAAACTCACCCACCATGTCCGAGAAAATACTCAACATGCATCGTTGGAATGTGGCGGGTGCATTGCATAACCCGAATGGCATCCTTCGGTAGGCGAAGGTACCAAACGGGCATGTAAATGTGGTTTTCTCTTGGTCTTCCGGAGCTATCTCAATTTGGTTGTATCCGGAATAGCCATCTAGGAAGCAATAGTAGGGATGGCCTGCCAACCTCTCCAAAATTTGGTCCATAAATGGGAGAGGGAAGTGGTCTTTCCTAGTGACCGTATTGAGCTTCCTATAATCAATGCACATACGCCAACCGGTGGTCACCCTAGTGGGTATAAGCTCGTTGTTGGCGTTTTCAATGATGGTAATACCGGATTTCTTGGGGACAACTTGGGTAGGACTCACCCATTGGCTATCTGAGATGGGGTAGATGATACCCACATCCAATAGCTTTAACACTTCGGCTTTGACAACCTCCATCATGTTTGGATTTAGCCGTCTTTGAGGTTGTCTAGTCGTTTTTGCGTTTTCTTCAAGGTGTATACGGTGAGTGCAAACCGAAGGATCTATTCCTTTGAGATCCGCTATTGTCCAACCTATGGCTTCCCGGTGTTTTGTGAGTAACTCAATCAACTTGAGCTCTTGGTCTTTTTCTAGGTGGGAGGCAATGACAACTGGGAAAGTTTCCTCTTGACCCAGATATACATATTTAAGCTCGGATGGCAATGGTTTGAGGTCAAGCTTCGGTGGTTTGATGCTAGACGGTAGAGGCCTTGATGTGGTTGGTGGCAATTTTTCGAAATGGGGCCTCGACCGGCTAGTATCAACTACCGGTCTTTCTATATTTAATGCATGCACAATCTCACTAATGATAGGGTCTTTAGAATCCATGAAGTGTGCTAAGCATGTCTCCAAACTTTCTAGTGGTTCAAGTTGGAGGAGTTCTTCTTCTTCAAAGGTTTCAAGCATGTTTACATCGAAGAACTCATCATCATCGACATCCCTATGTCTTTTGCCCAGGTGAAATACATTCACCTCTAGTGTCATGTTTCCAAAAGATAATTGCATCACCCCATTCCGGCAATTGATGATTGCGTTTGATGTGGCAAGGAATGGGCAGCCTAATATCACCGGTATTTGGGTGCTAGCATCCAAAACCGGTTGTGTATCCAAGACTATAAAATCTACCGGGTAATAGAATTTGTCAACTTGGACTAGAACATCCTCAACTATCCCCCTCGGTACACGGATAGATCTATCAGCGAGTTGCAATGTGGTTTTGGTGGGTTTTAATTCACCAAGACCCAATTGTTCATATACCGAGTATGGGATCAAGTTCACACTTGCCCCCAAGTCTAACAAGGCACGTTCAATCCGGTAGTCTCCAATGATACATGAGACGGTGGGACTACCGGGATCTTTGAATTTTGGGGGAGTCTTTTGAGTGAGGATGGCACTAACTTGCTCAGTTAGGAAGGCCTTTTGCTGCACATTATATTTGCATTTTGTTGTGCATAGGTCTTTTAGAAACTTGGCATAAGAGGGAATTTGTTTGATGGCATCAAGCAAAGGGATATTGATCTTGACTTGTCTGAAAATCTCTAGAATATCTTGAGAATTTGGGAGAGATTTTGGGGCAACCAATCTCGATGGGAATGGTGCTATGGGCTTGTAAATGCGTTCCGGTTGTTGTGGGGCTAGGTTAGATCCATTTTCATCCTCAGAATTTACCGGATCATTAGGCTCATCGGCCTTCACCGGAATAGTTTTGTCAATTTGTTTACCACTTCTAAGGGTGGTAATGGATTTAGCTTGCTCCATGTTTTGGTTGGAAGGATTAAGGATGCTTACTTCATGTACTTGCTTAGGATTGGGCTGAGGTTGGGCCGGAAAGGTCCCTTCCCTAGCATTCAAGCGTCCCTTAATCTCATCAACCGAGACTTTCAGCTCTTGGAACAATTGCTGATTTGATTCATTTACTTGCGCTTGCCCTTGCATAAACGCTCTCAAAGTATCCTCCAATGAGACTTGAGGTGGGGCCATATTTTGCATGGGTGGCCCTCTTTGGGAGTTGGTAGGATTGCCCGTTGGGGCATTCTTCCAACTGAAATTCGGGTGGTTCTTCCAACTCTCATTGTATGTATTACCTACCGGTCCATTGAAGGGCCGTTGATAACCATATGTGGCATTGGCTGTCTCTTGCAACACTTCCTTAAATGCAGGAATTGTGGGACAATCTTTCGTAGCGTGTAAGTCGGTGAGACAAATCCCACATGTGGTTTCAACAACTTCCTTGGACTTGGAAACTCCATTTTTGCTAAGTTCCATGGCCTCAACCTTCCTTGTGAGGTTGGCTATCCTTGCATTTACGTCGTCTTCCTCTTTAAGGACATATATCCCTCCTTTCTCTTGAGTAGGCTTGGGGTTCTTGGGTTTATCCGAGGTGTCCCAAGATTGGGCATTTTCAGCCAACATGTCCAAGTAACTCCAAGCATCATCTGGATTTTTACTCATAAACTCGCCATTGCACATCATTTCCACAAATTGGCGCATATTAGGACTTAATCCATCATTAAAAAAATTTATAATTCGCCAACTCTCATAGCCATGATGTGGGCAAGCAAGCAGGAGTTCCTTAAATCTTTCCCAACATTGAAAGAATGATTCACCCTCTTTTGCTGAAAAATTCATTATGGCCCTTCGAAGAGTGTTTGTCTTATGAGCGGGAAAGAACTTTTTCAAGAATTCCCGGTTCATCTCAACCCATGACCCAATCGAATATGGTCTAAGAGAGTGAAGCCAATCTTTGGCTCTTTCTTTCAAGGTGAAGGGAAAAAGTTTAAGTCTGATTGTATCCCCAGAAACATTGGGATAATGCAAGGTGGCCAACACTTCTTCGAATTCTTGCAAGTGTAAGTATGGGCGGTCAGAGTCTAGCCCATGGAATTTAGGTAAAAGTTGGATTACTCCTGGTTTTATGTCAAGGGTCCCACCGTTAGCTGGTAGAACTATGCAAGAAGGTGTAATTGTACGAGCAGGTTGTAGGTAATCCCGTAGTGATCTCATTGGAGGAACATTATGTACCTCATTCTCTCCTACTCCTTCCTGATTTGCGTTTGTGGTTGGAGTAGGGGGTGGAGGATTCCTTAAGGGTGTTTGCTCCATACTCCCCAAACTTTCACAATGCTCTTGATAATTCCGGACTCGTCTATGAACTGACAATGGTCCAACTAAACCACCTTCAGATTGGAGACGATTTGAATGGTTACGTTCCCAACGGGACATAAACCACTCAATCAGAAATCAAAACTAATCCTAACCTAGAAAACTGCAATCTGAAAATTCTAAAAACTAAGTTAGAAAGGTATCACCTGATGCGCTTGAACTGAAAGAAGAATTCCTACAAAACAGGAAACTTTGTTAGTTCTAAGAAAAATCAGAAAAACCTATCTACTTCTACAGCCACTGAAACTATTTGAAAACTATTATCTAATTTCCCCGGCAGCGGCGCCAAAAACTTGTTCGCTCGCCTCAAGTGTAAGGCTGCGATGTAGTAATAAATCTCGGTAAGACCGAGGTCGATCCACAGGGAAAAAGTAACAGCTTCCTAATTACTTCAGCAACTCAGTTTAATAGAACAAATTCAATTTCAATAGGATGTTTAATTAAAACAGTAACTTAATGAAAAATCAGAGATATAATGTACTAAGGCTGTCAAGGATCCACTTGTAGCAATTCTATGTCAACTCAGTCAATCCAAGTAGAGAACACAACTAGATTTGAAGTCCTATCTCTCATCTAGTTGGAAAATAAAGCATTCACACACATTCATCCAATTCAAGTTGAACTTCCAAGTTCAAGTCCATTCAATCATTGTAGAATTCAAATTCATAGCCTGCGGAGTAACAGCCATGCCTATGGACTATGGCCTGCTCAAGGATTACTATAATTCGAATCTAAACAAGCAACCTGTGATAATCTCAGAGAATTAAAAGGAATTCATGTCCGGAGCACATGAACTCAGATAAGACATCTCAAACTACCACCTATTGGACTGAAACATAAGAAAAATCCAACTTTGAATTAAAAGTACTTGAATCAAACTGAAATTAACATAGAGTTGGCTACAAGCTTCACCTCTCAGCCTTAGCTGAGAGGTTTTAGCCGAGCATAGTCATGCTACAACTAAAAACTCAAAAATAAAGCATAAAACTAGAAAAACCCGAAGATAGATGTTGCAGACGCCCCACAGTCGCCTTCAGCCTCCAAACTCACGTTCCTTCTCCTCTCTGATACCTTAGGAAGAGCCCCTAGGTGTCCTTTTATAGCAACAAACCCCCCTTGCGTCGGATCCTGCGAAAGACTTCGCATTGCGCAGTGAAATTCGGAGTCCCAATTTAGAAAGGACTCATCCTTACGCAGAGCCGACCGGTCACGACCGGTCGGGCTGATTTCCAGGTATTCCAGTGAGTACAGCCGACCGGTCATGACCGGTCGGGTTGATTTCCATTCATCCAGCGCACATGCCCGACCGGTCATGACCGGTCGGGCTGATCTCCCTCTCATCCAGCGTGCATGGCCGACCGGTCATGACCGGTCGGCCTCTCTTCTTCTTATTCATGTGATGTGGCTGACCGGTCGGACTTTGTTCCCACCTTGTCCAATGTATATAGCCGACCGGTCATGACCGGTCGGGCTCCAATGTAATGTGGTCAGCCTTCATGGCCGACCGGTCATGACCGGTCGGCCTGTCTTCCATTTGATTCTTCTTTTCTTCATTCTCTTTTCTCTCTCTTTCTTCTTCTTTCCTTGGTCCATCTTAGGACTTCATCCAATGTCTTCAAATGTAATCTTTTGACTCTAATTTGATGAAATCCCCTCTTATCTCTACAATCACAAAACACATGTTAGGTGGGCCTTTTAACCATGAAAATCATGCAAATTATGTAGTGTAATGGGCAATGCAATGTATAAATTGGAGGTTCAACAAAATGCGCCAAGGAACCGCCAATGTCCCTAGAGTTTTAGGCTAACTAATAAGCCAAGGATCAGCAAACGACCCTAATTCGAGTTTGACAAATAAACTCTACACTCAACTCCCACAGAGAATTAAGTAGAAGGACTCTCTACAATGACAACCTTACTTGTTGGAGGAGCCCCTTATTCAGCGTCGGTTCGGGTTGCTTGATCTCCGTTCTCCCGTGCTTCAATCAGCTTCACTTGCTCCCTCGATCGTGTTGCCGCTACTTCGCCAATGCGTCAGCTACACTTGATCAACCACCTTGTAAATGATGTCTTTGATATGCCCAAGGTGATAGGAGGGTAGGTTTGAGATCTTTACAACTTATAGGAATGGGTTGCCTAGAGAGTCTCACCTACAAAGATCTCATCATAGAGTATTGGTTAGGAATATGACTATCAAGATCAATCCAATCTCTAGAGATCAAAAGAGGGACAAGTGCATCTTCATTTTGAGTTTTGAATGCTCCATGGTTGTGATGAATCACAAGGAAGATCACTTGCTTGTGTTAGGAATAAAGCTCTTAATGATCTTCATCAATGGTGGCTTCTATTTCCTCAAAATTCCATCACTTAGCTGAAAAAGAATCCCCCTCTTTAAATAGGTTTTCTTCCAATAGTAAAAAAAGGGGCAGATTCGCATATCTCCGATTGATTGAAAAAAGGTTCGATTGATCAGAGACATGTCCAGAAAACTTTCTGAAAGATATTCCGATTAATCGGAATCATGGTCCGATTGATCGGACGGACCCCTTTCGATGGATCGGAAGTCTGTCCGATTGATAAAAAAAATTTGTCTAGAGGATTTTAAACTTGCTGGAACAAATTTCAATTGATCGGGACTTATGTCCGATTGATCGGAGTCCAATCGGAACTCCTGTCTGCTTGATCGGAGTCTAATCGAAAACTACTGTCTAAGCTGTTTTGTTTACAGCAGCTTCCACCTCTTTAATTAGTCTAACTTATCATGTTTTTCATGGAGTTTTATGACTAATGATGATGACTAAGGGTATACCTAGTTGGTCCAAGTCATCTAAGAGGCTATGTTTTTTAGTAAGTTCAAGGCAAGGCAAACCAAAGCATCTCTTTTACCTATTTCTTCATCCTTGATGCAGCTGGTCCGTTTTGAGTCTTTGGTCTTCGTCTTCATTAAGCTCAACCGACACTAGACTCACTAACCTAAGTGATTGACAAACAAGGTGCACTAGTATGCCACATAAAAGTGCACTAACAGTACGACCAGTGAAATTTTAGACTCCATCTTCATCGATATCCTCAAAATTAAACAGATTCAATTATCAGGTGGACCATACAATAAGAAACAAGTCCGAATGACAATTAATAGGCCACAAAAGTTTTGGATTAAGCTGGTATTTGTCTATTTTTCCTTGATGCAGGCTTATTTGACCTTATCAACAGATTGGATGTTAAATAAATACTAAAAAAACATAAAGATTAGCCCTAAAAAAATTTAATGGTAGGATAGTCACTCATCATTGTTTCTGATGATATGGTCCACCTGATAATTAGAACTACTTCAATTTTTGGACAATGCCCTCAAATAATTACGAATAACGGATGGACGACATTGATACATAATACATACATCAGGAAGGGCCCCATGGTAAGGGTCGCACCGTCTGGGAGCAAATTAGTTGTTACCGGTGTAACAACTTAGTGGGTGTTAGCCTGACTGTGTGGGGTGCGCCGTGATATATGTTTTGTATATCCACACCGTCCATCTGTTTTCCTTTATCATTTTAGAACCTGATTGTAAACCCCAAGAAGATCCAAATCTCAGGTAAACCATACCACTGGAAATAGTTGTTCGCTCACCTCATGTGCAAGGCTTGCGATGTAGTAATAACTCGGTAAGACCGCAGTCGATCCACAGGGAATTAGGGTAAACAATCTAAACTCTTCCAGCAATTTCAATCTAAATAGTTTTAGAATTCAATTTTAAGAATTAAGTAAAACAGTAACTTTAAGAAAAATCTGATAATTAATGGAACTAAGGCCTTAAGGATCCACTTGTAGTAGTTTAATGAGAATTCACTTATCCAAGCATAAACATAACTAGATTCGAAGTTCTATCTCTCATTTAGTTGGAAGATTAGGCATTCAAACACAAACAATCCCACTTAAGTCAGAAAATAAGATTCTAGTTCTAATGAAGCATATAAAATTCAAATTTGTAGCCTTCAGAGTCACAACGATGCCAAGAGATTATGGCATGATCTAAGGTTACTACAATTCGAATCTAATCAATGCAAACATGGCAATCTCAGAGATTTGCAAGGAACTCATGTCCAAAGTACATGAACTCTCATAAAACATTAAAAAATACAAACTTTATTCAAACTAGAACTTAAAAATCTAAACTTTAAGTAAAGCTACTTGAATTAAACAAACCCTACATTAGAACTAACTACAAGCTTCACCTCTTAGTCCTAGCTAAGAGGTTCTAGCCGAGCATTGTTATACTATAACTAGAATCAAAAGAAAAAAATACTTGAAAGCATAGAAAAACTATAAAAACCCTAGTTGAAGGAGTTGCGAACGCTCCAAGATAATCCTCTCCACCTCCCACGACTTTCTAAGCCTTCTATGATGCCTTAGGGAGAGTGTGTAGGTGTCCTCTTATAGCAAAAATCACCCACTGCCTCAAATTGCGTAAGAATTTACGCACTTACGTTGGTTATCTGTTGAGCTCTTAATTGTGCATATTCTAACCCCAATTCATCACTCATTATGCACGGTTTACATATTTAAAGACTAATCTAATGCATGGATTTGTGATTGTAGGAATGAGAGGGAGACTTCACTAATTCATAGTCAAAAGAGTCACTTTATATGCATTGAAGATTAACATAACAAGTGACAAAAGGTGGAGGAAAGAAGAAGAAGAAAGAGAAGAAAATATGGAAGACCTGTCCCAAGACCTGTCCCAAGACCTGTCTCAAGACCTGTCCCAAGACCTGTCCCAAGACCTGTCTCAAGACCTGTCCCAAGACCTGTCCCAAGACCGGTCGCCAGACAGGTCTACACAGCTAGACCGGTCGCCCGACCGGTTGCCAGACAGGTCGAGAGGTGTCCAGAAACACCAAACTCACTAGACTGGTTCTGAGGTTTTGAGACCGGTCGTGCGACCGGTCGTTCATGAGCTTAGACCGGTCGTGCGACCGGTCGTCAGCGTAACAGATTGCACGCAAAGCTCCGATTTTCTCTGCGCAATTGTGTAATTCCTTGCTAAATCTGAAATCTTCCGCGCCAATCTATAAAAGGGACTTCTCCTCTTCATACCAAGGCATGCTAGGACGTGAGGATTGCTTAGGAGACGGATTCTACTTCAAGTTTTCTTAGTTTTCTTCATGTTTTAGTAGTTTTTATGTCTTTAAGGCTTCTAGTTCAAGGATGTTAGAGATGAACTGAAACCTCTTAGCTAGGGCTAAGAGGTGAAGCTTTTGATTTGTTTTTGATGGATTGATGCAACCTAGGTTTCCTTTTATGTTTTAATTGAAGAATTTTAGTTCAATATGAGTTTGAATCAAGTACTAGTTTGGTTTTACTTTGATCTCTTGATGATTCCAGGCTCATGTGATTCTTAGTGATTCTAAGCTTGGTAGCTTACCTTCTGAGCATTGTTTATGCTTGTGTAGTTCATTGATCTATCATCGACTCCGGAAATGGTAGATCCTTTGATTGCCTTGTGTACAATGGCCCGATCTTCATGTGGGAACTCATTCAACTAAAGTTCTTATCTTTTGTTATAATCTGGAATAGTTGTTTGTTGATTGATTTTGATTTAATTAGAGTTCTAATCATTAGTTGTAATCAAGTCTAGTGACAGGATTTGATGAAAGTTATGGTTGTGAATCTCAACTAGATTAGGAAGAGGCTTGGCCTACACAATTGAGTGTGCCCAAGGCCTGAGCATTGATGTGGGAATTGAATCAATGAATAAGCAACTGTTTTGGATAATTGTTGATTTAACTGCTCTATATTCCGATCGGATAGAGATATAAATTCGATTTCGATTGAGTTATGAGAGACCTAGTTGTGTTGATGCATTGAAACTTGTCAGAAGTGGATCCTTGGCGCTCTAGTGCCTTTTTAGATTGATATTACCTTACACATTCACTGTTTAAACCCAAATCACTATTTTCTAGCTTTAGTTCTTAATAGGATCTTAATTACTAATTGTTTTAGACAAAATCTGAGAATACCCATTCATAAATCTCTATGGGAACGATACTCGGTCTTTCCGAATTATTACTACTTCGCAACCCTACACTTGGGGAGTGAACATTATCGGGCGCCCAGCGAGTGTTGGTCGGTCGCCCAACCATACCACAAAATAGTCTAGTGAATTTGGTAACTTTTCTTTGAATTTCGAGTGCCCAGAACCTCTTTATCGAGCGCCAGATGGGTCATCGGGCGCCCGACCATGTCTAGAAAAGTTCCAGGAAGAAACTAAAATTTCTGTCAATTTTACGCACCCGATGAAGAGGTGGTCGGGTGCCCGAAGGCCAAAAGTATAATTTTTCTGCTCAGCAGGGTCATCTGCTGAACTTTCTGCAGTTTACTTTTCTGCCTTGCAGCTCTACAATTTGACTTTTCTGGCCATTCCAGGTATTCAACTTGATTCCTCCAAGGCTTTTTCTCCACTTATTTGGCTTATCAAAGCTTGGTCTTCTAGTTATTCCAAAACCTTCAAATTAGCATTAAATTCATGCCATCTCTCTCTTTTACCTGCAAATACAAAAACAAGCATAAGTCCTTGTCTTTAACAACTTAAACTATGCAATTGTACTATGAATTGGGGTTCAGATATGCACAATTCATGGCTTAACAATAGTGATGAATAGCCGTTAAAAATATTTTATGGGCCACAAAAGTTTTGGGTCAAGCTGATATTTGTATTTTCACTTCATCCAAATCTTTTTGACCTTATCAATGGGTTGGATGGAAAATAAATATTATGAAATCCTTACTATGGGCCCTTTGGAATTTTTAATGGTGAGACACTTAATCACCACTTTTACTATGTTATGGTCCACCTGTGATTTGGATCTCCTTAATTTTTGGAACCCCTTCCTAAAATGATATGTAGAAATGGATGGACGGTGTGGATATACAATACATCATCAAGGTGGGCCCCACCGTAGCAGTAACACCCACTAAGACGCGCCCTCACCAGTCTAGGGTAGATGCAAAATGGGAAATCGGATTGCGGCCTGAGTTACTCATCACAATCTTATCGTAGTGAGTAAACTCCGTCGGGCCCACCTAGAATGTATTTGGTTTATCCCTGCCGTCCATCCGTGTTTCCAGCTCATTTTAGAGGTTGAGCCCAAAATTGAAGTATATCCAAAGCTCAAGTGGACCATACCACAAGAAACAATGGGAATAATGATATCCATTGTCGAAACCTTCCCAAGGCCAATGGTGATATTTATTTGTAATCCAACCTGTTCATAAGATCACCCAAACATGGATGAAGGAAAGAAAGTAATATTAGCTTGATCCAAAACTTCTATGGTCCCAAAGAAATTTTCAAACGTTCAATTCACAGAAGCAGACTGTGTACTGAGTAACTCAGTACGCTTAGCGTGCTGAGTAAACTCTATGTGGTCCACTGTGATTTATGTATTTTATCTAGTCCGTCCTTCCATTTTAACAGATAATTTTAGTGGGACCCGCAAAAGTTGGTGACGTCACTTCAGTAGAGAGATCCCTACTGAACTTGTCAGTAGACGGATGAGGCCGGGGTCTCACCTATATAATGGTGAGTGGATCCCTAACTGTGAGGCCCACTCTACCTTAAGTTCTATACATCATCATCATTTATCCATTTTTTCACCTCATTTGAAAGATTTATCCACAAAAACCTTTTAGATCCAGCTCTAAGATGGACTTAAAAGGTATTCCAGGTTTTAATGTCATTAACAATGGTTTTCGGTGGTGTGGTCAACCAAAGATATGGATCAACTTAATATTTCGAAACGGGTCCTAAAATGAAATGAAAAAACAAACGGATGGTTTAGATCTAAAAAAAATACGTCATACACGACCACACACGATGAGGTGAACGACATCTCGAATGTTTTCCAGGTAACACCAAAATCAGCCTTAACATACCAACTCCTAGGGTTTAAGACATGTATGTCCCATGGGCATTTTCTTTATGATCCATGCTTTCCACTCAACTGCATAGGTTAAACTATGAGTTGTCTAAAAAAATGGGTCATATATAGTGATCAGGTAAACCACACCAACATCAATTCATAACGTATTGGTTTAATGGCCCAAAAAGAATCCACTGCCAGGACCAACCTAATACTCATATCGACTTCATTTTTTCTCCGCTCAGAAAAAAAAGAGAGGACAAAATTAATGGATGGTGTCGATCTATGATTTTAATGAAAAAGGACACCGTAAAGTGTGGGTCACGTCCACCTTTAAATGGCCATTAACAACTGTTTCCAATGGTGTGGTCCACCAAATATATGGATCGACTTAATATTTCCTAATGGGTCCTAAAATGAGATGTAAAAACAGTCGGACGCTTTAGATTTAAAAAAACTACATCATCAACGACCGCAAACGGTGAGGGGAACACCAACTAGGGTGTTGCCCAAGTAACACTGGACTCAGCCTTAACCAATCAACTCACTGACCCCGAGTCATGTATGTCCTACAAGCATTTTTTTTTTTTATGATCCATGCCATCCATTGAACTGCACGGTTTAAAATATAACTTGTATTAAAAAATATGACATATATAATGATCAGGTGGAGCACAACAACATCAATTCGCAATGTATTGCTTTAATGGTCCAAAAATGATCCACTGCTGGGACCAACCTTCTTGTCATATCAACCTCATTTTTCCTCCCGTGACAATAAGATACATGAAAATAATGGATAAACGGTATAAATTGATGAGATTCATAAATATGGACCCTAAGAAGGTAGGTTCACATCCACCTTCAAATGTCATTGTTAAAACTAGAAAAATGCTCATTGACAGCTTTTCCTGTGTTTCATTGTTCTGGGGAATTCTGAGTATAGAGACATTCGTAGACAATCATAAGCAATCACAAAGTATACAAAAGAGCAGATATCGCAAGGCAAATTTTGTTCCAGAGATTCTGAGATCTTTTACATTCCAGGCTGTGATATTTGTCACGAGCCCTTAATTACATCAATGGTTGATCACCCTTGATTAAAAGGAAAAAGTAAATAAATGCATACATTATAAATAGATTAAATAAAGCAAATGAGGAAATATCAATGTAAATCATACACACCATAGAGAACACAAAGATTTTTACGTGGAAACCCTTGCGGGAGAAAATTATGGCACAAAGCGACAAAGCTCCACTATGAATGATAGTTGTACAATAGATGGAGTATTCGAGAAAAGGCTCAGATAGATCGAGCAAGTGATTAAGTATCAGGGACTATGGTCTTTGAGTTCATGGTCATAGAGACCTATTTGTTTTCTTGCTATAGACTGAGCCACTTTTCTAGACAAGTTGGATGTCTATGTCCAATTTTCTTTTGGATTGTACGGGTTGAAGGACTGTAAGGATTCTATCGAGTGGTGCAACTCTGGGCCATTGGCCGCTGGAATACACGAGCATCGAATGTTGGTCGACATGACCCAAGGCCCGCGCCCGTATTTTTATGACGGGTGACCCTAAGAAGGTACTCCGCAACTACCTGATCAGCTCAACCAACGGACCCGTTGTAGATGGGTAGGGCATCAACTAGCTTTTTATTATGGCAATAGAGGAAGAAGTGTCTTTATTACCTTCCTCTTCACCAGCAGAATTGCCAGAGTTACCGGTGTTGTGATTATACTTACCATCAGAATTGCCATTAGTGGACGAAGAAGATGTAGTAGCTACTTGCTTTTGTTTCCCTCAGACGTCAAGTAGTAGCATCCTTCTTTTGCGGAGGAGAAGAGGATATGTGTAAAGAGGTCTGCCTAGACACAGGGAAATCTTCAGTATGATGATAGAATTCTTCCAGCGGAAAGTTGCCACCTGGAGTATTTGGCATTTTCGAATGTCTCATTTGATCCGGAGGAGTGGCAGGAGATTCTGATTGACCTTGTGCTTCCGAAGCAGGGGTAGGTGAAGGAAGATCCATAGAAGGTCGATTCTCTAGAACAGAAGAAGATGTGCCAGCACTTGTAGATCCTTCTTTTTGCTTCCAAACTGATTGAACATTCGTTGCCTTGCCACTAGCAACCTATCCTTCTAAAGTGCCGAATGACTTAGTCTCCCTTATTGGCTCATCACAAGCAATAAAATGACAATATCTCCCCACTGATGGAGCTCGCTCTGTTTTTCGAGAATATCTGATATGATCGATCTTCAAGTTATCTGGCACTTGTAGAGGAGGCACCCAGATCAGATAGTTGATAGGGTGGTAATATTGATGTGCTCACCATCTCATCCATGCATAAGAACCATGAACGCTGTTGCACTTGAAGCCAGGGATTATGAAACTCACTTGAGTACCAGTGGTTAAAACCTGCTTTCAAATGAATACCCAATTATAAGGACCCACACCATAACTTCTCATCGGTCTCGTCACTGGTTCGGGAGACATGGGCATCGTCTGATCGAAACTAAATTGCCGAGCGAACCTATTGGGATAATATGGTTCCCTCCAAAACTCATTGCTCTCTCTCAAAGGGAGTGTACTTGACCGAATAGATATAAGGAAACTTTTTTCTGTAGGGGACAATGAATCATCGTCTATAACGTCCTTGTCATCAGCCCCCAAAGAGATGGAGATATGGTTGAATATGAAAGCTTGAGTAGACTTAATTTTCTCCATCACCCATGGATAAGCTGGCTTGATCATCTTTTGCTACTGAAAGAACCACAGAGGGAGATGTTCCGGATGAACATATGCTTTGTCATTCACATTATACACCCAAGGAAAGTATACTCCTAGCCATCTTGATAGAAAATGCCATGGGGCATATGCAGAGGAGACTCCTATAGTTGGAGATTTGCAATGAGTTGCTGCATCACCCAGAGCACGATATAGAGAGCAGAGTACTGGCGGAGCCAACGACTACTTCTTGCCCTCAGCCATGGCTCCTGTGATGACCAGGCTTGAAGCACGGATCCTATCAGCACATTTAGAGCTCGGGAGGAGCACTGTATTTAGCCAAAAAGTGAGAAATTTGCCCAATTCACAAGCGTCTGAAAATGTCCCAGGATTCCGAACTTGGCTCCTGGATCTCATTAAATCAGCATCGTTACACTTCGAGAACCTGAAAGAAGGAAAAAGACTATAAAAATAAATGAATAATAACGAAGGAATCAACAGAATTTGACAAAAGAAGAATAAGAGAAAGAAATGTACCTCAGTTCTCGAGTAAAATGACGCATCTAATCATTGAAGAGTACTCTACCGGGGCTCTTGAACTTAGCAAACTCCTCAAATAGTTCAATAGTGGTCCCAGAAATAGAAGGCTCTTGAGTAACAGAATGATAGTAAGCGAACTCTTCATTCGTGGGGACAAACTCATCACAATAAGCCCCAAAGATAGGGAGGCCAACCATTCTGTACAGATCCCATAGCATTATACTTACTTCTCTTATGGGAAGATGGAAGGAATTGGTTGTCGGACACCAGAAATTCAAGAAACCTCTATATGTGGTGTTGTCCCGGCAGAAATAACTGGAAGTGGCTTCTATGATGGAATAAAGGCCTGAATTAATCAAGGACTTGCGATACTTCTTGAGGATAGCCGAAGTCCAATTTTCATAATGGTCTCTTTTGCTCAAGAAACCACGGGGCGAAATTCTTCTTTTCCCCAAAAAGTACCTTCTTCAAAAGGCATGGCACTGAATCTCTGTAGCAGTATTTCATAATATCTCATCAAAAAAATAGTATGAGGACTGTAGCTTGGCATTAGAAATCTCATAGGGGTCATATTGCCGACTTGTTGGCGAGAATTGTTCTTTACAAGCTAGCCTGACAAAATCTGAGGTTCCTTACATACTAGATCAGAGGTTATGAGAATACGGGAACACACATCTGTCGGTTCCAGATGAAGCATCAACTTGTTACGATATAGAGATAAAGCCATCATAGTTAATTCATCCTTGTATGGGTTATAAAAGCGTATATTCTGTTGATCAGTAGCTCAGACAGTAGTCCATGTATTCTATAAGCGCGATTGTTTATGCTTGGCGATCTTCTCTTGAAGCTGCTCATGCTTACTTTGTCTTCTCTTCTTTTGAGGACGGGAAGGTGGAGGAGTTACTTCACAGACAGGAGACTCTGTTTCATCAGAACGAATTCCTTCCGTCGTTTTGAGCCATGCTTCCCAAGATGATTGTGGTCCTTTCAGGATGGGACGGTCCACTCTGTATGTAGCAATGGCGTCCTTGATATGAGAAGAAAGACGGCTTATCCTTTCTCCGAAATCTAGTTCAAGAGAAGCCGGGTGTTTGAAGAGTTTCGAGCGGTTTATGGCAATCTTAGGTTTCCTTTTAGGAACAGATGGTTGAAGAGGAATGGACTCTGAAGGAGCTGACTAGCAGCAGTACGGCTCCTTATTTGTCTTGACGGGGTTGGAGCAGACGAAGTTTGACTTCTCGTACGCTTGTTAGGAGTAGTTGGAGGAGTCTTAGGTGACGTTTGGTAAACTAAAAGTAAGGTCTGAAAATTAATTTAAGTGATGAAACTTAAAGTGCTTAATTTTAGTACGTATAAGTATTGGAATATTTGTTTGGTAATTTATCTGAAAATAAGCACTTTTTTCATAAAACTTGTTTGGTAAACAAAAGCTACAAATGTTTGAAAATTGCAAATTTGTCATGTTTGCCCTTATTATCCCAATTCTACCTTACAAAAGCCATTGTTATCATGTTTTCAAATAAAGCTAAATAAATAAATTGTTTAGATTTTTTTATGTTTGCACGAGTAATAAATTGATTGTATAAGGAGGCAAGTAGACAATACTCATCCCGAAGATATACACTTTATATTTAAAATTTCAATTTCTATATGTGTGGCATTTAGTTGTGGTCAAAGTGCTAATGCGGGCGGAGCGTGTTGTGGGATCGAGCACCGTCTCTCCCACGGATAACTAATCCGAATCCACAGATCTATCGAGAATGACACTCTCGAAGAACACGAGCCAAACAGAGTATAAACTCAATTTTATTAAAATTCATCAAAAGCTCCATAATAATGATCTAAAAAGAGTTTAAATAGATTAAACTTAACCCTAATTTCGTGCCTAACACTAACTTGTGAAGGAAAAAAAAGAATCATAATACAATTAAAAAAGAAACAGAAAAATCTGCACAAACTATATGACGTCTGTCAGGCGCCGTCTTCCTTCCACTGATATGAGCAATCCACAGTCTAATAGACACGAAACTTTATGTTTTTGCTGACATCGATGTAATCTTCAAGATGGTCGGTTTAGATTCTTCATATCAGTCGTAGTGGGCCACCTGGACCATCTCCAGTTTTAGTTGGTGAAATTCAAAATTTTTTGGACACTTCGTACCATTTTGGACGCCACGATCAATCTGTAACTCGGATCGACGTGAAACTTGTTGGATTTTCTCTGCATTGAGCAGCTTTACGAGATAGATAGAATATTTCGAGTGTTGTTGGAACTCTTTGATCATAGTTTCTAATAGTAACCATAGTCCCTTTTGGTTAGTATTGAGCCTCAATCCGGGCTAAACCCTATTTGTGCAGTGAACATAATCGATACAAAATTCCTATAATCAGTTGTCGAATAAGGATGGAATCTGTTGACTCATATTCAGAAGTGATCTTGGTCTCGCACCTTTGTTGATAGCTAATACACAACGAGAGATAAGAAGAGAACCTGCTCATACATGCATAAATGTGTGGGGCATTGTAACGAGATAAGGGATCTTCGATGTACGATGAATGCAATTGAATGTATATCATATGAGATTGATTGTATGTGATGAATACAGTAAAAGATATGCCATGTGAGAATGAATGTATATGAGAATACAATAGTATATATGACATGTGAAGTTGAATACATGTCGAGTTAAATGAATGCTAGACTAAGCAGAGATAAGTGTTAGATTAAACAAAGATGAATACTGGATTAAGCAAGATGAATGCTAGATTAAGCATAGATGAATGCTAGATTAAGCAAGATAGGTGTTAATGCATGAAGCAATCAATATTATCTACTCAAAACTTCATTTCTGTATAAATTTGCACTAAAACGATATTCTGGTCATTTCGCTGCCTGAAAATTCTAAATAAAATTCTAAATTTTTTATATATCCACAGATCAATCATAAAATATCATGAATATTTCACCGGACTTTGGTGTTTTAGCATAATTAAGGTATTTTATATTTTTTGGACAGTTTAGATTCGAAGAAAATCCCTCCAATCAAAAGGCGAACTTTTTAGGGAGTGCCAAAAAGTTGCGATTTGAATTTCGGATAGAAAATTAAAATCTTCATTGCTGGGAATTTATTTTTTTAGTATTTTTTATTAAATCCAAATGGGGAGTACTTCCTTATTTACATAAATAAATCAAAGTAAATGAAAACATAAACATTTTTATGTAAATAAGGTGTGCAGTGTGTAGTGCAGTGCAGGTATGCAGTGCAGTGTAGTGCAGACAGATGTGCAGTGCAGTATTCAGAGTTGCAGAAATGACTAAGTATTGGCATAGGAGGTGGGCGCATATGAAAAGAGAGTGGGCGCATGTGGGGACATGCGGGAGTTGGTGGGCGCATGTAGGGACATGCAGGAGCTGGTGGGCGCATGTGGCATTACAAGGGAGAGAGTAGGCGCATGTAGCATTGCAAGGGAGGAGGCTGGCGCATGTAGCATTGCAAGATGGGAGGCTGGCGCATGTCACCTTGAAGACGGGAGAGTGTTATAGGCAAAATGATGGAGATCCAACTTAGCTGATTTTACGCGGACGACCATTCGACTCTTGAGATCATCTGAGCGAGAGTCGCAGATCGAGTAAATACGGAATGCCCATTCGACTCTCGAGATCATATGCTTGGGAGTCGTAGATTGGATAAGTACGGAATGCCCATTCGACTCTCGAGATCGTATGCTCGGGAGTTGTAGATTGGGTAAGTGCAGGACGCCCACTCGACTCTCGAGATAAGCTGTTCGAGAGTCGCAGGATGGATAAATACGAAGCACCTATTCGCAAGGCCTCGAGCTCCCCAAAGCAGAGATTCCCTTCTTGATCTGCGAGCAGACCTTCTCACAAGTCATTGAAAAGTGTTACATCCGAATGAGCGAGCACTTGGACTCGCGACCATATTCCGACATGCAAACAGCTTTTTCTGTGGCGACACCCCTTTGCCTTCAGTACCAGCACCCGATTCCCGTCGAGCAGCTTGTCCAATCCCTCTGTGACACCAAGCAGGGCTACACCCAGTTCGGTGGTCTCCGCTCCTTCGGTGTCTCCTTCCTTTTTGCCGGTTATGACTCCAACTACGGCTTCCAGCTCTACATGAGCAATCAGCGCTACTACCACGCCTACCAGCAGCCCGTATAGGTTGATTTTGGGCTTATCTTCTCTTGTGGTTCCGAATTTCAAGGGATTGTTATCAAGGAACGTGATTGCCAAAATAAGTAATTGGGTTAGATCTCGTCTCTAAGGATAAGGATCTTATCCCACGAAATCAGCGGGATCTCGATATCTTACGTAACAGATTGGATCGCTTCAGATCTATATAAAGGGATGACTCCATTAAGAGAAAGGTACACACAATATTCAATCTTTAGCCTCGTTTTACCTAGTTATTCTTCTTCTTGCTTTGCCTGACGTAAGCATCGGAGGGCTAACGGCTGGACACTAGCCACCCTTAGTTGCTTTCTGTCTTCTTACAGGTTCGGTGGAAGAAATCTCTGTTGGAGAGAAGGTGAACGACCGGAGGATCTTGTTACAAAATCTGACGTTAACAGTTTGGCGCCGTCTGTGGGAACGACTTGATCGTCAAAATCAATCGTTCTTACCACCGATTAAAATCCTTCTGCGATGCCTCCCAAAAAGGCTGTTCATCCTTCGACTTCAAGGCAGGCACCACCTCCGCCCGATGAGACGGATTCCATACCTGCTCCTCCACCCACTTCGACGAATATCCCTCAAGGAGCCCCAAATATGCCATCAGCAAACCCATTATTGGAGGCTTCTGGAAATCAAGACGATGTCCTGCGTTTCCTCGGAAACACTCTTCTAACTCTAAATGCCGGAGTTCAGGCCCTGTCGAATCGGCTTGATCAGCACTTCCCCGAACCGCAGAGACAACCCTCCGAAGGGTTACCACCGCAGCCCATACCAGTGGCATCCAGACATTCTATGGACGAACCACAGGTCCCACCACTTGGCAGCCATCTCCCTGTGCCGTCTCCACATTCTATACATTCTAGTTCGTCTCGACAACCTCAACCTCAGGGCTCCACCGCCGAAACATCAGGCTATAACCTACCATGGGAAGGAGATCGCAAAAGAATCCATGATCGTTTTGATGTCATGGAACAGCGATACCAGGCAAATCGACCATCTACCATCATGGCGGCGATACATCAATCCGAGTCTCCCTTTACCAGCGAGGTTATGGAGGCACCGTTACCTAGAAAGTATCAAACGCCTGTTATCACCCCGTATACAGGTACTGGTGATCCTCTTGAACACCTAGAAACATACAGGTCTCTCATGGAGTTGGAGGGACATGGCTCAGAAATCATGTGTAGGGCTTTCTCCCTAACATTGAAGGAAGCAGCTCGTACTTGGTTCCGGGGATTAAAGCCTCGTTCCATCAGCTCATTTTCCCAGTTATCGGAGATATTCCTTTCTCAATTCATGGGAAGCATTCGCATTAAGAAGCCAGCCTCCCATCTGATGGATCTGAAACAGCAGCATGGGGAGACAATAAAGAAGTTCACAGTACGGTTCACTACCGAAGCCGTTCAAACTGAGGGTTATACTGAAGAAAAAGGTCTTACAGCCCTCATAGCCGGAATAACGAGTGAGAAATTCAGGTTTGCCTTAGATAAAAACCCGTCGAAAACTATGGCAGAATTCCAAGCCAAAGCCCAGAAATATATCAATGCAGAAGAAGTCGCATTGAAACGTCATTGAACACAGGGTAAGAAACGCAAGCCAAAGGGAACCTCTACTGCAGATAAAAAGTATCGTCGTGATCAGCGCGACCGTTCCCCCAAGAAGCCTTATTCTGGTAAATATCATAACTACACCCCTCTCAATCGATCTCATGAAAAGGTCTTAATGGAGATTAAACACAAGCCATATGTGAAGTGGCCTGCAAAGATCAAATCCGATCCCGAGAAGAGAGACAAGAGCAAGTTCTGTTACTTCCACAAAGATCACGGGCATAGAACCCAGGACTGCATCTCTCTACGAGACCATATCGAAGCCCCTATTCGAAAAGGCCATCTCCAAGATTATGTTGCTCGTAAAAATCGATCACCAGAAAGGGCGAACACCTCATCTCGCCAAAAGGAACAACCTCATCATCAAACTGACCAAGAGGACGCTGAGCCTACTGGAGAAATCCGCACCATCGTCGGAGGACCAGCTTGCGGGGGCGATTCTCAAGCTTCAAGAAAAGCATACGCTCGAAAGGTGTCCAAAGAACCCCAGCAAATCTATTGGCTGGAACAGACGTCTAGCTCGTAAAAAACAGCCATCCTCCAATTCCCTTCACTCTCGAAGATGCAACGGGAATTCACTTCCCTCACGAAGACTCCATCGTAGTCACATTGAAGGTATCAAATTATCTGACACATCGAATTATGGTGGATACAGGTAGCTCAGTCGATATTCTATACTTGGAGGCTTTCAACAAAATGGCACTTGCCAGAAGCCTACTCAAGCCAGTTTTGACCCCCCTCGTCGGTTTCGGAGGTGAGGTAGTTACACCTGAAGGAAGCATTGATCTCCCAGTTACTTTTGGAGAAAATCCAACGAAGACTACCATCTTCGTAAACTTCCTCGTGGTGGATCGAAAATCAGCGTACAACGCCATTTTGGGGCGGCCGTCTCTTACTAAGATTGGGGCAGCCTTGCACCCTTCATATCTGTGTGTCAAATTTCCTACCCCAAATGGTATCGGGGTCGTGCGAGGAAGTCAACAGGAGGCACGGTCTTGCTACCAGATAGCCCTACAAGATCGAAAGAAGGCTCAAGCGACGCCCATTATGGAGATAGCACAGGGTTCACCCAACTTTCCCACCAACACTTCGTTGGATTCGAGAGAGAATACTCTCCAATCAGAAACTCCTGGGGAAGAAACAGTGGCGATTCACTTAACCAAAGGCGACCAGTCCAGGGTCGTATACATTGGATCCTCTTTAACCAGTGTCCATCATGAAGATTTGGTCTGTTTCCTCACCCAATACCAGGACGTGTTCGCTTGGTCTCATAAAGATATGCCAGGCATCGACCCCAATGTCATTGTACATCATCTCAATATCGACCCGAAACATAAGCCCGTACACTAGCGTCGACGTGCCTTCACTGCAGAAAGACAAATGGCGATCAAAGCTGAAGTCGATAAGCTACTCACGGTCAATTTCATAAAAGAAGTAGACTACCCAGAGTGGGTCGCGAACGTGGTTCTCGTCCGGAAAGCTAATGGCAAATGGAGAATGTGAGTCGACTATTCAGATCTGAACAAAGCATGCCCCAAAGATAGCTTCCCGACACCGCGGATTGACCAGTTGGTCGATTCAACAGCTAGACACGCTCTGCTCAGTTTTATGGATGCTTATTCTGGTTACAACCAGATCATGATGCATCAACCTGATAGCCAGCATACCGCCTTCATCACAGATCGGGGATTATATTGCTACCAAGTAATGCCGTTCGGTCTTAAAAATGCAGGGGCCACTTATCAACGTCTCGTCAACAAAATATTCGCCGCTCAAATCGGTAGGAATATGGAAGTTTATGTCGATGACATGCTCGTGAAAAGCACCGTAGAAGATGATCATATTTCTGATCTTCGAGAAGCCTTCGACCTAATGAGGAGGTATCAAATGAAATTGAACCCAGAAAAATGTGCATTCGGAGTGTCTGCAGGAAAATTTCTCGGGTTCATGGTTGGTCAGCGCGGAATTGAGGCAAATCCTGAAAAGATAAAAGCATTGGTAGAGATGAAATCCCCCACCACTCTGAAGGACGTCCAGCGTCTGACTGGTCGTATCGCATCATTGAATAGATTCATCTCGCGAGCATCTGACAAGTGCTTACCATTCTTCAAACTCCTTCGTGCAACGGCCAAGTCTGATTGGAAATGGATGCCATAATGTGAGGAAGCCTTTCAACAATTGAAGCTATACATGAGCACACCCCCCATTTTATCTAAACCTGTAGCACATGAGCAACTCATTCTGTATTTATCTGTGTCCTCTACGGCCGTTAGCGCCGCTTTAATAAGAGAAGATTCCGGGGTGCAAAGGCCCGTTTATTATATCAGTCGAGCAATGGTTGATGCAGAAACTAGGTATTCTGATATGGAGAAGCTAGCCCTAGCCTTAGTCACGGCAGCTCGAAAACTGCGACCATACTTCCAAGCTCACGCTATTCTAGTACCAACAAATCATCCACTATGGCAAGTCCTTCAAAAACCTGAGACTTCCGGACGCTTAACTAAATGGGCGGTCGAGATCAGCGAGCACGATATCGCATTCTGTCCTAGGACCGCAGTCAAGGGCCAGGCCGTGGCTAACTTCATCGCCGAATTCACATACTCCTCCGATGATAATACCATGACCAGCGACCAGCCTTCTTGGTCACTCTTCGTGGACGGGTCGTCGCGGGCCACTGGCAGCAGAGCGGGCCTGATTTTAGTGGCTCCCGACGGGTCGCATTTCCAGTATGCTCTACGTTTCGATTCTCGCATCTCAAATAATGAAGCAGAATATGAGGCCCTGATCGTTGGTCTCGAACTGGCCATTGTCCTCGCAATTCAGAATCTATTAATTCATAGCGACTCCCAGCTCATTGTCAACCAAGTTCTTAGTGAATTCGAGGCCAAAGAAGAAAGGATGGCCTTATACAAGTCTCGTGTCCTCATCCTACTCGCAAAACTGAAGACTTATGAAATAATTCATATTCCTCGCGAGAAGAACCAACTTGCCGATTCCCTGGCAAAGCTCGCCTCTGCACCAGAATCTGAGTTATCACATTCGGTCCCCATCGAGCATCGTCAGAGCCTAAGTATCGACCAAGCGACTCTCGAGCAAGTAATATCGGTACAATCATCTCCATGCTGGATGGATCCCATCATCCTGTATCTCAGAAACGGATACCTACCAGAGGACAAGAAAGCTGCAAGACAAATTCGCCTTCGGGCTGCCAGGTATACCTTGCAAGACGGAATATTGTTACGCAAGAGCTTTTCCTTTCCTTATTTAAGGTGTCTTCATCCAGAAGAAGCACTTCGTGTTCTAGACGAAGTACACCAGGGGGCATGTGGTAATCACCCCAGGGGGAGATCCCTAGCATATAAGGCGATGCGGCAAGGATATTATTGGCCCACTATGAAAGCAGATGCAATTGAATTTTCTAAAAAATGTGACAAGTGCCAACGATATTCACCTATACCTCATGTACTGTCCGAACGGATGACTCCAGTTGATAGCCCTTGGCCTTTTGCTCAATGGGGGGTCGATATCATCGGGCCCTTACCCATGGGAAAGGGACAATGTAAGTTCGCGATTGTAGCGGTTGATTACTTCACCAAATGGGCCGAGGCAGAACCATTAGCCAAGATTACTGAGAAACAAACTACTAAGTTCATATGGAGAAATATCTTATGCCGTTTCGGACTCCCTCACACTATAATTACCGACAACGGAACGCAGTTCGACAACGCAGCCTTTGATGAATTTTGTGAAAAATGGAAGATACGTAATCTCCGCACTTCTCCATATCATCCTCAGGCGAATGGGCAGGTCGAGGCAGTGAATAAGATCATCAAGCACCATTTAAAAACCAAGCTAGGTGAATGTAAAGGTGTGTGGCCAGAACTTCTGCCAGAAGTATTATGGGCATATAGAACCACAGCTTGTACATCAACAGGTGAAACCCCTTTTTCCTTAGCATTTGGTGTCGACGCAGTGGTACCAGTGGAAATTCAAGTGCCCTCATATCGGATTGAGAAGTATGACCCCGCGAGTAATCAGGAAAACCTCCGACTTCATCTCGATCTCTTGGAAGAATGAAGAAATGCCTCCCAAGTACGAGTGGCAGCATATCAACAACGTATTGCTCGTTATCGAAATGCTAAGATCCGACCTAGATCCTTCCAGCCTGGAGATTTGGTCCTGAGGCAGAAACTCGGAGTTCCCTCTCGTTCGCTGGATCCAAATTGGGAAGGCCCGTATGGGGTCATTAGGATTATGCGACCTGGTACTTATTACCTTGAAGACATGCAGGGAAAGCCCATACGTCGCCCTTGGCACGTGGAGCATTTGCTACGATATTACCCCTAGATTCGATGTAGTTCATAACAACATTTTATGAATAAAGTGAAAGATATCTTTTGGTCACTATTCCATTTACTTGGACCTGAATAGCCCTGAAGAGGATGCATACAATCCCTTGGCCAATTGCCTACCTTTGGTAGGGTTATATTCACCTAGGATGGTCGCATTTCCATTTTATGATGACCTTCCTACCCTTGGTAAACTTGGAGTCTCAATCGATAGATCAGTCTATCTCCACGAGGGTATGGTCGTCACGACCCCTCGGATTGAGCACATTACATCTCTCAATCGATAGATCAGTCTATCTCCACGAGGGTATGGTCGTCACGACCCCCCGGATTGAGCACATTACATCTCTCAATCGATAGATTAGTCTATCTCCACGAGGGCATGGTCGTCACGATCCCCCAGATTGAGCACATTACATCTCTCAATTGATAGATCAGTCTATCTCCATGAGGGCATGGTCGCTATGACCCCCCCCCCCCCCCCCCGGGTCTAGCATAATTCATTGAAACAAGAAGGCATTCATTACATGAAAAAGGAAAGAAAGTAAACAAGAACACTACTTTCAAAAATAACTTTTCATTAATATCAAATGATAAATGTTTACAAAATATCTGCTCGCGAGTACAGGAGAAAGGAAAACAAAAAGGAAAATTAATCTCTCGGAGGAGGAGCCGTGCTCTCGACTTCAGGGCCCATTTCTGGACCCCCTCCAGCCTGCGTGGCTTCGGTCACCTCGTTCTCAGCAGCAGCTTGCTCCTCTGCAGCTATGATGGTCGCGACTCGTCCAAATTCCCCCATATCGAAGGATGGGTTCATTCGTTGTACTACTCTTAGCGCAAAGTCGCGACCAGCATCATATGACTCATATCTTTCATCGTCATATAGTTGCGAAGTCCGGAACTCGGAAATTGCCCAAGGACCTTCCTCCGAGAGCATTTTTACAAGGGCGACTTTCTCCTCGTCCCAGTGGATCGAGTCGTCCTTGAGCTGTGCGAGAGCGGAGGGCTCCTTCTCCAAGCTGTCGTTGGCTTCTTTGAGCTGCGACCTGGCCTCCGCAAGCCGCTCCTCCAACGAGATCTTGTCTTGGCGAAAGATCTCCTTCTCTCTCTCCTCCTCCTTCAAATCGGCGAGCTTCGCTAACTTAGAGTCCAAAGCTTGATACCTCTCGGTCAAAACTTGAACTTTCTCTATGAGGATCTTAATTTCCTCATCTCTCTTAGAGATCACCGCCTCACGGGACTTGAGGAGTTGATCCCTTCCTTGAACTGCCTTCTCCAAGGCAGCTCTCTTCCCCTCAGCTTCATCTATCACGCGACGGGCGGCAATGATATCACGCCTCTTTCGCAGGATAAGATCTAAGCCCTGCAAAAGTAACGAAAAGTGTGAGAAAGTATTCTGGAACGTAACAACAGATTAAAGCAGGCCTTGGCAGGGTCTTACCTGAACCATCCTCACCCCCGCTTCGAGGAAGAGGTTCTCAGGGCTTGGCTCGGGAAGAGAGCCGAAGGTTTGGGGGAAACGTTCTCGAACAAAAATTTGCATACTGGATGAAGGTGGCGAGGGATAGAATATGTCACACTTCCAGACGGTTGGGCAACGACCAACCCAGCCGGCTCGCGAGGTGGGGCCATCGACTCGCGAGCAGGTCCCTGCTCGGCAGCAGGGATTAGCTCGCGAACAGGAGCCGGCTCTCGAGGCTCTATTTGCTCTCGAGCCTCTTCAGCTGGGGGGCAGCTGGACCCTGCCCCATCTGGGGAGTTGTCAGCAATGTTTATCACTGGCGGTCCAGGTGCGACCACCAGTGAGGGAATATTGGGCCCTGCCGGTGCCCCCGCCGTGCTCGCGAGAAGAGCAGGCTGATCGCTACCCTTACGGACGGGTGGTTGAGATGGTTCGGCAGTTGTTTTCTTCTGCCTCTTGGAGTTCGTGCCCTTGAGACGAGGCAACAGACCCCTCTTTTCTCCCGCCTTTGTCATCGCGACTTCTTCGCTGGATATTAAGCCCGCTGCTACAAGTCGCGAGGGAGACAAGCAAGTCTTGATGTGCCTATCACCAACAGGCACCTTGTATACCCTGACAATCTTATACCCTGACAATCTTCTCGTTGATCCCTCCCTTCAAATTTGGTTTTCTCAAGGCCGGGATACCTGCGAGCACAAACAGAGGTCAAAGAATGAAGTGAAACCCTAAAATCTTAACTAGAGAAAATTGCACAATGCGGGACTGTGCCTACCTTCATAGAAAAAACGGGTAACTCCTGGACCCCTGGAGGAAGCAGACTCCCAGTTCCCGGAAGCATAGAACCACCGTTTCCTCCAGCCGGGATAGTTCGAGGAGGGTTTCCCTAGCACGAAGTTATCCCGGTGCCAGTAGCATAGGTAGTACCAGCCTTCGCTGGAGGGTTCTTTCTTCAGATGGAACATACGGAGGAACTCCTCTGCCGTGAGTTCCCCATTGCCGGCCTGAGCCCAGAGGGCAAAGGAGCCCAGAACTACCCTCCATCCGTTCACGATGAGCTGCCCGGGGGCAATCTTAAAACATCGTAGAACGTCGCGTATGAAAGGATGGAGGGGGAGCCGTACCCCCAGGATGAGTTGGTACTCGTAAAAAGCTACGCATCCTGGGGGAGGGGATTCTGGTGTCTCTCCATCTCCGGGCAATCGGAGAATGACTAAGTCAGGGATAAGATTTTTCTCCCGTAACTCAGCCAGCCAATCCTCCGATAAAACAGAAGGATACCCGGATGCTGTATATCTCCCTGCCGGAACCCTCGCACTGCTAGAAGCAGAGGATTCCGGAGTGGCATCGCCTAGAGGAACGGTGGTCTCGTCAGAGTTCCCAGCCATGAAGAGGTTTTAAGAAGATTAAGAAAAAGAAAAGAAAAAGGCCTGTACCCAGGAAAGAAAGAAAGAAGGAAAAGGGGCACCGGAGGAAGAAGAATGAAAAAGATAGTTGTAAATTCCCTTCGAAGAGCTTCTGTAGAAAACCGGAGAAATGGCGGACTCCGTATATTTATAGGCAATCATTCCGCCGCATCTGGTGATACGTGGCAGCCCCTCCTTCGGCGCAGCAGTCGAGCAGGCACGCCCATTAACTCCCATGACACGTGGCAAGCGCCCCTTCATTTTCTGTCTGCGGAAAGGCTGCGGAAAGCTGGCGCTCATTAATTCCAGCCCATCATGTATGGTTCCGTTCTCGATGAAGGCAGTGGGCGGTTACGTGTGATAGTGAGCTAAGTCCTTCCCTTAAGAATTCTTGGCGGTAAGGACTTGGGGGGCATCTGTTATAGGCAAAATGATGGAGATCCAACTTAGCTGATTTTACGCGGATGACCATTCGACTCTCGAGATCATCTGAGCGAGAGTCGCAGATCGAGTAAATACGGAATGCCCATTCGACTCTCGAGATCATATGCTCGGGAGTCGTAGATTGGATAAGTACGGAATGCCCATTCGACTCTCGAGATCGTATGCTCGGGAGTCGTAGATTGGGTAAGTGCGGGACGCCCACTCGACTCTCGAGATAAGATGTTCGAGAGTCGCAGGATGGATAAATACGAAGCACCTATTCGCAAGGCCTCGAGCTCCCCAAAGCAGAGATTCCCTTCTTGATCTGCGAGCAGACCTTCTCACAAGTCATTGAAAAGTGTTACATCCGAATGAGCGAGCACTTGGACTCGCGACCATATTCCGACATGCGAACAGCTTTTTCTGTGGTGACACCCCTTTGCCTTCAGTACCAGCACCCGATTCCCGTCGAGCAGCTTGTCCAATCCCTCTGTGACACCAATCAGGGCTACACCCAGTTCGGTGGTCTCCGCTCCTTCGGTGTCTCCTTCCTTTTCGCCGGTTATGACTCCAACTACGGCTTCCAGCTCTACATGAGCAATCAGCGCTACTACCACGCCTACCAGCAGCCCGTATAGGTTGATTTTGGGCTTATCTTCTCTTGTGGTTCCGAATTTCAAGGGATTGTTATCAAGGAACGTGATTGCCAAAATAAGTAATTGGGTTAGATCTCGTCTCTAAGGATAAGGATCTTATCCCACGAAATCAGTGGGATCTCGATATCTTACGTAACAGATTGGATCGCTTCAGATCTATATAAAGGGATGACTCCATTAAGAGAAAGGTACACACAATATTCAATCTTTAGCCTCGTTTTACCTAGTTATTCTTCTTCTTGCTTTGCCTGACTTAAGCATCGGAGGGCTAACGGCTGGACACCAGCCACCCTTAGTTGCTTTCTATCTTCTTACAGGTTCGGTGGAGGAAATCTCTGTTGGAGAGAAGGTGAACGACCGGAGGATCCTATTACAAAATCTGACGTTAACAGAGAGTGGGCGCGTGTGTCCCTTAGAGCTCTCTCTCTCTCTCTCTCTCTCTCTCTCTCTCTCTCTCTCTCTCTCTCTCCCAACCTTCTCTCTTCTGCCTACTGAGCTTATGGGGTTGGGGTATTTATAGCTTGCTAATCAGGTCCGGGTCCATGAGGAGAGTTTTTGGGCACATGTGCCTCTTGGAGATGGGGAAAAGGAGCTTTGGGCGCATGTGACCATGTCCCAGGTGCATGTTGCTCTTGGCAGCTTCCAGACTTAGAATATTTTAGCATTTCAAGCCGAGCGCATGTTTTTTTTACACTTGCGTGCTTACACGAAAATGGTCATAACACCTTCATTAGAGATCCATTCTGGACGCTCTTATACTCGTTGGAAAGCTATTTCGCTGATCTATGCAATGAAACTATCATGATAACCTTTAAAAGTCTCTTTAATCTTCAAAATTGGGCCACAAGTTATCAATACCATCTATAATGTACGGTCTTCGGTGAATGTTTACGTCGGATTTGGTAACAGGGTCCTCCAGACGTTCGCCTTCCTTTAAGCCAGCTTCCTTCTGAACCTAAAAGAGCATAAGGAAAAACTAAGGGTGGCCGGCTTCCAGCTGTCGGCCCTCCGAAGCTTAAGTTAGACGGGACGTGGTCGTAAAGGAAACGATGGGATTTGGAGCTTAGAGATTGTGTACCTTTCTCATCGATGAAGCTGTCCATTTATATAGATCCAAGTGACCCAATCTGTTATGCAAGATGTCAAGATTACTACTGATTTCTGGGGATAAGATATGGTCCAATTAGACCTCTAGTCAATTACGTTCCCTGATGACGATCCCCTGAAGTTCGGAGCCATGAATAAAAATAAGCCCAAAATCGGTCTATATGGGTTGCTGGTACTATAAAGGCGGAGGATACTCAGGCTCGGAGGTAACTGCTCGCATGTTGAGATGCGACCCCTTTCGACGACCATGAGCCGAGCTGCTCGCATGTTGAGATGCAGAACCTTTCGACGATCACTATTGAGAAGCTCGTATATTCAGGAGGGTATTCCGCACTTCCCTAATATTCGAGCCTCGACCAGGAAGGCTCAGTGGTTTGGGAGTTGTGTGTCGTACTTGTCCGATATATGAGCCTCGACCATGTAGGCTCGCAGGTCCAATACTGTTACAAAAGCGATCGCAGGTCTCGAGTCTTCATTGTCTTCGACCACTGCAATTTGGCTATAATAGATGCCCCCCAAGTCCTTGCCACCGAGAAGCCTAAGGGAAGGACTTGCTTACTGGCACGCACAACCGCCTAAATGCCTTTATTGGAGGTAAAGTCGTACATGATTGGGCTGGCATTAATGAGCGCCAGCCTTGCGCAGCTTTTCAATAGAGAGGAAATGAAGAGGCGCCCACCACGTATCTGTAGAATTAATGGCCGTGCCTGTTAGATTGCTGCGCCAAATGAACAATCGCCACGTGTCACCAAATCTTGAGGAATGATTGCTTATAAATATATGGTGCCTACAAGGTTTTTGAAATTTCATCCGGAGTTTTCAAAAACCCTTCTTCTTTCGAGTTTCCTTCTGGTGTAACCCTCTTCCTCTGGTGTGACTCTGTTCCTCCGATTCTCCCTAGTATAACTTTGTTCCCTCATTCTCCTTCTCTTCCAGAGTGCTCTTTTCCTCCCTTCTTTTTATCTTTTAAACGTTCATGGCCGGGGATTCTGATGAGGAGACCGTCCCCCTGGGGGATGCTACCCCAGAATCTTCTTCCTCCAACAATGCGAGGGTTCCAACGGGTAGGTACTCTGCGTCCGGGTACCCATCCATAATGACTGAGGAATGGCTGAGTGAGTTGCGGGAGAGATATCATGTCCCTGACTCAGTTGTTTTTCGGTTACCTAGAGAGGGAGAAACCCCGGACTCTCCTCCCCCCGGCTGTGTTGCCCTCTATGAATACTTCTTCATTCTTGGGGTGCGCCTTCCCCTCCACCCCTTAATTCGTGGTGTACTCCGGAGTTATAAGATTACCCCCGGGCAACTTATTGTAAATGGATTGGGGGTAATCCTGAGTTCTTTCTCTCTCTGGGCGCAAGCTGGTAACGGAGAGTTAACCGCCGAAGAGTTCCTCCGGATGTACCAACTTAAGAAGGCACCCTCCAGTGAAGGCTGGTATTACCTCTGTTACTGGCACCGGGATAATTTCATCTTGGGGAAACCCTCTTCGAATTACCCCGGATGGAGGAAACGCTGGTTTTATGCTTCCGGGAGCTGGGAGTCTGAGACAGGATCCACTTTTAGGGTCCTTCATGTGAGCTGTTTTTTCTGTGAAGGTGGGTGTAGCTTCACTCTTCTTAGATCCTTGAACCAACTTAGGGTTCTCTGCTTTTCTCACCTCTGCTCATATTCGCAGGTGTCCCGACTCCGGGGAAACCGAACCTGAAAGGAGGAATTCACGAGAAGATCGTGAAAGTTTATAAGTTACCAGATCGCGACAGGCATATCGAGGCTTGTCTGTCAGCCTCTCGACTAGCAGCGGCTGGGCTGATATCTCATGAGGAGGTCGCGATGACAAATGCGGGGGAGAAGAGAGGTTTGCTGCCTCGCCTAAAGGGCACCAGCTCGAAGAGGCAGAAAAAGACACCTGCCGGTCCCTCTCACCCGTCTAATCGGAAGGGTGAAACTGCCCAAACCCCACTCCTTAAGGCGGCGGTGGCTGCGCCAGTGGCTCCTGCACCGGTGGTTCCTCCTGAACCACCAGTCATTGATATTGTCGATAATTCCCCGAGGAACGATGGGGCGGGGTCAAGCTGCCCCCCAGCTGAAGAATCTCGCAAGCCCGAAAGTGCTCGTGAGCTGATTCCTGCTCGCGAGCAGACTACTGCTCAAGATGCGATCCCAGCTGGGCTAGTCGTAGCCCAACCTTCTGGAGTCGGGACGTTCACCATCCCCAGTCATCTCCACCTGATCTGCAAGTTCCTTTTCGACAACATCTCCCCCCAGACTTTTGGTGCCCTCCTAGGATCGAGTCCCGAAAACCTCTTCCTTGACGCGGGAGTGAGGATGGTCCAAGTAAAATGTGCTTTAATTTAACCCTGTCGCTTACTTTCTTTGTTAACTTACGAACACTTATCTCATAACCTTCATTCTGTCCTACAGGGCTTGGACCTCATCCTACGCACGAGGCGTGATATCCTTGCCCCCCGTCATGCAATAGATGAGGCTGAGGGGAATAGGGTTGCTCTGGAGAAGGCGGTCCATGGAAGGGACCAAGTCATCAAGTCTCGCGAGACCTTGATCACGAAGATGACTGAGGAGAGAAAGATCCTCATCGAGAAGATCCAAGTCCTGACTGACAGATATCAGGCTTTGGACTCTAACTTCGCCAAGCTTGCGGATATGAAGGAGAAGGCTGAGAGAGAAAGAGAGATCTTCTGTCAGGACAAGATCTCGTTGGAGGAGCGGCTCGCAGAAATCAAGTCGCAGCTCAAGGAAGTTAGCGATAATCTGAAAAAGGAGCGCTCCACCCTTGCGCAGCTCAAGGACGACTCGATCCACTAGGAGGAGGAGAGAGTGGCCCTTGTCAAGATGCTCTCTGAAGAGGAGGCCCGAGCCATCATGGACTTCCAGACTTTGTAGTTGTACGACGATGAAAAATATGATTCGTATGATGCTGGTCGCGACTTCGCACTACGAGTAGTGCAACGGATGTCCCCATCTTTTGATATGGGAGAATTCGAGAAGTTCGCGGCTATCATAGCTGTGGAGGAAAGAGCAGCTGCCGAGAACGAGGTGACTAAGGTCACTCAAGCAGGAGGGGTCTCCGAAGTGGGCCCTGAAGCCGAGAGTGCCGCTCCTCCTCCCACCGATGCGCAAGGATGATCATCTTTCTTTCCTTTACCTATCTCATGTATTGGTTTTTCCCTTTTTGTTTGTAAACAACTTGAGATGAATGAAAAGACATTTTCATGATATTATTTGCGTCTCTTTTCTCCTTCCTTTGTTCTTGCTTTCTCGTGTACTGAATGCCTTTATACTTAACTCATGAAGCAATGAGTTAGGCTCAATCCGGGGGTCTTGGGGACCATATCCGCATGGAGATAGACTGATCTATCGATTGAGACTTTGACTCTACCAAGGGTAGAGGATTGGCCAAGAGAATGTGTGTATTCTCTTCAGGGCTATTCGGGTCCAATAAAATGGAGTAGCGACTAAAAGACAACCCATCTTTATTCGAATATCATTTGAACTTACATTGAATTAAGGGAAATACCGTAGTAAATGTTCCACGTGCCAAGGGTGACGTACGGGTCTTCCTTGCATATCTTCAAGATAATAGGTACCGGGTCGCACAATTTTAATGACTCGATACGGACCTTCCCAATTTGGATCCAGCGAATGAGCAGGAATTCCAAGGTTCTGTCTAAGGACCAAATCGCCGAGCCGAAAAGCTCTAGGTCGGACTTTGGCGTTACGATAACGAGCGATGCGCTGTTGATAAGCTGCCGCTGAAAGCTGGGATGCATCTCTCCGCTCTTCTAGGAGGTCGAGATGAAGCTTTAGACCTTCCTGATTCCAAGTGGGATCATATTGCTCGATCTGATACGAGGGAACCTGAACTTCGACTGGAACCACGACGTCGGTGCCGAAAGCCAAGGAGAGAGGAGTTTCTCCTATTGACGTGCGAGTCGTAGTCCTATAGGCCCATAAGACTTCTGGCAGGAGTTCTGGCCACATGCCTTTACATTCATCGAGCTTTGTCTTTAAATGATGTTTGATGATCTTATTCACTGCTTCAACTTGCCCATTTGCCTAAGGATGATATGGGGAAGTGCGAACATGACATATCTTCCATTTTTCACAAAATTCTACGAAAGCGACGTTGTCAAATTGCTTTTCATTATCAGTGATTATAGTGTGGGGGAGCCCATAACGGCATACGATATTTCTCCATACGAACTTAGTGGTCTAGTTTTTCGGTGATTCTGGCTAATGGTTCTGCCTCGACCCATTTGGTGAAATAATCGACTGCCACGATTGTAAACCTCTTCTGACCTTTCCCGGTAGGCAAGGGCCCGATGATATCAACTCCCCATTGGGCGAAGGGCCAAGGGCCACGGTACACGAGGTATAGGAGAATATCGCTGGCACTTGTCACATCTTTTAGAGAATTCGATTGCATCCGCCTTCATAGTGGGCCAATAATACCCTTGCCTCATCGCCTTATATGCTAGAGACCGTCCCTTAGGATGGTTACCACATGCCCCCTAGTGTATTTCATCCAAAACGCGATGCGCTTCTTCTGGGTGGAGACACCTTAAATATGGTAAAGTGAAGCTCTTGCGCAACAACGTTCCGTTTTGTAATGTATATTTGGCAGCGCGATGACGGATTTGCTGTGCAGATTTCTTATCACCCAGGAGTTGTCCGTCTTTGAGATAAAGGACAATGGGGTCCATACAACATGGAGAGGAGTGTACGGTGGAGGTTGTTTGGTTGATAATTGGAATATGAAGATGCTCGATGGGAACAGATTGCAATAATTCAGATTCGGGTGCGGAGGCTAGTTTTGCAAAAGAATCTGCGAGTTTGTTCTTCTCGTGAGGGAAGTAGATTATTTCATAATTCTTCAGCTTTGCGAGCAGGATGAGCACTCGGGATTTGTATAAAGCCATTCGTTCCTCTCTCGCCTTAAAATCGCCGAGTACTTGATTGACTACGAGCTGAGAATCACTATGAATAAGTAAACTCTGAATCGAGAGGACGTTTGCTAATTCGAGGCCGACGATCAAAGCCTCATATTCTGCTTCATTGTTTGAGACGTGAGAGTCAAATCGTAAGGCATATTGAAAGTGTGACCCATCAGGAGCGACTAAGATTAAGCCCGCTCCACTCCTGGTGGCCCGTGAAGACCCATCCACGAAGAGCGACCAGGGGATCTGGTCGCTGGTTGTAGGGTTATCATCAGAAGAAGTATATGTGAATTCAGCAATGAAATCTGCCACGGCTTGACCCTTGACGGTGGTTTTAGGGCAGAACGAAATATCATGCTCGCTGATCTCAATCGCCCATTTAGTTAATCGCCCCGAACCTCGGGTTTTTGAAGGACCTGCCTTAACGGATGGTTTGTTGTCATCAATATAGCATGGGCTTGGAAGTAGGGTCGCAGTTTTCGGGCGGCAGTGACTAAGGCGAGGGCCAACTTCTCCATATCAGAATACCGAGTTTCGGCATCCACCATTGCTCGACTAATATAGTAAACGGGCCTTTGTATCCCAGAATCTTCTCTTATTAAAGCGGCACTAACGGCCGTAGAAGACACAGATAAATAAAGAAGAAGTTGTTCGTGTGCCACAGGTTTGGATAAAACAGGGGGTACACTCACATACTGCTTCAGTTGTTGTAACGCTTCCTCGCATTACGGTGTCCACTCCCAGTCGGCTTTGACGGTGGCACGGAGGAGCTTGAAGAAGGGTGAACACTTATCAGATGCCGGCGAAATGAACCTGTTCAATGAGGCGATGCGACCAGCCAGACGCTGGACATCTTTGAGAGTGGACGGAGACTTCATCTCAACAATGCCTTTATTTTTTCAGGATTCGCCTCGATTCCCCGTTGGCCGACCATAAATCCGAGAAATTTCCCAATGGACACTTCGAACGCACATTTCTCTGGATTTAGCTTCATCTGATACTTCCTCATTAAGTCGAAGGCTTCCCGAAGATCTGCGAGGTGGTCGTTTTCTACGACGCTTTTCACGAGCATGTCGTCGACATAGACCTCCATATTCCTACCGATTTATGTGGCGAATATTTTATTGACTAGGCGCTGATAAGTGACTCCTGCATTTTTAGGACCAAAAGGCATTACCTGGTAGCAATACAGGCTGCGGTCAGCGATGAAGGCAGTGTGCTGGTGGTCGGGCGGATGCATCACAATCTGGTCATAGCCAGAATAAGCGTCCAAAAAACTGAGCAAGGCATGCCTTGCCGTTGAATCAACCAGCTGGTCGATTCACGGAGTCGGGAAGCTGTCTTTCGGACACACTTTGTTCAGATCCGAATAGTCAACACACAGTCTCCACTTGCCGTTAGCCTTTCAAACGAGGACCACGTTCGCGACCCATTCAGGATAGTTAACTTCCTTTATGAAATTGACTGTTAGTAGCTTCTTGACTTCAACCTTGATTACCATTTGCCTTTCTGCAGTGAAGGCACGTCGGCGCTGGTGAACAGGTTTATACTTCGGATCAACATTCAAACGATGTGCTATGACGCTGGGGTTAATACCCGGCATATCACTATGAGACCAGACAAACACATCTTGATATTCGATGAGGAAACGGACCAGATTTTCTCGAAAGACACTGCTTAAAGAGGATCCACCGTATACAATTTTGGACGAATCATCTTCAGTTAAGTGGATTGCAACTGTCTCTTCCCCTGGAGTTCCTCATTGGAGAGCACTCTCCCTTGGATCCAACGAGGTAACCATCGGAAGGCTTGATGAATCTTTGGTCACCATCATAACTGGTGTTGTCTGTGCCTTCTTTCGGTCTTGTATGTCGATCTCGTAACATGCTCGCGCTTCCTTCTGATTTCCTCGTACAACTCCGACTCCATTTGGAGTAGGGAATTTGATGTATAAGTACAAAGGGTGTAAAGCTGCCCCTACCTTATTGAGAGAAGGTCTGCCCAAAATGGCGTTATACGCTGATCTCCGATCTACCACGAGGAAATTAACGAAGATAGTCATTTTCGCTGGGCTTTCTCTGAAGGTAATGGGAAGGTCAATGCTTCCTTCCGGTGTTACCACTTCGCCCCCGAAGCCGACGAGAGGAGTTGAGATTGGTTTGAGCAGGCCCCTGGCGAGTGTCATTTTGTCGAAAGCCTCTAGGTAGAGAATATCAGCAGAGCTACCTGTATCCACCATAATACGATGAGTCAAATAATTTGATACCTTTAATGCGACCACAATGGAGTCTTCGTGAGGGAAGTGAATCCCTCCTGCATCTTCTAGTGAAAAAGAGATCGGAGAGTGGCCAGGTTTCGTCGTATCGGGCGTCTTTTCCAACCAATAGATATGCTGGGGCTTCTGAGACGCTTTGCAAATGTACGCTTTTCTTGAGGCTCGAGAATCTACCCGGCAGGCCGGTCCTCCGATGATGGTCCGGATCTCACCGGTGGGTTCAACGTCTTCTTGCGAAGCATGACGTTGAGGTGATTTCTTCTGCTGTGATGGGGCTTCCGTCCTTTTAGGTGATCAACCTTGTCGGGCTACGTAATCTCGGAGATGGCCTTTTCGGATGAGAGCTTCGATATGATCTCTTAGTGATATACATTCTTGGGTGTTATGCCCATGATCTTTATGGAAATAGCAAAACTTACCCTTATCTCTTTTTTCAGGATCAGATTTGATCTTTGAAGGCCACTTCACGTAAGGCTTGTGCTTGATCTCCATTAATACTTTCTCAGGGGATTGGATAAGAGGGGTATAATTTTGATATTTACCAGAGTAAGGCCTCTTAGGGGAGCGGTCCCGTCGATCGCGCCGGCATTTCTTATCCGAGGGAGAAATCTCCTCCGGCTTGCGCTTCTTGCCTTGTATACCATGACGTGCCAAAGCCACCTCTTCTACATTGATGTATTTTTGGGCTTTTGCTTGGAATTCCGCCATAGTTTTAGGGGGGTTTTTTATCTAGGGTGAATCTGAACTTCTCGCTTGTAATTCCGGCTATGAGGGCGGTAAGGCCTTTATCTTCGGTGTAACCTTCAGTCTGGACGGCTTCTGTAGTGAACCGAACTATAAACTCCTTTATCGTCTCCCCATGATGCTGCTTCAGGTCCATTAAATGAGATGCCGGCTTTTTGGTGCGGATGCTCCCCATGAATTGAGAAAGGAAGAGCTCTAATAGCTGAGAGAAGGACCCGATGGATTGGGGTTTGAGCCCTCAGAACCATGTACGCGCTGCATCCTTTAGGGTTAGGGAAAAAGCCCTACACATGATTTCTGAGCCATGTCCCTCCAGTTCCATAAGAGATCTGTACGTTTCTAGATGTTCAAGAGGATCACCAGTACCTGTATACGGAGTGATGATAGGCGTGCGATACTTTCTAGGTAAGGGTGCTTCCATGACCTCGCGGGTGAAAGGAGATTCAGATCGATGTATTGACGCCACAGCAACAGATGGTCAATTCACCTGATATCGTTGTTCCATATCGTGGATTCTCTTGAGGTCTCCTTCCCATGGTAAGGTGTAACCTGAAGCTTCGACGGTGGACCCCTGAGATTGCTGTTGCAGGGAAGTACTAGAGTGTATAGAATGTGGAGGGAGTACAGGGACTTGGTTGCCGAGTGGCATTCGATTTGATGGAGGAGGATTTTGCTGGGTCCGTGGCTCGCCCGCAGAATGTCTGGAAGCCACTGGTATAGGTTGCGCCGGCAGCCCTTCTGGAGGTTGTCGCTGAGGCTCCGAAAAATGCTGATCAAGCCAATTAGATAAGGTTTGACATCCTGGCTTGGAGAGTTAGAAGCGTGTTTCCGACAGAACGCATAACGTCTTCTTGATTACCGGACGTATCAAACAATGGATTTTGTGATAGCACGTTAGGGTCTCCCTGGGGAATGCCCGTCGAAGCAGTCTGAGGGAGGTTAGATGCTGGTTCGGTAATGTCAGGCGGAGGTAGCATCTGCCTTGAAGTGGAAGGGTGAACCGTCTTCTTGGGAGGCATGGTTAAAAACTTCGATCAGGATTAAAATGGCTAATCCTGACGATCAGATCCCACAGACGGCTCCAATCTGTTTACGTCGGATTTGGTAACAGGGTCCTCCAGACGTTCACCTTGCTGCAAGCCAGCTTCCTTCTGAACCTGAAAGAGCACAAGGAAAAACTAAGGGTGGTCGGCATCCAGCCGTCGGCCCTCCGAAGCTTAAGTTAGACGAGACGTGGTCGTAAAGGAAATAATGGGATTTGGAGCTTAGAGATTGTGTACCTTTCTCATCGATGAAGCTGTCCATTTATATAGATCCAAGTGACCCAATCTGTTACGCAAGACGTCAAGATTACTACTGATTTCTCGGGATAAGATGTGGTCCAATTAGACCTCTAGTCGATTACGTTCCCTGATGACGATCCCCTGAAGTTCAGAGCCATGAATAAAAATAAGCCCAAAATCGGTCTATATGGGTTGCTGGTACTATAAAGGCGGAGGATACTCAGGCTCGGAGGTAACTGCTCACATGTTGAGAAGCAACCCCTTTCGACGACCATGAGCCGAGCTGCTCGCACGTTGAGATGCAGAACCTTTCGACGATCACTATTGAGAAGCTCGTATATTCAGGAGGGTATTCCGCACTTCCTTGATATTCGAGCCTTGACCAGGAAGGCTTGGTGGTTCGGGAGTTGTGTGTCGTACTTGTCCGATATATGAGCCTCTACCATGTAGGCTCGCAGGTCCAATACTGTCACAAAAGCGCTCGCAGGTCTCGAGTCTTCGCTGTCTTCGACCACTACAATTTGGCTGTAACAGTGAACAACTCATATCTTCTTCGTTATAATTCGGAATTAGATGATCTTGGACTTATCGGAATCATGACTTGGTATGAATTTCCATGATATATCATTTTCTTCAAACATATATTGCTTTCGCAGTTATCCTCTGACTGGAAGTGATCTCTTCACCGATACAGCTACCTTTTTTGGGATCAAAGTCACTGACGCCAGAGCACTTTAGACTTTTAATAATGTTACTGAATAAACATGTCGGCTGGCGAATGGTCAAATGCTATTAATTTTGATAGTTCCTTTCCAATTCAAATCCTTCAGTCGGCTCCTAGCAGGGAAAAACGTACTTTTGGGTGTGCAGGTGAAAATATGCATCGCACGGCATCCAAATTCGGAGGTTAGAGGTTTTGGGGCATTCCGGATCATTTGGCGGCAATATGCATGTCTAGATCAGCTCCGGAATGACAGATTTCAGTTCTGGGTGTGATTGCACGAGCTGCTTGAGCTAGGACTGCACCGACGCTCTACTGCTTTTCTGACTGTTTCTAGGTCTGTTGCTGACTTTGACTGATGTATTCGAGTCGTCACTTCTTCTTTTATCATTGGTGATATTTTGAGCCCCAACAGTCATTTAACAACTTTTCCCAATGGTGTGGTCCATGAAACATATGGATCAATTTAATAGTTCCTAATGTGTCCTAAAATGAGATGAAAAAAAGGAAAGATGGTTTAGATCTACAAAAAATACTTCATCAACTACTGAATTTGGTGAGAGGAACACCAACTGGGGTGTTACTCGGATAACACTGGACTTAGTGGTAACTTATCTACTCACTGACCCTAAGCCATGTATGGCCCACAAGTATTTTTTTGATGATATGTTCCGTCCATGCAGCTTCATAATTAAACTATGACATGTATAAAAAAAAAATGAGACAGAGATAATTATGAAGTGGGACACAACACCATGAAAACGGAAGGTATTGGTTTAATGGTCAGAAAAGAATCAACTGTTGGAAACAACCTAGTGGTCAAATTAACCTCACTTTTTCTCCGCTTACTGAAGAGTACATGAGCATTAGGATGGACTGTGTTGATCGATGAAATTGCTGAATATGGCCCCATTTCATGCTTCAATAGGCGTCTCATAAATTTAAGGGTATACTTCTAATAAACGGGCAGTGAGAGGCAATTTCAACACGAGTCCACTCTCAATGACGTGAGTATACTTGTATTGACGTAAGTATGATTTTTTGAGGGAAAAGATCATAATACCCCTTTTGTAGGTTAAGCATAACCTACGTGTGCTTGTAGTAGAACCGGCCCCGTGAAAGGCAGTGAGATATTGCAAAAGAAATTGAACTCAAGGGCAAAATTGGAGATCCAAGTCAATGTACAATGCCTGGGAATGAAAGGCAGTGGGTGTAACTTCCAATGGGTCAACCATAAGAACAAAAATTAATTGGTAGTAGGTGGAGAAAGTCTTCAGCTCCTTTTATCTCCTACCACTCATAGATTCCAAGTCTCACAACCACCTCAGACATCACTATAGAAATGTCCGCTCCTTCCAACAAAGGACACTTCAAGGTACGATAAGTCTATAACGTATCTTAGTCAAAGATATTCCACTCTTCCACACCACGGATCCTCCTACGATTTTTCCTGTTATTTTGGAGGGGAAATGCTCACATCCAAACCAGTAGGATGATAAGTTACCGTCCAACTAGTGGATAAATTCCAACGTTCCATGTGTTTGTGAAATCCAAACCATCCAATAGGTTGGCACCACCCTAAAGATCTAGTGTAGAAATCTATCGATTATTCCACCCATTACATGGACCAAATAATAGAAAATAATAGATACCTGTTGATAATAAGGAAAGATTGTAGTGGCCCACCTAATCGGCGGATTAGGCTGATTTACGTATAACGTTGTCACATAAACATCCGCTGGTTGGCGGTAAATTACCGTTCCAACGGATTGGATGCGAACATTTCTCATTTTAGAGAGCACTCCAATATAATCTGAGTTGGTCATCAATCATTCAATATCAATAGACACAATTTAAAAGCAGGAGATCTGAACCATTCATCTACTGGGCCCCAGTGTAGATTGTCGGATAACACCATAACCCACGCCTGTTTGGTTATTATCCTAGCTATTGTTGCCTTAAAGTCTCAGAAAATTTTCAATGAGTAGTTGGCATTTAGTGGTCGAAAGGCCTCTAATCAATTGCTGGGATCATCTTTCATGGGTCACATTTGGCATATGGGCTATCAACTGTAGGGGCATAGTAGATGCGCGGCCTGATCTTGTGCTTGTATTCCACATTTGTGGAGATTGAGCTTGGTAACCAACTTAAATACGAGTGTTTAGAACCTGATAATCTCATCATTTTAAAATGAGTCTTTAACTCTTATTTTTGTAATGTGTCAACACTCAAAAGCTATTTATTTTGAATTGTTATAAATGGTAGAGCTGTGAGACCAAGGAGAAATGGAAGTAAATGGATAGATAATGAAGAGCAGGGAGCATGGGCAAAAAGGAGCGTTTGCCAGTGGCCTATATGCAATTGGTCAGCAGCAACGATGATGATGAGGACGGCGATGATCGACTCCCCAAAGGGTATGTACCCATACTCGTGGGACCTGAGAAGAAGATGGAGAGGTTCCTGGTACACACCAAGCTATTCCGGCATCCTCACATTATATCGTTGCTCGAGATGGCAGCTCATGAGTTTGGATATGAGCAGCAAGGGATCTTGAAAGTCCCATGTGATGTCGAACATTTCCGACGGGTGATTGACATGATTTCCGACGCTAAGTGATCAAACTTTTCTTTTCTTTTCTCTTCTTCATTTCACCAGCCTTCTCCTTGATGTAATAATATGAATAACAAATGCCCCTCGAATAAAATTACTTTCCAAAAAAATTACTATGCAACCTTGCTCCTCTTTCTCAAGAAATTGACACTTCTACAAGGTTCGAAGTGTGGGAATCCGAGATTTCATATTGTGTTGGAAATTTATTCATCCAGTGGCACGATGTGATTATTGTGTTTTGGCTGGTGCATCAAAAAGTATTGTTTGTCACTATTTCCATCCTGAATCCATTCTAACAGTTAACGTTGCAATGCAAATACATGGTACCACAAGCGACGGTCTATAATCTATAAATTCCTACCTCCCAATAATACAATATCTTGCATAGATTGATACTTTTGAAAGGTATTGTCGTATGGTTTCCAGAGTGTATTGCAAACAATTCATACAGCAAAGTGATAAGATGCTTTCAAACAATTTTTTGAACCCATTACCCAAAAGAATAAAAAAAAACTAAATCTTAGACAGGTTTTCTCACTCCAATTTTAGGGTGGAAAATATTAAGGGCATGTTTGGGCAGGATAATAGATGGGACTAGGTGGTACGGAATTGCATTTGGTCCCGTGCCAATTCCATCCTTTGTTTGATAACCAAGGGAAGGTTTGGACTAATCCTGGAATCACGTATTCCAATGCCAATGGTGGATTCGGTTGAATATTTTGTGGATTTCAAATCTACCACGGTTGTGGGCCCCACATCGATGTGTGTATTTTATCAAAGCTGTCCATCCACACATGCCTTTTACAATAGTCATTTAAGTTACATATGCGCACCGGCAACCAAAATACAGAAGAAATGTAGCCCACTGATTGCAATCCCATGGTCCACCAAATGTGAAATTCGTGTGATATAGTGTATTTGCCAAGGGAATGATTTGATCCCAAACATGGCAATGAATTAGGCTAATCTCATGGTATTGCCAGGCATGTAATCAATGAACAATAAATGCTATAATCCCATCTAATATCATTCCATCCTATGGAATACAACTGCCCAAACAGGCCCTAAGTAGAGAGAATGTGGAACAACCATTAGGCGGGCCAATATAAATCAAGTTTGGGAAGTGAAAATGAGATCAACTAGGAGTGCAAATATTCAATCTAATTGATTGGCATAACTTGGAGGAGTAGTTGGCCTAATTCAAATAGATGAGGTTTTGAATTTTTTGCCATCTACTTAGGAATAAGCATTCCAACAAGGTTTGTGGTTCATGAAATTCTGATAATTTTCAGATATGGGCCATTCGACAACGATCAGAAGATACAAGCCATCCAACTTCTGGCAATCAAATGGATTTCCATAAAGCAAATTTTAATAGCTAGGATTTTGCAGTCGCCGTGCGCGCAACATAATGGGTCCTATGATTTGGGTCTCCTCGGTATTGACATGAATACACGCCAGTTGTGCATCATAGATGGGGGAGCGGATTAGGTACAACTCGAGCCTATCCAGAGCTCAGGACAGGCCCTACGTGGCACCGACGTGTCACATTTGTATTGGTGCAGGGCACATTGTCAGAGGTGACCTGCCACGTCAGCAAGCCTGACACAGTCATGTCACCCCTCTTCTCTCCCAATGCCTCCTCGCCACGTACCGGCCTGTCCTGAGCTCGGGACAGGCTCGGGTTGTACCTAATTCGCTCCCCATAGATTGGGGCACTTCTATGATTCGCTTACATTTCCAAGGTGAGATAACAAGCATTTTTCCATATACCATTTGTTTAAGCCCTATAATTGGAAAAGAGAAGATTGTGGTCCAAGATCTAATGGAAGTGGGTGGGATCCCTAAGCACATTCAAAATGGGATTCTCACCCTTTTTTACTCTAAAAGTTGAGTGAATCTCGAGTCAGGCAGGTAGGGACTCTTGTCACCATTGATGACAATGGCAAGTTCTCCAGATTCCTATGTTCCCATGGGAGGTACAAACAATCTTTACCCATATGATATTATGATGTAGCGATAAGGTCACATGAGATGCCAAGTTGCTTTCATATTCAATAGAAATATCCCAGTGAGTAGGTGAAATGATACTTCAATTGAAAGCATATCCCTTGTTTTCTTTGAATATTCCACCAGTTTTTGTTCATGGCTGAAGATTCTTGTACCACTGAGTCATTGATGAGGAGGCCTAGGGCCAGTCCAGCAGGGACAACTTCCAGTGAGTCATTGACTTATCGCCCGACCGGTCGTCAAATGTTCGGACATTCAAATTTCAATTTTGTTCGTTGGTCTTTTGAGCACCAACCAGCTGGAGCCCATCAATGACCGGTTGGCCACCGACTCGACTGCATAAGAAATTACGTAGTTCTCGAAGATTTTAAGGCAGTGCAAGGTTTTGCTATAAAAGGACACCTATATACTCTTCATAAGCCATCCTAGAAGAGTCTTAGACATGTTAAAGGTGGAAATGATCAAAGTGGAGCATCTACAACTCCTTCCATCTAGTTTGCTTCTAGTTTTACATGCTTTTAGTTGTTTTTCTTTTTTGTTTCTAGTTCAATCATGTCTTTGGTTGGCTAGACCTCTTAGCTAGGGCTAAGAGGTGAAGCTTATAGTTAGATTTAATGTTTAATTCATTCATGCATGTACTCTAAACTTTTGTTTTGGATTTTTCAAGTTCTAGTTTGAATAAACTTGGTATTTTTAGACAATTTTAAGATCTTGTATGCCAAGTACATGAGTTTCTTATAAGTTTATGAGATTTATGATTATTCTCTTATGAGATTTGAATTGTGGAAACCTAGATCTGCCATTATCTCATGGTATGGCTGATGCTTCGAAGTGGTACAAGTTCATCTTCTCCATGCTTCAATAGAACAAGAATTGGATTTCAGATTTAAGTTTAGACTGTTATGTTTTGAATGTGATATTTTCGATTGGATAGAGATAGAACTTTTATTCTAATCGTGTGTTTGTACTTGATGAAGGGATTGGCATTAATTTACTACAAGTGGATTCTTGTGTTAGTACACTTTTCTGTGCCATACTAGTGCACCTTATTTGTCAATCACATGGTTCCTTGTGTTGTAATGTTGGTTGAGCCTTTGTGAGTTGAAGACCGAAGATTTAAGTAGATCAGAAGCATCAAGGAAAAAGAACAGGTAAATGATATGCCTTGGTGACCCTAACCTTTAAACCAAAACACCCAAATCCTCTTAGATGACTTGGACCAACTAGGAATACCCTTAGTCATCCCTATTAGCCTTAGATCATATAGAAAAATATGATAAATTAGGTTAATAAAAGAGGTGGAAGTTGCTACAAACTATTCTGCCCAAACAATAATTTTCGATAGGTCTTTGATATTATCAAAATGCATTTTCGATATATCGAAATATGTCCAGCAAACTTACTACTCTCTGGACAATTTCTTCGATCCATCGAATTTGTATTTCGATTTATTGAGATGAGTGTTTTCGATATATCGAAACACCATTTTGATATATTGGAGAAATTGTCCAGCAACTTGTTGAAATCTTTGGACAGATTTTTCGATATATCGAAGATCGCTCTGATCAATCAAAACCCCTTTTCATTACTATCGAAGAAGCCATTTTCTACCCATTTTATGACCGTTGGAGATTTTTCTTTAAATACAGAGAGAGACGTTTTTGGGTTGTGTAGAGGAATTTTAAGGAGATAGAAGCTACCACCATCACATACCATTAGGAGCTCTATTCTTAACCCTAACAAGGCATCTTCCTTGTGATTCATCACAAGATTAGAGCATTCCAAGCTCATGTTGAAGATGTACTTGTCCCTCTTTAATCTCTAGAGTTTGGATTGATCTTGATAGTGAAATTCCTATCCAAAACTCTATGATGAGATCCTTGTAGGTGAGACTCTCTAGGCAACCCATTTTCATTAGTTGCAGAGATCTCAAACCTACCTCCCATCCACCATGGACATCTCAAGAAGAGCAAACGCAAGGGGATTGATCGTTGGAACTGGAGCATTGGCAATGCAACAGTATCAACATCTAGGGAGCACAATGAGAATTGATTCAAGCATAGGAGAGCGAGAACAACCAACCCAAAGTGACACTGCAGCGGGGATCAAATTTGACAAGTTAAGGTTGTCCATTTGTGTTGAGTCCAACCACTATTTTTCCAGTGGAAATTGAGTGTAGAGTTTGTTTGTCAAACTCAATTTAGGGTCGTTTGTCGATCATTGGCTTGTTAGTTGAGCTTAAAAGTCTAGGGACGTTTTTTATTACTTGGTATGTTTGTCGAGCCTAAACAAGTCTCGAAAGGAAGCCACCAATATGAGTGTGAAAGTGTAGGTTAGGAGGAACCTGTAAACTCCCCGGTTGGGTGGATCCGAGTTAAAACACCTAGGTTGGGAGGAACCTAATTTGAACTCCCTAGTGAATGCCGATGTGCTCAAAAGGGTTAACTGCTTAAACCAGGAGTGGAGTAGACCCAAACTCGAGCCACTATACATCGTTGTGTTTGTGATTGTATTTTAGCACATTTTTATTATGCATTTTGTTTAATTATTTAATTATGAATCCTTAATTAGAATGCATGTTAGGCACTAGATAGATACATTATCTCACAAGATGTACTTTCACTTACCTGTGTAGATTAGAGCTTTATGATCCATTCTCATATTGTCTACATAGGTTGCATAGATTAGGTAGTCGATTAGTTTAATCATATGTTAATCTATGCATGCTTAGACTAGGTAGCTTATTTCTCATCACATGCTAGTCTTGTGATTGGACCCTCTTAGGCTTGGAAGCCAAAGTGTTTTTCCTACTTAGTTTAAATTGATACAATGAGAAGGAAGAGGGTTGGGCTTGGATAGCCTCATCCTTCTCATTGTTGGGGAATGATTCGGTGTTCCTAATGTCGGGTTCAAGATTTTGAGATGGCGAGAGGTTTTGTATGCATTGCTCAATTATTTCTATAAACTCTCGCAGCGTATCCTCAAGAGTTCGTGTCGATTGTGGCTCATGAGAAAGAAACTCTTGAGGATAATTGTTGGCATCCATGGTTGGCTTGTCTCCCAAATTGAAATTTTGAGGCTCCCACCTATTAGGATTATGCATGTCATATGTTGGGCTCTTAGAGGGTTGTTGATATGTGTAGCCAAACAAGTGATCATACATTGTCTTAACCGGTGGAACATTATTCATCTCTTTCCGATACTCTCCCATTGTCTTACCCAACGAAAAGTTATGCACATTATTCTTATTCCGGTAATCTCGCAATGTCTTACCTGGGGGAGTATTAGAAGTAGATTGAGTCTTAGGAAAATATTCATGCTTGTAATAGTTCCAATCATCATGAGTTTTGATTTCATAGTCCGACCTCTCATCTTTCAAAAGGTATTTAGACAATCCACCCGTCCAATCATTCATAATGAAATTATAAGAAGTTGAAACAATCCCAATCTAGGAAGAAAAACAAAAGAAGAAAGGGAGATGGGGAGATGTTACCCGTGGAAGTGAGAACTATGTCAGCAACTAAGTTCATACAAAACACAAAAATAGAAAATTGTTAGTAATCTAAAAAAAAATCAGAAAACTACTTCTAGAAAAACTGAAAATCCTACCTAACTAAGACTACTCTATAGCCACTAGAACAATTAGAACCGTTTAACCTCTTCCCCGGCAACGGCGCCAAAAACTTGTTCGCTTCCCCAAGTGTAGGGTTGCGATGTAGTAATAATCTCGGTAAGACCGAGGTCGATCTACAGGGAAGTAAGTAAACAATTCGAACTATCCTAATAACTAGAATTTTAAGAGGTTTGTGAAATTGGTTTTGAACATGAAACAGAGAAATCTGATAATGAAAAGATAAGTAGAGCATCAAGGATCCACTTATAGCTCTCCTTAGATGCATAATTCGCTGTGGTTTCTCACTTACTTAACTAGAATCGAAATTAAATCCTATCTAGCCGGATTATAGAGCGGTTATATTATCAAAGCAATCCAACACATGTGTTATTCATCAATATGATTCCCTCAATTCAAGTTAGGACTTGAGCACACTCAATTGCATAGGTCAATCCTAGTTCCAATAGATTAAGATCATAACCATAATAATCATCAAACCCTATCACAAGACTTGATTATATTATGATTTGAACCTCATTCAAATCATATGAACAATCAACACAATATTCAGAATTTAGAACAAAAAGGTAGAACTTTGGTTTGAAGTTCCCATATGATGATCCAAGTCTAGAGCGTATTGAATTCGATTCCTCGAAGCGTACAAGTCTAGAGCCATGCAAAATGATTAAGAACTAAAGCAATTCTTCCAAACATCCATGAGCCATCATAAGATTAAGAAAAACTACTTAGAAATTTATTCAAACTTCTAAAAACCATTGTTCTTCAATAAATTCAACTTGAAACCAATAAAATGAATTAAACAATCTAAGAAAACTATAAGGTTCACCTCTTAGCTCTAGCTAAGAGATTAGCTAATGAAAAGCATATTAAAAACTAGAACTATAACTAACAAAAGGAAGAAAAACTAGCTGGAGGAGGCTAGGAAGCCTCCTATGACTTGAACTCCTTGTTCTCCATGTCTTTGCTTGATTTGGAATAGAAGAGAGCACCTCCTTTTATAATGCAGCAATAGTACAATAACATAGTAGATTTTGTTTCGCTTGGTACGGCTTAACCAATGATCGGATTGCCTTCAAATTTGATTTGTAGCTTCCTTGTAATGTGATCTTCCTCATAGATAATTTAGATTTCCAAGATTATCTTCTAAATGAGCCCACCAATCAGATTAGCGATCGCCTCTCAAAATCACGCAATTAGGGTACCTTCAGAACCAGTCATCTTGCTTTCAACGCTACGAAGTGTACAGAGGTCGGATTGATCTCAAATTTTGAAAATTGGTAGAAAACTTCCTACTCTACATGATAGATGGATTATATTGTCCAGCACAATTCCAGAATATGGCCCGAAAGTAAGAACACTTAGGGCTTTTTATAAAATCTGCGCAGTTGGAATCTCTTTGGATGGTCTATCTTTCTTCAACCGATACGATCAAACCACACATCCTTTTGACCTGAAACTTTGTGGTTATTCATATATAGATGTGGTCTAGAAGATGGTCAAAGTAGATAATTCATATCATCAATGATGGGCCACCTAGACCGGCTTAGAGTTGAGTAGGCGGAATCTGGAAACTTTCTGGATAGTTCGTATTGTTTTTACCACCACGGTCAATCCGTAGCTCCGATCAACACGAAACCACTTGGGTTATTTCGGCATCGAGCTCCTCTTTGACAGGGACGTGTTGGAGTTCCAAATATCATCAATATGGGCCCCAACTGGGTCGAAAAATAAAAAATGGGACTGCTGCTGTTTGAAATCTGGATTCTGAAAGTGCATGTTCGACTTGTCAGCCGACCGGTCGACCAGTCCATCCGGCCGGTCGGACCACAGGCCGGCCTTCATAAAATTTGTCCAGAGAATTTGTTGTTTCTGGAGGGTTTGGCCAGCCGGTCGGTGGTTGTGACCGGCCGGCCAGTGGGCATGAAAAATGTGATTTTTCTAGTTTTTCTTCCTCCATTGCATTGCATCTTTCCTCCATCTCTTATCCTTTATTTCTTTGATCTTCAAGGCATGTAAGAAGGGCCTCCAAAACTTCATAATGACGAAGTATCTATCTCATTCCTACAATCACAAATCCATGCATTAGATTAGTCTTTAAATCATGATAACCATGCATAATGAGTGATGAATTGGGGTTAGAATATGCACAATTAAGAGCTCAACTGTCTGTGATGTGCAAAGGAGTTCTCAAATGAATATTTGGGCAGGGATGTTTTTGAGTTGGGCTGCAACATCGTATGCAGTTTTAGCCTTAGATGGTCCTACCGAATGCCCCTTTGGATCTCCTTCGACTGCATCTCTACGAAAGCACCGCCCATTTGGGTTCTTGTTTCCCAATTCTGAGCATTGTGGATAATGCCACATGATCGTTTTGCTATCAAAGACTGAAATTGCTCTTCCTTGAATCACTAGGGGAGATTGAGAGGGCGTTGGAGGGACAAATGAGGTTTCTTGATGATTTAGCTGAGGTGTAGGACTTGCCCCTAGTAGGACCAGAGGCTATGCTAGAGGTGGTTGGGATGGTGCGGGTGCAGTCTGGATTGATCTGGCCAGCTAATGTGGCAGCGGGAACGGTGATGGATATGCCCCTTGTAGGGTTACCATCGGATGGATGACTTTAGGCAGTGGGGATGGTACCTTTCCCAAAAGCACCACTGGTGGTTGATTTGTTGGCGGAGCTTGATGGATGTAGGATAGCTAGTTGTAGGCGGGTGGTGGTGCAAAGGCTCTCCCCAGGAGAACCACTGGTGGGGGATCCTAGGATGGGTTGTACTGGGTGGTGTTCGCTTCCCCAAGTGTAGGGTTGAAATGTAGTAATAATTCGGTAGAGAAAGAGATCGTTCTCAGGGACTTATTAGGAATTCACAAAACTACTTCTCATATTCTCTAATTGAGATCAAGCTAAACAGATTTTAGTTTTTGAATGTAGATGGTAATCTGAAATTGAAATTGAATGCAATTAATATAAAAGAGCACTAGGGGTTCAAGGATCCACTTGTAGCAATCCTTGATGCATAATTCACTGTGGTTTCCCAATTACACAACTAGAGGTCGAAATCAAATCCTATCTAGCCGGATGATAGAGCGGTTAATTCATCAAAACAATCCAATTCATGTGTTGTTCATAAACATGATTCCCTCAATTCAAGTTAGGACTTTAACACACTCAATTGCATAGGTCAATCCTAGTTCTAATAGGATAAGATCACAATCATAATAATCATCAAACCCTGTCACAAAGCTTAACTATATCATGATTTGAACTTCATTCAAATCACATGCATAAGCAACACCTAAATTGGACTTTAGATCAAAAGGTAGAACATTGATTTGAAGTTCCCACATGAGACTCCAAGTTTAGAGCGTATTAAATCCGATTCCTCGGAGCGTACAAGTCTAGATCCATGCAAAATAATTAAGAACTAAAGCAATCCTTCCAAACATCCATGAGCCATCATAAGATAAATCAAATAAATGAATTAAAGCATCTTAGATTCACTACAAGCTTCACCTCTTAGCCCTAGCTAAGAGGTTTAGCCGATCATGATCCAAGGAAACATGAAATCAACTAAAAACATGAAAACTAAAGGAAACAAACTAGGGGGAATTATAGAACTCCTAATCCAATTTTCTCCACCTCCCACCTTCGTAGATCTCTTCTAGGATGCCCTAGGAACATAACCTAAGTGTCCTTTTATAAAGGGGAGGTTCCACCACCTCAGAATCTTCTATAATCGCGTTAGGACTCCCGCAATGCATGATTTTCGGAGCTTCTGTGAGAAGCTGCTAAATTTTAGCAAAATTTCAAGTGGCCAAGGCTGGCTGGCCGACCGGTCTTGACTGGTCGGCCCTGTCCAGGGAGAGCCTAGAGAGTGTAGATGGGTGCCCTACCTATTGGTCGACCGGTCGGACCCTTAGTCCAGCGACCTATACAGACGAGTAACCACTTGGCTGACCGGTCATGACCAGTCAAGCCTTTATTTTTCCATTTTGTCTTTCTTTCTTTCTTTCTCTTTTCTCCTCCTTTCTTCATGATTCTTTGGCCCACCTTGGGTCCTCATCCAATGGTTCTAAATATGATCTTTTAGTCATTAATTTAGTGAAGTCCTTTGCTCATTCCTATTAATACAAAATCACGCATTAGGTAGCTCTTTAAGTATATAAATCATGCATAGTTAGTGACGAAATGTGGTTAGAATATGCATATTTAAGAGCTCAACACACCCCCCAACCAGCATTTTGCTAGTCCCAAGCAAAACATACGTGAAATAAGTTCCATTCTCCAAAACCCAACTCTCTTTCAGAAACTATGCTTCTATACACTCCAGGACGTGCAAGTGCAAAAAAATTGAAAAAACTTAGTGACAGAAGTTAAGACCTTAACCTTCTCAAAACATAATAAGCATTCATATAGAATTCCTACTAATTGATTGATAAATAGAAGAATTCAAACAAATTTAACTTAGTGTGTGTAGTGAATGTTCATCTCATGAAATTTTGGGATTAGCTTCTTCATGAATCATCTAGATTAGGGATTTGAAGGTGTACAGATCAACAACAAGCTTACAACAGGAATTTTCCTTACTATCCTTCCGACGGCTTTCACACTACTTCCCATTTCCGACTTTAGTCACGGGTAGACCATCCCCCTGTTGGTGATAGGTAGCTCTTTTTGAAATTTTCCACCATATATTCAATCATTCCCATATTTTCATCCTTCCTTTCCTTTTCATATACATTAGATAGGATTTTTAAAAATCCATAGCTTTCGTTCTTTCATCCCTGGACAAGGATGGACAAAGTACCCCGGCTTGGTTTCTCAACACCTCAAATCTAAGCCTAGCCAAACCACAAGTCTACATAATCCCCTCAAATCATGAGAATCATGTAACGTGAACTAGGTGCAAAGGTGTTCTAATTTTCTATCAATCATATAAATAGGGGAATTTACATAGAAAATCATTATCCTAGAGATATATCAAGATCCTCAACATCACTCACTTCGTATCTCTTTTTCTTATACTCTTATCATCACGAATGCATAAAAACAAAGTTTTCCAAAGGAGTTTTGAATTTTCAGAAAAATAAATTTTTTTTCTATTTTCTACATACCATTGCTCAAAATGTTACAAAACACTAGCTTCATCTAGAAGTCTCACCTCCCAACCAAATCTTGCGTTGTCCTCAATGTAAATGATATGCAATGAGCGAAATATGAGAGCAATAATAAAATAAGAGGAGTGAGGACTGAGAGTACATGAGAGAGAGTAAGAGATGAAATTCTACCTCCTTCTAACAACCTATGAAAAACGAATAACGCAAAAAGCAACAAAATTCTAGTCTTGAACTACGTTATACCTCCATCAGACTAGGAGATCCAATATCTTGGTATACAGGATCAATCTGAGGTATGGACATACCTTTTGAGGGAAAGTTATCAAAGAACGACTTTAAACACTAACTATTCACTTTAATGATGTTTCCGTTCCTTAGATTCAAATACTCGATAGTCCCATAAGGATAAACAGTTTTCACAATGAAGGGACCGGTCCATCAAGACTTCAATTTCTCCGAAAATAAATGTAGCCGAGAATTATACAGTGAGAACCTTTTGATTAATCATGAAGGTCTTACAAAGGATGTTCTTATGATGGAACACCTTCGTCTTGTCCTTGTAAATTCTCGCATTTTCGTATGCCTCATTCCGGAGTTTCGCAAATTCATTCAATTGAAGTTTGCGCAACAAGCTTTCTTTGTTAGAATCAAAATTCATTTTCTGTATCACCCAATATGCCCTATGTTCCAATTCGATAGGCAAGTGACATGCTTTCCTATAGACAAGGCTATAGGGAGACATTCCAATGGGGGTCTTGAAAGCTGTACGGTAAGCTCAGACCGCATCTGTAAGTCGAAGTGACCAATCCTTATGATCAGAGTTTACTGTTTTCTCTAAGATATGTTTGATTTTTCTATTGGATATCTCAGCTTGTCCACTTATTTTGGGGTGATAAGGATTGCTCACTTTATGATTGACACCATATTTCTTCATTAAAGCTTCAAATGTGCGATTACAGAAGTGAGACCCTCCATCACTGATAATGACTCGAGGGTTTCCAAACCGGGAAAGAATGTTTTCTTTTAAGAATCGAATGACTGTTTTATGGTCATTATTCTGGCATGGAATCGCCTCGACCCATCTTGAAACGTAATTGACGACAAGCGAAATATATAAATTTTCAAAAGAAGATGGGAATAGACCCATGAAAATGCCCCAACAATAAAAAATTTCGATTGGTAAGATGGGATTGAGTGGCATCATATTTTTATGGCATATTCCTCCCAATTTCTGACAAGGCTCACACGTTTTGCAAAACTCATGGATATCTTTGAACATGGTGGGCCAATAAAACCCACATTGCAGAATTTTGGCTGTGGTCTTTTTAGCCGAAAAGTGGCCACTACACGCCTGAGAATGACAAGAGGAGATGATACTCTGTTGCTCATCATTCGGCACACATCTCCTTATAATTTGATCGGGACAATACTTGAATAAGTACGGGTTGTCCCATAGGATTTTTCTCACCTCGTTGAAGAACGTATCCTCATCTTGCTTTTTCCAATGTGTCGAAATTGTACCTGTAGCATGATAGTTAGCAATGTCCGCACACCATGGTAATTGGGAGACTTTAAAAAGTTGTTCATTAGGGAACATATCATTAATCGCAATCGTCTCAGGGGAATCGGTGAAAACAAGTCTTGAGAGATGGTCAGCCAATACATTTTCTACTCCCTTCTTATCTCGTATTTCTATGCCCAATTCTTAGAGTAAGAGGATACATCTCAACAAGCGCGGTTTAGCATCCTTCGTAGAGAGAAGGTATTTAAGCGCGGCATGATCGGTAAATATAACGATTTTGGATCCGATCAAGTAGGACCGAAACTTGTTTAAAACAAATACTACGGTTAAGAGTTCCTTTTCCTGTAGTGGTATAATTTGCTTGAGCCTAGTTTATAGTTCTACTTGCATAGTATATGACGTATGGCTTCTTCTCTTTTCTTTAGCCTAACACTGCCCCAATAGCATAGTCGCTCGCATCACACATAATTTCAAAAGGAAGGCTCAAATCAGGTGGTTGCATTATGAGAGTACTTGTCAACATTCCTTTAAGTTTTACAAAGATATTTTGACAATCATCATTCCACTCGAATGGGGTTTCCATTTGAAGAAGGTTACATAAAGGACGAGAGAGTGCATTAAAGTCCTTTATGAACCGTCTATAAAATTCGGCATGTACTAAAAAGGACCGCACATCTCGTACGCTCTTGGGTGGTGGAAGGTTAGAATAAGATCGATTTTAGCCTTATCCACCTCGATTCCTTTTTCTGAGATGATGTGACCAATAACTATTCCTTTTTGAACCATGAAATCACATTTCTCCCAATTCAAAACGAGGTTCTTCTCTTCACATCTTTTTAAAATAGTTTTTAAGTACATAAGGTGTTCACTCCCCAAGTGTAGGGTTGTGAAGTAGTAATAATTCGGAAAGACCGAGCATCGTTACCACAGAGATTTATGAATGGGTATTCTCAGAATTTGTCTAAATAACTAATAATTAAGATCCTATTAAGAACTAAAGCTGGAAAATAATGATTTGGGTTTAAGCAGTGAATGTGTAAGGTAATATCAAAAGGCACTAGAGCGCCAAGGATCTACTTTTGATAAGTTTCAATGCATTAACACAACTAGATCTCACATAACTCAATCGGAATCGAATTCATATCTCTATCCGATCGGAATATAGAGCCGTTCAATAAACAATTATCTAAAACAGTTGCTCATTCATTGATTCAATTCCCACAACAATGTTCAGGCCTTGGGCACACTCAATTGTATAGGCCAAGCCTCCTTCCAATCTAGTTGAGATTCACAACCATAGCTTTCATCAAATCCTGTCACTAGACTTGATTACGACTAATGATTAGAACTCTTATTAAATCAAAATCAACCAGCAAACAACTATTTCAAATTATAACAAAAGATAAGAACTTTAGTTGAATGAGTTCCCACATGAAGATCAAGCCATTGTGCACAAGGCAATCAAAGGGTCTACCATGCCCGGAGTCGATGATAGATCAATGAACTACACAAGCATAACCAATGCTCAGAAGATAAGCTACTAGGTTTAGAATCACTAAGAATCACATGAGCCCGGAGTCATCAAGAGATCAAAGTAAAACTAAATTAGTACTTGATTCAAACTCATATTGAACTAAATTCTTCAATTAAAACATAAAAAGGAAACCTAAGTTGCATCAATCCATAAAAAATAAATCAAAAGCTTCACCTCTTAGCCCTAGCTAAGAGGTTTTAGTTCATCTCTAACATCCTTGAACTAAAAGCCTCAAAAGCATAAAAACAACTAAAACAGGAAGAAAAACTAGGAAAACTTGAAGTAGAATCCGTCTCCTAAGCTTCCTTGATGATCCCCACGTCCTAGCATGCCCTGGTATGAAGAGGAGAAGTCCCTTTTAGAGATTGGCGCGGAAGATTCCAGATTGCGCAAGGAATTACGCAATTGCGCAGAGAAAATCAGAGCTTCACACACAAGCTCTGTTACGCTGACGACCAGTCGCACGACCAGTCTGAGCTCCTGGACGACCGGTCTCAAAACCTTAAAAACATTCCAGTGAGTTTTGTGTTTCTGGACTACTCTCGACCTGTCTGGCGATTGGTCTGGTGACCGGTCTAAGAGGAGAAAAACAGTCTAAAAGTACACTGTAGACTTGTCTGTCGACTTGTCTGGTGACCGGTCTACAGACAGGTCTAAGAACAAAATTTTAGATTTTCTTCTTCATCCCTTCTCTTTCTTTCTTGCTTCTTTCTTCCACCTTTTGGCACTTGTTCTATTGATCTTCAATGCATACAAAGTGACTCTTTTAGCTATGAATTAGTGAAGTCTCCCTCTCATTCCTACAATTATAAATCCATGCATTAGATTAGTCTTTAAATCATGAAATCCATGCATAATGAGTGATGAATTGGGGTTAGAATATGCACAATTAAGAGCTCAACATAAGGCACTCATCAAAATTACAACCAAATACCGAGAAATCGTCCATGAAGACTTTGAGAATCGATCCCACCATATCAGAAAAAATGCTCAACATATAACCCTGAAAAGTGGTAAGGGCATTACACAGTTAAAACTGGCATCCTTCATTAGGCAAAAGTGCCGAATGGGTATGTGAATGTAGTCTTCTCTTGGTCCTCTAGGACGATCTCTATTTGGTTATATCCTGAATATCCATCAAGGAAGCAAAAGTGGGAATGACCCGCCAACCTTTTTAAAATTTGGTCAACAAATGGTAAGGGGAAGTGGTCTTTCCTCATAATTGTGTTTACTTCCGATAGTCAATGCACATTCTCCAACCGGTAGTAACTCTAGTTGGCACGAGTTCATTGTTGGAATTGGCAACGATGGCTATTCAGGATTTCTTAGGCACCACTTGAGTTGGACTCACCCATTGACTATTGGATATTGGGTAGATGATACCCACATCTAATAGTTTCAACACATTGGCTTTAACCACCTCCTTCATGTTTGGATTGAGGTGTCTTTGTGGTTGCTTAGATGTCTTCGTATTGTCCTCAAGGTATATGCGATGAGTACAAATCAGGGGGTCTATGCCTTTGAGATCCGCAATTGACCACCCAATGGCGCTCTTATGCTCTTTTAGAGTGGCTATCAGCCTGTTAGAACTAGAAAAATCGAAACTGCTCGTCAGCAGTCTTTTTCCTGTGTTTCATTATTCTGGGGGAATTCTGAGTATAGAGACATTCATAGACAATCATAAACAATCACAAAGTATACACGAGAAAGCACCGCGAGGTGAATTTTATTCCAGAGATTCCGAGGTCTTTTACATTCCGGGCTGTGAACTGGTCACGAACCCTTAATTACATCAACGGATGATCACCCTTGATTAAAAGGCAAAAGTAAATGTATGCATGTATCATAAATGAATTAAATAAAGCATTAAAGGAGCGTAAATATAAATAAAGCACAGCATAGACCACACAGAGATTTTTACGTGGAAACCCTTACGGGATAAAACCACGGCACAAAGCGACAAGATTCCACTATGAATTTCAGTTATACAATAGATGGAATATCAAAGAGATAAAGCTAAGATAGATCCAGCAAGTAGTTTAAATCGTCAGGGATTATAGTCTAGGGTTCATGGTCGCCGAGACCAAGTCTAGGATTTATTATAGACTAAGCCATCGTTAAGACCAGTTAGATGTTGGTCCCATACTCCTCAAGCGTTCCTAGTTGAGTAGCAACCAGGATTTTAACCGAATCGTATATCTCAGTGTCATGACGCGTCTCTATGGACGATATGAGTTTCAGGAATACACTTTACGGTTTCCGTTTAGTGCAACCAGGGCCAGTGACCGTCTCTGCTAGGACGGGTGACTTACTGGAAGGCACTCCATGGGGTCTTTGTGCAAACAGGGTTTCGACCGAGTCGTATATCTCAGTGTCATGACGCGTCTCTATGGACGATATGACTTTCAGAAATACACTCCACGGCGTCCACTTACTGCAACCAGGGCCAGTGACCGTCTCAGCTGGACGGGTGACTTACTGGAGGGCACTCCATGGGGTCTTTGTGCAAACAGGGTTTCGACCGAGTCGTATATCTCAGTGTCATGACGCATCTCTATGGACGATATGACTTTCAGAAATACACTCCACGGCGTCCACTTACTGCAACCAGGGCCTGTGACCGTCTCTGCTGGACGGGTGACTTACTGGAGGGCACTCCATGGGGTCTTTGTGCAAACAGGGTTTCGACCGAGTCGTATATCTCAGTGTCATGACGCGTCTCTATGGACGATATGACTTTCAGAAATACACTCAACGGCGTCCACTTACTACAACCAGGGCCAGTGACCGTCTCAGCTGGACCGGTGACTTACTAGAGGGCACTCATTCCCTTAACCACTCAACTGACGGATCCCACCTTTGGACAGGACGCACATCAACTGGTCTTAACGATGAAGTATTTCAGATGTTTAGAACTCTTTCATTATGGTTTTCGATGATAAGCATAGTCCCCTTCGATTTAGTTTCGTAACTCGATCCGAGATGAAATAAATTCATGCAATGGATGCAAATGAGTACAGTACAAAGTAACTATGCTTTATGTATGCTCAAGAGAAGATCGCATTCATGCTAGATGCTCAGTGTATCAGACAAATTATGCATTTAATTTGATTAATCTGCTTCAAATATATCTTTGTGTCATTGATATTTTGCCCTCGCGTCTTTGAAATCGCGATTGATTTCATTTGGCATTAGTAGATTTTTGGGCCATCCGGGCACTTCCCAGGGCCTGTTTACGATCTGATCAGGGGATTTGGTGAATACCTGTCACGATCGTCTTTGGATAGAGGTGGATTATGTCCACGAGGGTCGTAGTGCGATCGCATTTCGATTTGTTTAGTGTAAGTCGATTTCCAAGCCAACAGGGCACTTCCCAGGGCTAAAAATGACTAAGTAGTGGACCTGTTTATGGTCTGATCAAGGTTTCTCGGAGACCCTGAGATCAGGTAATCTCATTGTAATGCATGATTATGGTGTATCATGTTATGGCGGAGAGAAGTCTCCCTCTCGGTTTCGGTCAAATTCCGCACAATTCCTCTCGCTTTCGGCCATTTCCGGCTCTTTCGGAAGGATTTCCGAGGTTTGCAATATTAGCTAAGTGTTGGCCATTTTGATCAAATTACTGATTTGGCCCACTTAACATCGACCGTTGGCGAATCCGATCCGGGGGATGGATAGAGGGCATTGATGTGTGTCTAGGAGTGCTGACGCGATCGGAAGGCGGGCCACGTCGAAGGCGGGCCACATCATGGAAGGCCCCACCTCCCCATCAGCGTCCAGGCGCATGGGAGGTTGGGTTGGTTTGGGCGCATGTGACTCCTCCTCAAGCGCATATGGGAGAAAAGTGATGAGAAAGAGGAAATGGAAGGGAGGTGAGCGCATGTGCCTGCCCCTTGGGCGCACTTATGCGCATGTGGCCTCTCCATTGAGCGCACTGAGCGCATGTGGCCTCTCCATTGAGCGCACTGAGCGCATGTGGCCTCTCCCTTGGGCGCACTTGAGCGCATGTGGCATGAGGGAGTGAAGAGAAAGATGGCACTATGGGCGCATGTCCTCCAAGGACTTGGGAAATTTCCCATTTGCTTCCAACAAAAGGATGGGCGCATGTTGCTTCTCTTCCTCTTATTGCAACTCCGGTGGGAGAAATCCCTTTCCGGTTGTGGCATCCGGCGAGGTGTGGACGCATGTGGATAGTCTACTGAGGATTCCGACAAGGATTTTACCTTGCTCTGCCGATCCTTTCCAGATAATGAAGCCTCTCTTTCTCAAAAAGTGAGTGGGGTATTTATAGCACTTAATCGGGTAGCTACTCGGGTACCGGGCGCATGTGGTTTGCAAAATGGAGGGCATGCGCATGGAAATACTCTGGAGAGGCCAGTCATGCGCATGTGGGGATTATGCGCATGGAAATATTCTGGAGAGACCAGTCATGCGCATGTGGGGATTATGCGCATGGAAATATTCTTGAGAGACGAGTCATGCGCATGTGGGGATTTTTGCGCATGGAAATATTCTGGAGAGACGAGTCATGAGCATGGGATCATGCGCATGTACCCATGCACCAGGCGCATGTAGCATGGCATGGGCGCATGTGGTCTCTGTGTTGGCCGCATGTGGCCCACTTAGCATATTTTAATGATTTTTATACTTTTTTATTTTATTTAGAATATTGAAAAGTGAGAGAGAGAGCTCTCATGCGCATGTGGTGAGAGAGTGAACGCATGTCTCCTTATGACCTTCGCATGTGGAGAGAGAGTGAACAAATGCATGTGGAGAGAGAGTGAACAAATGCATATGGAGAGAGAGTGAACGAATGCATGTGGAAATATGCACCGCAATGACTTCAAACTTGCTACTTAAGGTTTTTCCGGGCATTCCGGATCATTTGGCGGTAATCCACATGTCTGATTCCAGCCCGAAATGGTACCTGTAGGCTTTTGGGCCCTTATAGTCAGATAAGTCAGGGTAAAAAATGCATTTGGAAGCGCGCTGGTAAAGATATACATCGTGCTGACCTCGAAACTTGCAGGTTAAGGGTTTTAGGACGTTCCGGATCATTTGGCAGTAATTCTCATGTCCGATTCCACCCCAACATAGCATTCATAGGTTTTAGTCAGATTGCGCATGTTAGGGCGGCACTGGCATTTTTCGAGTATTTCGGATCTCGAAATCAGTCCAAATCATCAGTAGATGAACCGTTGAATACCGTTTTATAATGGGTACAAATTTGAGCCCCAACAAGTGCCCCCCCGGTGCGCTGCGATGGATGCTTATGTCAGGCCAGTGCGGTGCACCGGTTCCCAGGCTCAAGTATAAATACCGGACTCACTGAGTCATTTGGTCATTCCGAAATCGAGAAAACCAAAATTCTAAGAGGTGAGAGAGCTCCTCATGAGGGAGTAGGCGCATGTGCTCTCCTTGGGCGCATGTGCTCTCCAACTTGTTAATGGATGCATTGGGCTTTGGTCCAGGCGCATGTAGGAACATTTTTGGTGCATGTCTCTTGCTCCATGCGCATGTAATAGCGCATCTTGGAGTGGGCGCATGTGCTCATACCCAGGCGCATGTTGTAGATGCATTAGGTGCATGTGAGAGGTGATCAGGCGCATGTGAGAGGCCACATGCGCTTGGGGCATCTCCTTGGGCGCATGTGGTTCCACCACTTAGTGAAATAATGGAATTTTGGCCCCAGCACTTGCCTTCGGTGAAAAAGTGGCATATCTGGCTTGATTCTCAGCCAAATTCGATGTCGTTTGTGGCTATCTCACTCAATGCTCAAATACGATTGGGATTTAGTGCTCGGGGCCCATAGTATATTGCTTATGCTGGTCTTTGATGGCTCACAACTGCTTCTTTAAGCGGTTCTATGATGTGCACTTCTATGCAGGTGCACACGCATCATTTGGAGTTAGTGCGAATTCGCACGCGCTCAGAGTGTACATGTAGAGCTGCTACTGTATTTGCTGCGCTATGATATGTGCGCGCTTTCTTGTCGGATGTGCGCTCGAATTCCACTGGTTCCATATTGCTGTGGGTCATGACTTTATGCATGTGTTTACTGATGTATTTTGTGTGTGAAATCCGTGATTGAATGATGCAATGCTTACCTTATTGTGTTGCCTGTTGCATGCGCTGGTCTTCTGTTTGATGCACTTTTGTTTGCGTATTGTAGTGAATCATGGCGACAGCAGCAGGTTCTTCTGGTGAAGCTTCCAAATCACAAGTTTCCAGCTCTTCATCTATACGACGCGGTAAAAAGAGGGCGACTGGAGATACTGCTAACCCGTCTCCGGTAGAGTGTCATTCGCAATCCTTCGAGACAATCGAATCCGAAGTGGAGGATTTCTTTGATCGAATTAAGCAACTCTCTCATGAAGTATTACTGTGTATCTATGTGGACAAAACCATATCTGAGCCTCCGACGCAAGGGACTGAAGGGGAATGGTCCGCCTGGTATTGTCAGTTTACTGATGCTGCCAATGTCGTTGAGGCAGGCCCTTCTAGCATGCGCGGCCAACATTCCGAGGGTGATCAGGAAGGTCAGAAGAAGAAGAGACGAAATCGAGGTAAGAAGCCGGTTGAGGAAGTTGACAAGGCGGAGCAATCGCCACAGCTCATTGATCCGAAGAATGAGCGGATGAAGATCGACTGGAATAGAAACAAGATCATTACTACATGCGGTTTCTCCATCGTCAACCCTTATACCAACCGAGTCATCTTGCATGAGAAATCTCTTACGAGGCACAAGCCCTTCCCGAGCATCGAACCATCCGACATTCAAGGCCCTTTTCAATTCTATGGAGTCGAGAGGTGGACATCTGCCCCCGAGCAGTTGTTTACTACCATACTGGTCGACGATGGGAGAGAACTGTGGGTAGGTTCCTCGAGAGAAATGGTTTTCCTTGCGCCTACTTGTGATCCTCACACTCCTTCTCCAGTCCATTATTTTGAGACAGTGCAGCAACGGTTTCGACACATGGACAAGGCGACGATGTGGGCAACGAAGAGCTTTCGTATGCGGGGTCATTTGAACGAGCGAGTTGGTTATGAGCCGTGGGCAAAAGAGATTTTGATCTGGCAGAAGACGATTTTAAAGCAAGTCGGCCTGTACCAGGCTATCGATGCGACCTCCGAACATTTCTCCCGAGATCCAACAATTCTTCGAAGCTTCTTGAACTACTGGTCTTCCATTACCAATTCGTTCCACTTTCCATGTGGAGAGATGAGCATAACTTTATGGGATCTCCGGATGATGGCTGGGTTGTCTGTGATAGGAGAATATTACCAGGAATACGTCCCAACTGATGAAGAGCTGTCTTCGTTTCGGCTCAAAAGTCCTCGAGATGCTTATCATTTAAAGGCTTGTCTAGAGCTTTTTGCTGAGTTGTCGCATTCGACAATATTACAAAGATTCATTATGACGACTGGTTGATCTACTTCAGCCAGAGGATGAAGTAATACTTCTTCCAATGCCTTCTTTTGTATTACGTGCTCTGCATACTTTAATTTCTTTGTTTCTGACATGGGCACTTCTTTCTTCTTGTAGCATTGATTATGAAGTGTATAAGACCTTACCCGCAGACCAGGCTTTGATGAAGGAACGTTTTGAGCGAAAGTTTAGCAATCCGAACGAGCTTACACCGTCTTGTGAACTGGCGGGTTTCTTAGCATACTGGCTGTCGGCGGTTATGTTGCCTAGCTCCAAGAGTGCTGATGGCGTCAGGGTTTCTTGCTTTGTTGTGGCGGGAGCTCTTGCAAGTGGTCGTCAATTTTCTCTAGCACCGCCAGTGCTATGCAGTTTATATAGGGCTTTTGGCAATATTGCGAGTAACAAAGATCAACCCTGGCGAGGGATGAATGTGGCTTATTGCCCATGGCATTTCTTCTGCGGATGGTTAGGCATATATTTCCCGTGGACCTACAGAGTGGATCTCTTCCAGTATTTTCACACCGATCACGCACCTCTTTATCGCTATAGAAAACTTAACATGATAACGCGGTCGTCTGATTGGATAGCTTCCAAAATTGACAATTGGGCGGAGATTTCTTTCTACCACTTTCCTGTTTCTGATGCCGGAGAAGATCAAGAAGTCATTGACGATGAACATTCTGTGGATGTTACTGGTAGGGAATTTCTGGTGTCTATTCGTACTGCCTCACTTCTGCTATGCGAAGGAATAGAGTTCTGGCGAGAACCTTATTACCCTAGTCGGTTTTCCAGGCAATTTGGGTACGATCAGGGTGTTCCAATGACGTTACCAAATGTAACTAAAGTAGAGCGGGCATATGGTACAGGTCCTGTTCATTGGGAGTGGATATGGCATCAACTTTTGATGACGCGAACTAGGCGTGAGATTCATGCTTCCCGGCCTCTATCGGAAGACTAGCGGTTCTTATAGCTGGCTGAGATGGTGGGTGCATCAGTATGCTCTGGTCTAGAAAAACAGCTCTGCTGATGATCCATTCTACATTCCTCCCCCAGGGCTGACAGAGGTCTTCGCTGACGGATTGGGCTATTATAGAGAGCAGGCTGAAGCGTATTTATCGTCGAGCATTAAGCATAAGATCTCCATGAGTGTGTCAATTGACCATCGTAAGGAGGATACCGCGTTGGATGGGTGGCATACTTTCGGAATACCTTTAGCGAAATGGTCTCAAGAAGCCGAGTTCACACGTCTTCTGGTGATTGGAGGCGATAAGGATGCCGGTCGGTTAATTAGTGATGATGACCCGACGATGATTGGGCCAAAGAAGGCAATATCAGACCATGCTAGCGTGAGAGAGCAGGCTGAGCCGATTGGAGAGGATAATCTACAAGGGTCCACTACGCTGGGAAATAACATGACTGTATCTATAGCCCCTGGTGCTTCCAGTGTTGAGGGTATGGCGGAGTCGCCAGCGGTAACTGAAATAATCGATACTGATAGTGACACTACTGAACTTCTGGATGTGACCTCGACACCAATGACTGAGACTATTAAGCCTTTCCCTGATGCGACGATACATACTGCAACTTCCTCAGAACCTGTATTCAACCCATCTTTCGGTATAGTTCTTTCATAGTTCCTTGGTGTATTCTTTTTCTATACTTGTCATTTCATTGCATACTCGCTCTATTCCTCTTGTTGCAGATACTGTCAATTTTGAGGCGGCTGCCCACGGAGCATTCGATGTTCCCTGTTTCGATCATTTAGACTGTTTCGAGCAGAGCGTATTGAGGGGTTTACTATCCAATATTTCAAGGGCATTGGCTGAACCAAGCGAGTGGCATACACTAGGAGCAGGGGTGAAGGCATTGGAAGCTTGTGCAGGAGTAATCGGGCCTGATGTATCCGAAATAGTCTGTCGTATTTCTTCTTTCGAGGATTCTGTTACGCAGGTTATTATGACTGAACGGATTGAACTTGACCCTACGGCTGAAGAGAAACGGCGAGTGCTGTCTTCTTTGCGGCCTGTCATAGAGCAGCGAGAACATTCGGCGGTTAATGCTAGAACAACCTTAGAAGATAGCGAGACTCAACTTCGCGGGTGTATTAATCATCTTGCTGACGTTAAATTTGAGATCGCGCGGCTACAAGCGGAAGAAACGGCCATAAATCTTGAGGTTGCCCGCCTTGATCTTGTCGTCAATCAAAACCGTGCCAAGGTCGCACAACTCGAGAGTGAAGGAGAGGCGGCACGCAAGCAAGTGGAAGATTTAGAAATTGAACTTCGTGATATTTCAAATCCTGCGCTGATGCTAACGGAGGCAAAGGCCACCATGGAGGCAACGCGGAAGGATGTGATGAAGTTCATAACAGGATGCCTGGAGAAGCTGTAATTCTGTTCTTTTGCTTTCTTTTACGGTCATTGTCAGACAAAAATAGTATTAGACAGCTGTCCTGAATACCCAATTGTCACTTGTATCCGACGTAATTGACATCAGAACTTGTTAGCTGCATGCTTCATGATCTGAAATAATGACAATGATTCTTTTGCTAAACCACTACTTGGTGTTATGTGCTTGAGACTAGTATGCACAAAATGATTTATTATGTATGAGCTTAATGTAAACTGAGTATATCAAAGCATAAAAATGGAAGAACCCATAGAAATAATACTTCCCTTTTTACTTAACCTGTGTACTCTTGGATCATTGGTTTCGAGAGACGTTCGTGTTATAAGTCTAAAACTTTCTTTTAGCTCCATGTTTTCAGGTTTATACATCATCCTTCCTGGCTTGCCCCCAGTCATTTCTTTCTGCAGACTTGATATTTTGATAATATATTAGGGCTTGCCCCCAGTCTTCTTCTTCTTATAAACTCGAGTTTCTCATAATATATTGGGGCTTGCCCCCAGTGCTTCTGGCTTGTCACTCTGTAAGACCACTTCATTCTAATGAGACAGATCTTGTGCTTTAGGAATCCGTGCCGAATACCCGTCCGATCATAATCTTTAATTGCATATTCTTGTCGCAGAATTCTTCATAAGAGAAAGTTGTCAATATTTTCAAGGTAAAGTGATACATAATAGAATGCCCTAATCGTCTTCATATAAGGCCATATATATAAATAAGTATACCGGAGATTCCCAATTGTGACTTATCTTCATATTCAGTAAAAGAATAATGCGATAATGATGGAAGATCCATGACATAACACGAAAGCTGGATATAGATAGCGATGTTCCGATCATCTTCATATAAAACATTATGTATAAGTATAAGAGATCGATAATAATAGAGTATCTCGGCCGTCTTCATGTAGAGAACCACATATACATATATATGAGAATCCATCAATTCTGAAGTATTCTCCTATTAAGCAGAGGAATGCCGGAATACCAAGATACTTAATATGAGAACTTGTGACAAAGATACCATAATATGGGGATGTTGTGATTCACGTAGACTTTCTATAAGATATTCTCTCCTGATTCAACCGGTCTGATGAGGATATAATAAGTCGGTTGATGGTTCGTGGAGTCGATTCTTTAATATTCTCCGACTATGGTACCTGTCATTAAGAAGAGCTCTACGAACATTTTATATTCATATGCACAACAGTATGATGTGAGTGAACATGTAAACAAGTATGAAGCACAGTATACAGATGAAGTTGATGCATGAGTGAACATAAGTATATTCCTATCTACTTTATAAACCGCCAGGACTATTTGTAAACGTTCACGATTATTGAAGTTTAGGGAATGGAGTTCTTCGAGCGAAGTTCTTCCTAAGCGATATCTACTGGAACCGTACTGGCCGGGGTTTTATCAGACTCTCCCATTTTCAAACTGACGACGCCTTGGTTTATCATCTTTTATATCTTTCCTTTTAGGACGAAGCATTGCTCGGTTTTGTGGCCTATGCATCTGTGATATTCGCAATAGTTGGGATCATCCACGCGTCCTATTTCTGCTGGTCGAACAGCCTTTGGGAGTCGCAATTTTCTTTCTTCGATTAGCCGCTCCATAATTGGGACAAGGTCTTTAATGTCAAATGTATACGGTCCGTTCTTTTCGTCTCGCTCACTGATTGTCATGTGCCGCGACTTCTGAGGTTCTTTGCCCTTGTCTTGTGTCCTCATTACACTGGACTCTGCCTCATGTTCTGGATTCGGTCGTTTTTGGTTTCTAGGGTTCTTTCTTACGTCTACCCGTGTCCTCTTTCTCATTTTGCGTCTTAACTTTTCTGCTTGAGATCGTGTTTCCGAAACGGATTGCTCTATCACGCGAACCTCTACAGCCAGGTTACGAAGGGTGAAAGAGATATTGCCTAGCAGTTCGTATGGGATCATGGAGTCTGAACCCAACATACGCGCATTCGTTTGTTCAGTGTGGTTCTGTTGTCTTACTTCAACAACATTACGGGCTGCCCCCAGTGCTTCTTCTTCCAATTGTTGGACAGGCATAGCGGTACTAGGGGTCGCTTTCTGTGAGATCAAGATGGCTAAAGCCTCCCGAACTTCTCCCATCTGTTTGGATAGCTCTATATGGGCTTGGTCCAATTCGCTAACTTTCTCTCGAATTGCTGACAATTCGACATCGTGTCCTGCCGATTCCCTTTCTTCGACAGCCTGTACCATTGTTGTTTGTATCAGTCTTTCATCATGAACTGGTGGTATCATAGGTGCTATTGTCACTACGGCTGACGTTGCCCAATTGATTTCTTCTGTCATTAGCTTAATGGTACCCTGGTCGATCAATCTCTGCACTTTCCCTTTAAAGGTGAGGCTTTCCCCCATCTCATGTCCCAGGATTCGATGATACTTACAATAATTGGGGGCATCCGTTTGTCCTGCTTCCTCTGGTCGGATCAGTTCTGGCAATTGTAGTTCCCCTTCTTCGACTAGGTGTTCCATTATTGGAACAAGGTCCTCCGGGTCAAACGAGTAAGGTCCTTCTACCCTGCCCCGTCCGACGATCGTTACCTTTTTCAATTTTCCTGGCCCTTTGGCTCTGAACTGAATTTCTGCTGGCTTACCTTTAATCTTGTGTTCTGGATGTAGCCGTTTTCGATCTTTCGAGGCTTTGCTTTTGTCGACGTAACTTGATGTGGCCATCTTCCAGACCTCGCGCTTCGGTCTTTCTGCTTTGAACTGCGTTCTCAGCGCGGCTTCCTCTACCATATGGGCCTTTGTTGCTAGGTCCCTAAACGTTGAGAAATTGTGTCCGGATAAACCGAACGAGATTATTGGGTCCATGGCTTGCGTACACATCTTAACTTGCTCAGGCTCGCTAGGCAATTCTCGGCATCGCGCTGCTATGGCTCCCCATCTATCAATAAACGCCTCGATTGACTCTCCTTGCCTCTGATGAACTAAGGCTAAATCCGTCAGCGAGACTTCTCGCTCAGTGGAGAAAAATTTGGAAATGAACAAATCTTGCATCTGATCCCAGGTCTTGATGGACCCTACGGGTAATGACATATACCATTGAAATGCCTTTCCAGTCAGCGTCGACCCAAACAATTGGAGGCAATATTGAGGTACTACGGACAAATTCCCTAGCACCGTCATGAATTGGGTCATATGTTCCTCTGGTGACCCTTTCCCGTCGAATTGTGGGAAGTCGGGATACTTAAATTCGTCAGGGAATGGGATTTCGTTAACTTCGGACGGATACGGTACCCGATATATATATTTTCCTATCTTCTCCTTTTCTCTTTCTTGACGCATCAGGTTCGCGACTGTCTGGGACAACTCTTGTTTCGTGGCATGAGATGATTGCGGCGGTGCACGCTCGAATGCAACATTCCTTGGGTGAATTTGTGGTTCTACGGCTACTGGTTCTCCTGTTGTATCCTGTGACTCTCCCAGTGGTTGTCCAAAGGGAACGGTTGGGCTTATGACTGCCCCCTGGGCGACTAGAGCCACTAATGCTTCTTTTATTTCTCTGATCTCTCTGGCTGTGTCTTCTTGGACCTGAATGATTTCATCTATTTGCTCTTGGATCGGAGGCAGCTCTGTATCTTGCTCGCTCTCCTCCCTTTCTACGACTTGCACCACTGCAACCTGCACTCGCTGTGGTCTAGCACTAGGTCATATTGGTTTCAGTAGAGCATGCCTTCTTTGCAGTCTCGGTCAATCCCCGGATAGTGAATTGATTCGGTGTTTTGACTGGTAGTGTTGTTCCCGTCATTATCGGGAAATCGGCAGCGACGAAGGAGAATTCTGGCCTGGGTGACACGATAGCTCTAATAGCATTGCGGGTTTCATCCCTACAGACCGGCTTCCACTGTTTCCTCACACTGCTTTGTGTCTTCGTTGTTTCTATTCTAACTGAAGTCACTTGTCTGCTTTCGGCTTTCTTTGGTGATCGGCGTCTCTGGACGAGTTGCCAATCGGCTTCAGGAATCACTGTTTCTGCTGTCATGAGGTGAGGGAAGTAAAATCCCCCAGAAACTAGGAAGAACATAGTGGCTGTCATTTGTATAGTTTTGATGGTTGATTCTTTTCTGTCTTTCTGCACAGTCACACACACATTAGAACACTCCACACCTTTGAAAGGAGAGAAGACACGTCCCTTACCAATCGCGATATGGCTCAATGACCGACAAAAGCATATAAGTGCAAATCATATACATGCCATGCGAGATTTTGAAATTCTTTCGGAAAACTTTTGCTTTAAAGATGAAGGGAAGAACGTTCCCGTTGAGAGTCGCTAGTTTGGCGCCCGTAAAGGCGCCGAACATTTCTCCTAGCGGAACTTTCTTACGTATACATCTGTGTTTGTGAATAATTTATCTTAGGATGTTTCTTTACTCAGAGATAACCAGAGATTCTGGTATTGTTTGATCCCCAGTGGAGTCGCCAGTTTGTTAGAACTAGGAAAAATCGAAACTGCTCGTCAGCAGTCTTTTTCCTGTGTTTCATTATTCTGGGGGAATTCTGAGTATAGAGACATTCATAGACAATCATAAATAATCACAAAGTATACAGAAGAAAGCACCGCGAGGTGAATTTTATTCCAGAGATTCCGAGGTCTTTTACATTCCGGAATCGTCAGGGATTATAGTCTAGGGTTCATGGTCGTCGAGACCAAGTCTAGGATTTATTATAGACTAAGCCATCGTTAAGACCAGTTAGATGTTGGTCCCATACTCCTCGGGCGTTCCTAGTTGAGTAGCAACCAGGATTTTAACCGAATCGTATATCTCAGTGTCATGACGCGTCTCTATGGACGATATGACTTTCAGGAATACACTTTACGATTTCCGTTTAGTGCAACCAGGGCCAGTGACAGTCTCTGCTAGGACGGGTGACTTACTGGAAGGCACTCCATGGGGTCTTTGTGCAAACAGGGTTTCGACCGAGTCGTATATCTCAGTGTCATGATGCGTCTCTATGGACGATATGACTTTCAGAAATACACTCCATGGCGTCCAATTACTGCAACCAGGGCCAGTGACCGTCTCAGCTGGACGGGTGACTTACTGGAGGGCACTCCATGGGGTCTTTGTGCAAACAGGGTTTCGACCGAGTCGTATATCTCAGTGTCATGACGTATCTCTATGGACGATATGACTTTCAGAAATACACTCCACGGCGTCCACTTACTGCAACCAGGGCCAGTGACCGTCTCTGCTGGACGGGTGACTTACTGGAGAGCACTCCATGGGGTCTTTGTGCAAACAGGGTTTCGACCGAGTCGTATATCTCAGTGTCATGACGCGTCTCTATGGACGATATGACTTTCAGAAATACACTCAACGGCGTCCACTTACTGCAACCAGGGCCAGTGACCGTCTCAGCTGGACGGGTGACTTACTGGAGGGCACTCATTCCCTTAACCACTCAACTGACGGATCCTGCCTTTGGACAGGACGCACATCAACTGGTCTTAATGATGAAGTATTTCAGATGTTTAGAACTCTTTCATTATGGTTTTCGATGATAACCATAGTCCCCTTCGATTTAGTTTTGTAACTCGATCCGAGATGAAATAAATTCATGCAATGGATGCAAATGAGTACAGTACAAAGTAACTATGCTTTATGGATGCTCAAGAGAAGATCGCATTCATGCTAGATGCTCAGTATATCAGACAAATTATGCATTTAATTTGATTAATCTGCTTCATATATATCTTTGTGTCATTGATATTTTGCCCTCGCGTCTTTGAAATCGCGATTGATTTCATTTGGCATTAGTAGATTTTCGGGCCATCTGGGCACTTCCCAGGGCCTATTTACGATCTGATCAGGGGATTTGGTGAATACCTGTCACGATCGTCTTTGGATAGAGGTGGATTATGTCCACGAGGGTCGCAGTGCGATCGCATTTCGATTTGTTTAGTGTAAGTCGATTTCCGAGCCAACAGGGCACTTCCCAAGGCTAAAAATGACTAAGTAGTGGACCTGTTTATGGTCTGATCAAGGTTTCTCGGAGACCCTGAGATCAGGTAATCTCATTGTAATGCATGATTATGGTGTATCATGTTATGGCGGAGAGAAGTCTCCCTCTCGGTTTCGGTCAAATTCCGCACAATTCCTCTTGCTTTCGGCCATTTCCGGCTCTTTCGGAAGGATTTCCGAGGTTTGCAATATTAGCTAAGTGTTGGCCATTTTGATCAAATTACTTATTTGGCCCACTTAACATCGACCGTTGGCGAATCCGATCCGGGGGATGGAAGGCGGGCCACATCATGGAAGGCCCCACCTCCCCATCTGCGTCCAGGCGCATGGGAGGTTGGGTTGGTTTGGGCGCATGTGACTCCTCCTCAAGCGCATATGGGAGAAAAGTGAGGAGAAAGAGGAAATGGAAGGGAGGTGAGCGCATGTGCCTGCCCCTTGGGTGCACTTATGCGCATGTGGCCTCTCCATTGAGCGCACTGAGCGCATGTGGCCTCTCCCTTGGGCGCACTTGAGCGCATGTGGCATGAGGGAGTGAAGAGAAAGATGGAACTATGGGCGCATGTCCTCCAAGGACTTGGGAAATTTCCCATTTGCTTCCAACAAAAGGATGGGCGCATGTTGCTTCTCTTCCTCTTATTGCAACTCCGGTGGGAGAAATCCCTTTCCGATTGTGGCATCCGGCGAGGTGTGGGCGCATGTGGATAGTCTACTGAGGATTCCGACAAGGATTTTACCTTGCTCTGCCGATCGTTTCCAGATAATGAAGCCTCTCTTTCTCAAAAAGTGAGTGGGGTATTTATAGCACTTAATCGGGTAGCTACTCAGGGTACCGGGCGCATGTGGTTTGCAAAATGGAGGGCATGCGCATGGAAATACTCTGGAGAGACCAGTCATGCGCATGTGGGGATTATGCGCATGGAAATATTCTGGAGAGACCAGTCATGCGCATGTGGGGATTATGCGCATGGAAATATTCTGGAGAGACGAGTCATGCGCATGTGGGGATTTTTGCGCATGGAAATATTCTGGAGAGACGAGTCATGCGCATGGGATCATGTGCATGTACCCATGCACCAGGCGCATGTAGCATGGCATGGGCGCATGTGGTCTCTGTGTTGGCCGCATGTGGCCCACTTAGCATATTTTAATGATTTTTGTACTTTTTTATTTTATTTAGAATATTGAAAAGGGAGAGAGAGAGCTCTCATGCGCATGTGGTGAGAGAGTGAACGCATGTCTCCTTATGACCTTCGCATGTGGAGAGAGAGTGAACAAATGCATGTGGAGAGAGAGTGAACAAATGCATGTGGAGAGAGAGTGAACGAATGCATGTGGAAATATGCACCGCAATGACTTCAAACTTGCTACTTAAGGTTTTTTCGGGCATTCCGGATCATTTGGCGGTAATCCGCATGTCTGATTCCAGCCTGAAATGGTACCTGTAGGCTTTTGGGCCCTTATAGTCAGATAAGTCAGGGTAAAAAATGCATTTGGAAGCGCGCTGGTAAAGATATGCATCGTGCGACCTCGAAACTTGCAGGTTAAGGGTTTTAGGACGTTCCGGATCATTTAGCGGTAATTCGCATGTCCGATTCCACCCCGAAATAGCATTCATAGGTTTTAGTTAGATTGCGCATGTTAGGGCAGCACTGGCATTTTTTGAGTATTTCGGATCTCGAAATCAGTCCAAATCATCATAGATGGACCGTTGAATACTGTTTTATAATGGGTACAAATTTGAGCCCCAACACAGCCTACTCTCTTGTTCTTTATCCAAGTGGGAAGAAATCCCACAGGATATGTCTCACCTCTACCTAAGTATATATATTTCAAATCAGTAGGCAAGGGTTTTAGGTCGAGCTTCGGAGCCTTGATACTAGCTAGAAGAGGCTTATTTTCAGTTAGAGGCAAAGGCTCAAATGGTGTCTTCCATCTTTTATTATCAAGTACCGGTATAGAATCCAAAATGGCATCCATCTCTCTTATCATGTCATCATCAATCTCATGAGAGTGGGCCAAGCATGCCTCCAAGGGATTAGAATAGAATGTCAAGAGGGATGTGGCTTCCACGAATGATTCTATTAGATTTATTTCATGGACCTCGTCATCAACTTCCCATGGTTGTTTGCATAAATCGAAAATATTCAGCTCGAGTGTCATATTTTTTAAGGACATTTGTACTAGCCCGTTTCGACAATTGATAATCGAATTTGAAGTGGCTAAGAAAGGGCGACCAAGTATGACAGGAATTTGAGCACCGGTTCCCATTACAGGATGTGTATCCAAGACAATAAAATCTACTAGATAGTAGAATTTATCGACTTAAACAAGGACATCTTCAATCATCCCTCTCGGTATATGAATAGATCTGTCAACAAGTTGAAGTGTGGTTTTGGTCAGTTTTAATTCACCTAACCTAAGTTGTTCATAGACCGAGTATGGGATGAGGTTAACACTTACCCCAAGATCGAGTAAAGCTTGTTTGATCTGGTAGTCACCTATGATGCATGAGATGGTCGGACTACCCAGATCCTTATATTTTTGGGGCACCTCTTGTCTGATGATGGCGCTCAAATTCTCAGTCAAAAGTACTTTGTTGTGTACATTGTGGATCCTTTTGATTGTACATAATTCCTTTAAAATTTTTGGCATATGATGGTATTTTTTTATGACATCCAACAACGGAATGTTGATCTTCACTTGCTTAAAAACCTCTAGGATTTTTAGATTTTTATCTAAAGGTTTGGGTGAAATCAACCTTTAGGAAAATGGCGCAACCGGCTTGTATTGCCTTTCCGATTTTTTCTCATGTGGAGTGTTGTTCAAGATACCATCCTTATTGGCAATTTTCAGATCATTAGGCTTAGGGGCCTTCACCGGATTGGATTTATCAATTGTTTTACCACTCCTCAAAGTAGTGATAGTGTTCGCTCGCCTCAAGTGTAAAGCTACGATGTAGTAATAAATCTCAGTAAGACCGAGGTTGATCCATAGGGAAAGAGGTAAACAATTCCAATTACTCTAATAACTAGAATCTAAGAAGTTTAAGAAAGTAGTTTTTCACATGAAATAGGAAAAATCTGAAAATAAGAAGAACTAGAGCATCAAGGATCCACTTGTAGTAGTCCAATGCCAATCCATTCATCTAAGTACAACACAATTAGAATCAAAGTCCTATCTCTCATCTAATTGGAAGATATAACATTCAAGCACAAACAGTCCCACTTAAATATGGAAATAAGATTTCTAGTTCTAATGAAGCACATAGAACTTGAACTGTAGCCGTCAGAGTAACAGCCATGCCTATGGACTATGGCATGCTCAAGGGTTACTATAATTCGAATTCAAACAACCCAATCATGGTAATTTCAGAGAATTGCAAGGAACTCATGTCCGGAGCACACAAACTCTCACAAAACTTCTAAAAAACCAAACTTTATTCAAACTAGAACTTCAAAATCCAAAATTAAGAAAAGGATACTTGAATAAATGAATTAAAGCATTGAAACAAACTACAAACTTCACCTCTTAGCTCTAGCTAAGAGGTTAGCTAAAAGAAAATATTAAAAACTATAAACTAGAACTAGAAGAAGAAGAAAACTAGTTGTAGGAGGGTAGGAAGTCTCCTAGGTCTTGATCTCTTTGCTCCCCACGTTGGTAGATGCCTTATGAAGAGAGTGGAGGTGGCCTTTTATAAGAGAAATCCCGCACCAACTTGGAAACTTCGAGAATCCACGAAGTCCTCTCGCAATTTGGAAACTTGGCCATGAAAATCGGAGTTTCTGAAGCACCTTCGACCTGTCTGGCGACCGGTCTAAGAAAAAAACAGCCCAAAAATTACACTGTAGACCTGTCTGGCGACCGGTCTAGCGATCGGTCTACAGACAGGTCTAAGACAAAAAAATTAGATTTTCTTCTTTATCTCTTCTCTTTCTTTCTTGCTTCTTTCCTCCACCTTTTAGCACCTGTTCTATTGATCTTCAATGCATACAAAGTGACCCTTTTAACCATGAATTGGTAAAATCTTCCTCTCATTCCTATAATCACAAAAACATGTATTAGATTAGTCTTTAAACATGAAAATCATGCATATAATGTGATGTAATGGGTCAGAAAATGTATAAATTGGAGGCTCAATAGATAGCTTGAATATGCCCCATATTTTGGGAGGGTGAGCTGAGGTCTTGTATCTCAAAATGGGTTATCGGGTTAGGGAGAGGTTGGGTAGGAAGTGTGCCTTTCTCCCTAACACTCAGATGAGATTCAACTCTAGCCATTGAGGTTTTCAAATCATTGATGGCTTGAGATGAATTTTGGTTGAATTTTAATTGTTCTTACATAAACCCATCGATTTTTTGAGAATTATTCTTGTTATACTCAGCTTGGGCCGAGACGAATGTACCCAATATCTCCTTAAGCGTAGCTTTTGGGTTATTATTTGCATTCTCTAATGGCTCATTCCTCCAACTGAAGTTGGGATGGTTCTTCCAACCAGAATTTTACGTGTTCGAGTTTGGATTACTAAATGGTCATTGATAATTATTTATGGCATTTGATTGTTCTTGTAAAACTTCTTGAAACGCAGAAATTGTAGGATAATCCTGTGTTGCATGTTGGTTACCGGAGCAAATATTCTCAACTTCCTTATTCTTTTCCCCCTTCCCTAATTTCATGGCCTCAACTTTTCTTGTGAGGCTAGCCACACGTGCACTTATGTTGTCTTCTTCGGAGAGGACATAAATTCCTCCATTTTCTCTTTGTGGCCTCATCTTGGGATTTGTTGGTTTAGTTGTATCCCAAAATTATGCATTCTCAGCTAAGATATCAAAGTAGTCCCATGCTTCCTCGGCTTCCTTATTCATGAATTCTCCATTGCACATCATCTCTACGAATTGGCGTATGGGCGAAGTCAGTCCTTCATAGAAAAATCTTATTACCCGCCAAATTTCGTAGCCATGATATGGGCATATGTTTAATAAGTCTTTGAACCTCTCCCAACATTGGAAGAATGTCTCATCCTCTTTTTGAACAAAATTCATGATTAGGCGCCTCAACATGTTTGTTTTATGAATAAGGAAAAACTTTTTAATGAACTCTCTAGTCATCTCAATCCATGTGCCAATTGATCTTGGCCTTAATGCATGAAGCCAAGCCTTAGCCTTCTCTTTTAGAGAAAAAGGGAATAACCTAAGTCTCACGACATCATCAGATACGTTTGCAAAGGGCAACGTGGCTATCACCTCATCGAATTCCTTAAGATGTTGATATGCGCTTTCACTGTTTAAACCAAGGAACCTGGGAAGGAGTTGGATTACTCTCAATTTTAGATCAATATTCCCTGCATTGTATGGAAAAATTATGCATGAGGGAGTACTCGCTGTTCGCTTCCCCAAGTGTAGGGTTGCGATGTAGTAATAATCTCGGTAAGACCGAGGTCGATCCACAGGGAAGGAAGAAAACAATTCCAACTATCCTAATAACTAGAATCAAAGAGGTTTGTGAAATTGGTTTTGAACATAAAATAGAAAATCTGATAATGGAAAGATAACTAGAGCATCAAGGATCCACTTATAGCTCTCCTTAGATGTATAATTCGCTATGGTTTCTCACTTTCTCAACTAGAATCGATATTAAGATCTATCTAGTCGGATGATAGAGCTGTTAAACCAAACAATCTGTCATATGTAAGTTCAATGCATAGGATTCACTCAATGTAGGCTGAGCTGAGCATGCTCAATTGCATAGGTCATTCCCCATTCCAAAAGGTTCAGTTCATAATCATAACCATCCTCAAGTCCTGTCACAAGACAAGGCTAGATCATGATTTGAACTTGATTCAAATCACATGCACAATCCATACATATTACAGAAATTCAGAAAAGTAGAACTTTGGTAGGAAGTCCCCACATGAAGATCATAGTACTAGAGCGCACTCCAATTCCTCGGATCATACAGGTCTAGAATGATGCAAACCAATTAAGAATTTAAGTAATTCTCCCAAACATCCATGAGTCATCATAAGACTAAGAAAAAATACTTAAAGCTTGTATAAACTTCAAACCATAGTTCATAATCATGAATTCCAACTTTAAAACCAATAAAACGAATTAAACAATCTAAGAAAACTATAAGGTTCACCTCTTAGCTCTAGCTAAGAGATTAGCTAATGAAAAGCATATTAAAAATAAAACTAGAACTAAGAAAAGGAAGAAAAACTAGCTGGAGGAGGCTAGGAAGCCTCCTATGACTTGAACTCCTTGCTCCCCACGTCCTTGGTTGCCCTGGAATAGAAGAGAGCACCTCCTTTTATAGTGCAGCAATAGTACAGCAACATAGCAGAATTTGTTTCACTTGGTACGGCTTAACCAATGGTCGGATTGCCTTCAAATTTGATTTGTAGCTTCCTTGTAATGTGATCTTCCTCATAGATGATTTAGATTTCCAAGATTATCCTCTGAATGGGCCCACAAATCAGATCACAGACTGCCTCTCAAAATCGCGCACTTCGGGTACCTTCAGAACCAGTCATCTTGCTTTTAACGCTCCGAAGTGCACAGATGTCGGATTGATCCCAAATTTTGAACGTTGGTAGAAAACTTCCTCCTCTACATGATAGATGGATTAGATTGTCCAAAAAAATCCCAGAATGTGGTCCGAAAATTAGAACACTTAGGGCTTTTATAAACTCTGCGCAGTTGGATCTTTCTGGATGGTCCATCTTTCTTCAACCGGTACGATCAAACCACACATCCTTTTGATCTGAAACTTTGTGGTTATTCATATATGGATGTGGTCTAAAAGATGGTCAAAGTAGATTCTTCATATCATCAATGATGGGCCACCTGGACCGGCCCAGAGTGGAACAGCGAAATCTGGAACTTTCTGGACAGTTCGTATTGTTTTGGCCACCACGATCAATCCGTAGCTCCGATCGACACGAAACTACTTGGGTTAGTTCGGCATCGAGCTCCTCTTCGACGTGGACATGTTGGATTTCCAAATATCATCAAGATGGGCCCAGAAAAAAGGTCCGAAAAATTAGAAACGGGAATGGCCTGCTGTCTGGAATCTGGAACCTGAAATTTACATGGCCGACCGGTCAAGACCGGTCTAGACCTGTCTATTTTGGTCCAGCATGCTATGTAGAAAGCTGCATTGTTGGCCGACCGGTCTAGACCGGTCGGGGACTGTTTGGCCGACTGGTCTTGACCGGTCGGACCACCTTGTGGAGCTCCTTTTTCATTCTTTCCTTCTTTCTTTTCTTTCTTTTCTTCTCTCCTTCCTCTCTCTTTGCTTTCTTCTTTCTTTGGTCCACCTTGGGTCTTCATCCAAGGCTCCTAAATGTGCCCTTTTGGTCACCAATTGAACCAAGTCACTCTCATTCCTACAATCGCA